>JAUPMV010000019.1:7513558-8092823 GCA_030848855.1 Branchinecta sandiegonensis
TGGAAGTTTTATGCAGCTCATGTACTGAAAATATTTTTGTTCTCTTAGGTATGCCCTTCAATTGTCCACGTGTATTCTCGATGGGGAAAGAGCGAAGTTCGGTGTTTCGTGAACGGACAGCTTGCATCTTGTACGGATATGAACTGGCCTGTTTCCATTAACGAGGTAAGTGAAACGAAAAACTAGGGTCACGGCCCGTGTTCTAATCTTCTTCTTCTTCCTTAAGAGTTAGAGACTTGCACGAGCCATGTTCTGGTGTAATTGTTCTTGTTCTTCCTTTACCAATTCTGAGGTTCCGAGCCTTGTTCTTGCAACGTTAACCTCATTGACGATCTAGGCTCCGATTAATAAGAATTTCTCCACAATGTTGCAACTAATAAGTTTCGACTTTTGGGACTTTAACCCTTAAAGCACAACTCTTACTAGAAATGATCCTTTCACGATGAAATGGCTCATAAATATACATTTCTATAATATACAATATATCTATAATATACATAAATATACAATACATTTCTTTATATAGAGTTTTCAGTTAGTTGATTCTGTTTGTTGTTTAACTAATTTTCCCTGCCCTGGCCAAGTATTCCTTTTGTGCTTTCCTGGCAGGAATGTTAATTGTGTATTTTTTTTGTCTTTAAATATAGTCCAGGGAAACTGAAACTGAACCATTTCTTTCCCCGTGAAATGAGCGATTGATTTTCCTGTTAGCGCTTGTCAACTCTGTCCAGCCTTCCCGCTCTCGGGATGCAAAATATTTGAAAACTGAACAGTGGTTAAAAAGTGGGAAAAGAACTAAAACAAAAGAAGTCCTAAACAGAATATAGGCCTCATTGCCCACCATGTCTTCCAGAAGGAAAAAGAAAACTTTAAAGCTTCTCATGTCCTTATGTGTGAAAGAGTTGTTGATGGATCTTTCGGAGAAGCTGATATTCCTGACTGGCAAAACTCGGCTAAGCCAAAAAATCGCCAAAATGTGCCAAAAAGTTAGGTAAAAAAGAACAGAAGAAACAAAATCGGTATGCTTTTGTCGAGCGTCGTCGACTCGTCTACGCCTCTGGTTCTTTTCATAAGCAAGAAATAAAATCCTGAAATTTTGTCGGGCAAAACACAAAAGAAATTCTTTTTTTCGCAATGAAGAATTTTTGGATGAATAAAGTGAATTTGAATTTGAAAATCGAATTCTGCATGCTTTGCTAAAAATGCGCCAAAAAGTCGTAGGTTTATTCAAACAATGTTTACAACGGGTACGTCAGCTACGATTCTTCATCAGCGATATTTCGGCCCTTTTTGGCAAGGGTCCTCGTCAGGCTGTCAATCCTCTGGTTCAACTTCGGGGACGAAAACAAACCTGTAATAAATAACTGAAGCTTCTACCCGACTATAAAAATCTTATTAAAGTAAGTTATTTTCAAATACCACTATAATGAAAAAACTAGTCCTGAGATTTAATTTTTGACACGGACGCTGTACACTGTACACGGATGTCGTAAAAATACAACATCCAAGTCTTTCACAGAACCCAAAATACTTTGCTGTCTTACCTAAACTCCGGAAAAGATAAAGTCCCAAATCAGTACCAAAGAGGCATTTATTCAATACCCAATACCTTGTGATTGTGGAAAGCGTTACGTAGGAAGGATAGAGAGAACTTTCGGAAAACGACTTGCAAAGCATGAGCAAGAAATTGACCACGCCCTCTCCAACGGACACCGTCATAACTCTACTTTCAAATCTGCACTTGCAGAACATATTTTCGAAAACCCATCCCATTCAGTATATTTTGAAAAAGCTGAAATTCCTGCAACGTGCACCGGACTCCATCAAACCATTCGAGAAGCAGTTGAGATAAAGAAAAACCGAGCAGGCATTAACCGAGATACAGACGAGTACTCCCTACCGGAAACGTGGAACGGGGTTATTAAGGGAAGAAATTTTAAGCCTCAGTCCCTTATTAACAACAAAACCGAAGTTGATCAAAATGAAGAAAAAAATGTTTCTAGCCGTCGCCCCAATCGTGCAGCAAAAACAGCAGCCGTGTCAAAAATTAAATCTCAGCACTAGTTTTTCCGTGCAATCATTATTCAAAGTAATAGATACAGACGAGTACTCGATAATAGAAACGTAGAACGAGGTTCTTAATAAAATAATATTAAAGTTTTCAGTCCCTTATTAATAAAAAAAACGAAGTTGACCAAAATGCAGAAAAAACCCTTTCCTGCCATCGCCCCAATCGTCCAGCAAAAACAGCGTCCGTGTCAAAAATTAAATCTCAGGACTAGTTTTTTCATTATAGTGGTATTTGAAGATAACTTACTTTAATAAGATATTTATAGTCGGTAGAAGCTTCAGTTATTTATTACACGTTTGTTTCCTTCCCCGAAGTTGAACCAGAGAATTGACAGCCTGACGAGGACCTTTGCTAAAAAAGGCCGAAATATCGCTGATGAAGAATCGTAGCTGACGTACCCGTTGTAAACATTGTTTGAATAAATGTTTCAAAGTCAGCTTGGTCTCAAAGAATATTTAAGTCGTAGGTAAAAAAGAACAGAAGAAACAAAACTTGTATACTTTTATCGGACGCCGTCGACTCGTCGGCAACTCTGGTTCTTTTTATACGCAACAAATAAAATCCTGAAATATTTGTTGGGCAAAACACAGAAGAAATCGAATTCTGCATGCTTTGCTAAAATGCACCAAAAAGTCGTAGGTAAAAAACGAAACAATGGCAAAAGGCGAGAATTCAGAAGCTTATAATTCCACAATGGATCTAGGGATAATTCATAAGGCAGAGTAAGCAAGAGGGGTCATTTAAATACATTTTAACCTCCAAAGAGTGAGCTTATTTTCTCTATTTTCAGTTTTATGCATCATAGTGACCTCTACAGTATAGTACCTTTTTTACGGGGTTCTTGGTTCCGCGAACTTTGCCGTTTTAGCAGGTTTACTACACTGTTAAAAGTTTGATAACAGATAACAGATGTTTGCGCATCTTTGCGTTAAACGTCATGAAAACATATCTCTTATGACCCTTTTGAATTTTATCTTTTCGTGAAAAATAACACTTAAAAGTGAGATAACAGAGGTTTTGTCTCGAAACATGACTCTTTAAAAGGGATGCAACAGATATAACTTTAACACAAGGACGCGCTAACGTAGCATATTTGAGAGACGTCGCTTATCACGTGTCGTCAGCATAATGACCTTGACTAATTGGCCGTCAGGTCAGCTCCACAAACAGATTGATCGTACAAAAATATTTCCGTTAAAAAATATTAAAATCTCCGAGGAGACGGAGAAGAAGGTAGTAATAATAATAATAATATAATTGCAATAATAAGGTTTTCGCCTCTATAATAGAAGTAATAGACGATCCTGCTCTCAATCTCCGCAGGGCATCCGTGCTTCGATTAAGAAGTCCCGACCGGAATAACGGTTTGCAAAAAAAAATTCGTGTATTTTTCCTATAGAGGGATTGCAGCCTACCCAACGAAAACGGATCTGAGTCAGCATTGCAGTACTGACCAGGGACTCGAAGGTACAAAACCGATCAGTATGTTGCGGTATTTACTTTGTTGTAAAAGTTATGAAACCATAAGGATCTCACTTCTGATCAAATTCATCCCTAACACGGGGCCAATACAGGGCTGGAAAATATGTTTCCAGTAATTTATAGGTTAATTTATAATAATTTATGGGTTTATTAAATTCATCCCTATACGGGGCTAATGCAGGGCTGGAAAGTAACTTATAGGTTAATTTATACCTAGTAATTTATAGGTTTATTAAATTCATCCCTAACACGGGACCAATACAGGGCTGGAAAAATTTGTCCAGTAATTATAGGTTGATTTATAGGTTTATTAAATTCATCCTTAACACGGGGCAAATACAGTGCTGGGAAAAAGTTTCCGGTAATTATAGGTTAATTTATAGTAATTTATAGGTTTATTAAATTTATTCAATCAATGTTTACAACGGGTACGTCAGCTACGATTCTTCATCAGCGATATTTCGGCCCTTTTTGGCAAGGGTCCTCGTTCAGGCTGTCAATCCTCTGGTTCAACTTCAGAAGGAACCAGAACCGGGAACCAGGAACCGGAACCTTGAACCAGAGGATTGACAGCCTGACGAGGACCCTTGCCAAAAAGGGCCGAAATATCGCTGATGAAGAATCGTAGCTGACGTACCGGTTGTAAACATTGTTTAAATAAATGTTTCAAAGTCAGCTTGGGATCAAAGAATATTTAGGTTTATTAAATGCATCCCTAACACGGGACCAATACAGAGCTGGAAAAATTTGTCCAGTAATTTATAGGTTGATTTATAGGTTTATTAAATTCATCCTTAACACGGGGCAAATACAGTGCTGGGAAAAAGTTTCCGGTAATTTATAGGTTAATTTATAGTAATTTATAGGTTTATTAAATGCATCCCTAACACGGGACCAATACAGGGCTGGAAAAATTTGTCCAGTAATTTATAGGTTGATTTATAGGTTTATTAAATGCATCCCTAAGACGGGGCCAACACAGGGCTGGAAAAAAGTTTCCAGTAATTTATAGGTTAATTTATAGTAATTCATAGGTTTATTAAATGCATCCCTAACACGGGACCAATACAGGGCTGGAAAAAAAATTTCCAGTAATTTATAGGTTGATTTATAGGTTTATTAAATTCATTCCTAACACGGGGCAAATACAGCGCTGGGAAAAAGTTTCCAGTAATTTATAGGCTAATTTATAGTAATTTATAGGTTTATTAAATGCATCCCTAAGACGGGGCCAACACAGGGCTGGAAAAAAGTTTCCAGTAATTTATAGGTTAATTTATAGTAATTTATTGGTTTATTAAATGCATCCCTAACACGGGACCAATACAGGGCTGGAAAAAAAATTCCAGTAATTTATAGGTTGATTCATAGGTTTATTAAATTCATCCCTAACACGGGGCAAATACAGCGCTGGGAAAAAGTTTCCAGTAATTTATTGGTTAATTTATAGTAATTTATAGGTTTATTAAATGCTTTCCGGTAATTATAGGTTCAGAATAGTTGGAAAACGCCAATAATTCAGACTCGGATGTCGAAAACTCTATAGTTATTTTTTTTCTTTTCGCTCTTTTTCGTGATGTTGTAGAAATATTTGTTTTCGGAGGGTAGGATGAAATCCCAGTATGATGGGAAAATACATCACTCCAAACGCCTAGCACTTTAGCAAGAGTACACCACCGTGTCCGAATGACAAACCCATCACTCTCATTTCCTGTATCCTTTTCGTGTTTCCTTTCTTTAGGAGACTGGGGAAAATAATATGTTCCCGGAAAAGAACATACCGAGTTTTCATGCCTTGAATTAAACATGTATCACGCGCTGTAACAGGTGATGGAAATGGGATCGGGGTGAAAGGAGGTCATGATCTTTAGATATGAATTTCCGGCGTAGATTCGGAATAGGTCAGTTTGTGACGCTTGACCATGTGTTTGTGGAGGAAGTAGAAGATTAATATTGCATTCGCATTGCAAAGTCTTTCACACTCGCGAAGACGCAACATAAGCTTTACGTATAGAAAGTAGCTGCCACGCAATACTTTTGTGTTTGCTATAGCGCAACCCATCTTGCAGAGAATCTGGATCCATATAAATGTTAATAAATATTCCTTCAGCCCAAGCTGACTGCGATGCATATTTGATAGTGCAAAACGGATACGTCAGCTGAATTTTGTTAGAGCTATGTTTCGGTCTTTCTTGGCAAGAAGTCAAATATTTAACGCTAGGCTAGAATCTTTAGTTTGTTTTCCCACAAGTTCGTATTTCCAACTTGAGCGGCTTTGAGCCTGAAGAGGATCCTTTCCAAGAAGGGCCGAAATATAGCTCTAACAAAATTACTGACGTATCCCTTTTGCACTATCAAGTATAAATATTTATATATTTGAAACTGTATCTACGGTACATTAAAAATACACAGATATTTCTTCAGCCCAAGCTGTCTGCGAATCATAGTTTACTGCGTTAAACGGATACGTCAGCTGATTTTATTCCTGCAATGCTTCTTGGCAAGGGTCCTCTTCAGACCCAAGCTAGCTTAGAAAAGAAACATCACAGGTTTCTTTTTCTAGCTGAAGTCTGAGGAAGAACCTTGCCAAGAAGGGCCGAAATATCGCTACAGTAAAATCAGCTGACGTATCCGTTTAACGCTGTCAACTATGTATAACACACATCATCCACAACGTCATCCAATATTAATTTCAAAACATACATGAAACCCCAAAATAAAAAATGAGTAAGTAAATAATTTATTTTATTCTGCCATTTTTAAAAAGCGGAGTAAGTGAAGGAAAATAAATAAAACACATAAAAATACACGCGATTTTCAATCTTTTGCCAGGAAGCAGTGGGATAACGTCATGCGCTGACTGGGCCTGGTTGTCCATGATTTTTTAAAGTGACGAGGAAACATCCAATAGGGTAACACTTGCATCTCGTATTATTAAAATGTATCTTGAATAATGCTGTTTTTTTTTCATCACAACTTGCCATTCACTTTCCTGTGGGCTGAACGCACGTATCCTCGCAGTGTGAATGGGTCAATCAATCAAACAGTTAATGTTTATTCTTCAAAAACATTTCATATGGTATTACCAAAAACACCGAATAGTTGTTCTCTCGTCAAACGTAGCTATATTACGCTTTTACATAGTCAAGTATTCATTAGTTACAGAACAAGAGCTGTAAGCTCATATGGCACTTGCATGTGTCAAGATGATTTGATTGATCAAAAGTAAGTTTCGACTTTGCGGTTGAGATGCGCGCTATAAGGGAGCTGGAACTTCATTTGTAAGCAAAACCCTTGAGGCAAAACTGCTAATGGGCTGATGGGCATCACGAAAATGCATATATTGCTTAAAAGTATTTTTTTTTACTTTGCGGTCAAGATTGGTACTTTAAGGAATAATCGGATTTGGGAAGTAGCAATTTCTAAGCAAATGTTGTTGAGTCTCCAATATTCCAGCGAAGTTTCATCGTCCTAGCACATCTGGAAGTACCTTAACGCGCGATCACCGGAATCCCAGACCCCCCTCCCCCTCCTCCAACTCCACCCACAATAACCGGAGCCAATCCTGTTCTGTAAATGATTAATCCAGAGCATCTGTTTGTCATTCCCACGAAGTTCGATCCAGATCACACCAGTCTAAGCGGGTCAAGTATTTTCCGCCCTCCCCCCGATAATTGCCGGATTCGGTCCGGAAATGAAAAAGGTCACAAGAGAAAAATGTCCTCTGTTTAATTATTAAATTTCACTCGAATCCGATCACCCGTTCCAAAGTTACGCATGACTCAATATTCCGGATTCCCCTCCCTCAACTCCCCCCCCCAAGATTATCATATCGAGGATTTTTTTTTTTATTCCAAGTCAGTTTGACCGGGTCCCTGATATGCCTTCCAAGTTTCGTCGTGAAAATCCCCAAATAAATGGAATTCCGGGATACCCCTCCTCCCCCCCCCCTCAAGTGTCCGGATCCAGTCAAATTATGTAAAAGATTTACATGGACCAGATGTTTGTTCTTCCCAGCAAGTTTCACTCCGATAGCATCATTCTAACCGTTTCTCGAGATTTCCGGTCCACCCCCCCAGCTCCCCCGCGGTGCACGTAGCCAATCCGATTCAGCAAATGACTTACCTAGAGCATCTGTTTGTTCTTCCCACAAAGTTCCATCCCGATCCCTCCATTCTAAGCGGGTCATGTATTTCCCCCCCCCCCAATAGTTGCCGGATCCGGTCCGGATATGAAAAAAATCATCGGAGAGATGTCCTCTGTTGAATTCTTAAATTTCACTCGAATCCGATCACCCATTCTAAAATTACGCATGACTGAAAATTTCGGATTCCCCTCCCTCCACTCCCCCCACCATTATCTGATCGATAAAATTTTTATTTTGAAGTCAGTTTGATTGGGTCCCTGATATGCCTGCCAAGTTTCATCGTGAAAATCCCCAAAACCACCATCACCGGAATTCCGGGACCCCCCCCCCCCATAAGTGTCCGGATCCAGTACAATGGTCTAAAGGACTTATCTAGAGCAGATGCTTGTTCTTCCCAGCAAGTTTCACTCCGATCCCTCCATTCTAACCGTTTCTTGAAATTTCCGGTTTCCCCCCCCAACTCCCCCCTGGCTACCGAATCCGGTCAAGACTTTAAACGGGACATTACAGATATATATTCTGTTCAGTTATGAAGTTTCATTACAATCCGATCATCCGTTCGAAAGTTACACACTTCTCAATTTCCCGGATTCCCCTGCGGACTCCCCTCCCTCCACTCCCCCACCATTATCTGATCGACAATATTTTTATTTTGAAGTCAGTTTGATTGGGTCCCTGATATGCCTGCCAAGTTTCGTCGTGAAAATCCAAAAAACCACCATCACCGGAATTCCGGGACCCCCCCCCCCATAAGTGTCCGGATCCAGTACAATGGTCTAAAGGACTTATCTAGAGCAGATGCTTGTTCTTCCCAGCAAGTTTCACTCCGATCCCTCCATTCTAACCGTTTCTTGAAATTTCCGGTCTCCCCCCCCCCCCCCAACTCCCCCCTGGCTACCGAATCCGGTCAAGACTTTAAACGGGACATTACAGATATATATTCTCTTCAGTTATGAAGTTTCATTACAATCCGATCATCCGTTCGAAAGTTACACACTTCTCAGTTTCCCGGATTCCCCTGCCCTCAACCCCCCACCCCAAAATGGTCGGATCAGAAAACTGATTATTCCTAATTTTGTTTGGTCGGGTCTCTGATATGCCTGCCAAGTTTCATGGTCCTAGCACAACTGGAAGTACCCTAACTCGAAAAAGTGTGACAAAATGCCCTAAATTTTCAAGTTTCCAGCGCCCCGCACTCCCCCCCATATGGTCGGATCGGGAAACTGATTATTTCCAGGTTAGTTTGGTCGGGTCCGTGATATTCCTGCCAAGTTTCATTGTCCTAGCTCATCTGGAAGTACCCTCACTCGAAAAAGTGTGACAAAATGCCCTAAATTTTCAAGTTTCCAGCGCCCCAACTCCCCCGCATATGGTCGGATCGGGAAACTTGTTATTTCCAGGTTACTTTGGTCAGGTCCCTGATATTCCTGCCAAGTTTCATTGTCCTAGCTCATCTGGAAGTACCCTAACTCGAAAAAGTGTGACAAAATGCCCTAAATTTTCAAGTTTCGAGCGCCCCCACTCCCCCGCATATGGTCGGATCGGGAAACTGATTATTTCCAGGTTCGTTTGGTCGGGTCCCTGATATTCCTGCCAAGTTTCATTGTCCTAGCTCATCTAGAAGTACCCTAACTCAGAAAAAAGTGACAAAATGCCCTAAATTTTCAAGTTTCCAGCGCCCCGCACTCCCCCCCATATGGTCGGATCGGGAAACTGATTATTTCCAGGTTAGTTTGGTCGGGTCCCTGATATGCCTGCCAAGTTTCATTGTCCTAGCACATCTGGAAGTACCCTAACTCGGATATGTGGGACAAAAAACTCGGACCGACCGACAGACCGACAGACGGAATTGTGATCGGTATATGGCACTTGAGCCAGAGGCTGCAAGTGCCATAAAAACAAAAGTTGCAGCAATTTAAAATACTACTTCAAGAATTAAAAAAGAATGCAGGTGATTTTACTCAAAATTTCGCGCTGAAAATAGTCACTAAGGAGGGGGCAAAAATTCTTTCATACCGCGCATGAGTTTCCAGTATCGGGTGCGCTGCCAACGTAGACGTAGACGCAGCGCAGCTCGTGCGCAACGCGGACCGAACCCCAGCACAACCCTAGAGAGCGTGTTCCACCCTACATACCGTAGTTACTACGCATGACCTCACGAAGTTTGGCTTCTTTGCGTCAAGGCTGGAACGCATTTTTTTAGGATCCCAAAACGTAAGTGGATGGATACCTGTGACATCGCAAAAGTTGTCCGTCTGTCCGTCCGTCCGTCCGTCTGTGAGCACGATAACTCTCGAAGGGAATGAGATATTTTGATGAAACTTTTTATGACGATTCTTTGGGTCAAGAGTAAAGTCAAGTTCGTAGATGGGCTTTGTAGCCCTACATTTAGGGGTGGGGTAGGGGGTTCAAATTAAGGGGCAAACAAAATATTTTTAAACAGTTAATGTGATAGTTGATTATGGGGTAAGAAGACATGCTGAACATGAATATGCAAAACTTTTTGTCCTCCGACCAGTAGTTCGCCCGGAATCCGGCAAAACCGGAAAGTTGGTTAAAAGTAAAAGTTTCATTTGAAGTTGATTAAATGTTCGATGTGGGGGTAAGAAGACATGCTGAACACGACGGTGAAAAATATTTTCTCGCCGGACATGTAGTTTGTCCGGATTCCGGTAAAAACCGGAAAGTTGGTTAAAAGTACAAGTTTCCTTTGAAGTTTATTAAATGTTCGATTTAGGGGTAACTAGACATGCTGAACACTTATGTGAAATGCATTTTCTACCCGGACAACTAGTTCGACCGGAATCCGGCCAAAACCGGAAAATTTGTTAAAAGCCGTAAGTTTTATTTGAAGTTGATTAGATGTCAGATTTAGCGGTAACAAGAGATGCTGAGTCTGTATATGCCAATCATTTTTCAACCGGACATATAATTCGTCCGGAATCTGGTTGTTTTTTTAAAAGGATATACGCTGAATTCGTTTCTGAATTTTCTCTTTTTGCTGGACAATTAGTTCGCTCGGAATTGGCCGAAATTTGGCAGAAGTAAAGCAGGAAGTTTCGGTCAGTTTCGTCAAAATAGAGATGGCTTATAGCGGTATATCTGAACTTGATTTTCTCCGATGATTAGCCTGCCGTCAGTTGCTTTACGTTCTGCCGCAGACCAGACCAAAATAACGCTAGGGAGTAGCGCCAAGACCTATGCTTTCCATGCTTTGCAAACGGGCCATATTCGTATCGCGGCCCACTACGCTAGCGGCATTAAAGCGAGACAAACTTGCGGGTTTTTAAGTTTCTAGTAAAGTAAAGGTGCGGTCTGCGCACACCAAGGAAGCAATGGAGTCTGTATCATTGTTCTGCTATCTTCAGAATATGACAGTATCAGAGCCAGCGCTGGTGAACGGCTGAATGAGTTTCAGTAGGGACGTTCTCTATCACTAGTGGTGCTAGTATCGCTGCTATTAGAGTGTTGGCCAATCCAGTCATTTCTTGACGCTACTCCTTAGTGTTATTTTGCTCTTCGCATCTTTCAACGCAGAACATAACCGTCGAATCGAACCGTGCTGACGTAAAACGCGGAGACTGTTTAGCGGTTTACCAGGAACGCAGTATGTGTAAACTAGGAATAACTTTTAATACTTATTTACTGGAAACCCAAAGATTAGTGGGTTAGCACCAAGAAAGGAAAGCAACTGATTTTAACTACAATAAAGAAGCTGACCGATTCATGGAAGAGCTTAATTGTGTCTTGAGAAATTAATAGAGACGAAAGCCTTTTTGGTGCAGTTGTATTATTATTATATGATCTTTCGAATGTCTCGGATATCCCACCAAAGGAAGCAGTTGCTGTGTTATAGTCCACATTCCCAGAATAAATGTATCCACTCCCGCAGTGTCTCTACAAGAGATTGATTTTCTGAAGAATACGACTGTTTTGACGAAAAATCGACTGATTTTCAGAAAAATCGACTGTTTTAGTGAAAAAAAATTAACTGGTTTGGAAAAAAATCGGAAAAAATGGCGAAGAAATGTATCAACTCCCGCAGTGTCTGTAGAAGAGATTAAGACAAGGAAACAAGAAGGAGGAAACACAAAATCTGGTGAGAAAGTCTCGTTCCGATTTCTCGCCTCTAAGCGTTCCTACTCACCTGGATTTCCGGATCTCACCTGGATTTTCGGATCCGGGACGCGACAATTTCCAAATCAATCTAGCTAGTTTCCTAATATGGCCGACAAATTCTTATTCCTAGCCCATCTCCATATATACCCTTACTCGCGTGCCACAAGATTTCATATAAACTCCCCGCTCTCCAACAGTTGCCCGATTCGATCCGAACCTGAAATGTAGCATCGGGGACGTGCCAGTTACAAGGTTTCATCCAAATCGGATAATTTGTTCGAAAGTTGTGCATGCTTCCTCCCTCTCCCCCCCCCCCCGTGGATGGTCGGATCCGAGAAGTAACTATTCTAAGTCAATCTGGTAAGGTCCTTTATTCCGCCGTTCCCGGAGGACTCTACTTGAGGAGTCCCCGCGTTTTTGTTTGTCCCGGGGACTCACTCCCCGTATTCTCGCGAGTCCCCACTGACGGGGAATGCTCCGATTATGATCACCATCATTAAAAAGGACTCCGTTTCAGATTCGGAGGGGAATCAATTTTTGCTGGTGTTGGTGCAATGTAAAATTTAATTAAAAACAATCAGAATAAACAAAACCAAGATAAAGTGGATCCAGACTAATTTCGGCAACTGCATATTTTTTTTTCGAATAAAATCCACTTTGGAAGCGTTCCCTGTGTTCTCGCTGTTTCTGTACGCTGAGTCCGATTCTCGCCGTTCCCTTCGATTCCCCTAGGAGTCCTCGAGGAACGGCGAGGATTCGCCTTAGAACCCTAACTCGCGATGACCGGACTGAGCGACCGACCGACGGAAAAGCGATCGGTAGATGGCGTACTTTAGCCGAAGGCTGTAATTGCTTTACACATTCGGCCAGAGTTTCTAGGAATTCGGGGCAGTTGGCATCAGGCTTAACCTATTTTCTATTCCTGAGGGATGGAGATTCAGCATTCTGGACATGGAACTGCATTCTTGCTAAAAAGGAATTCCCCCATTTTAAACTTTCAAACTTCACAAGTGCAATTCTCTTTGAAGGCAGAGTCGCTGCAAAAGTGGTTTGTCCCAAAGGGATTAAACGAAAAGTCGTTACGTCTGCAGAGTAGAGATCCCTCCCATCCATCCTAACTTCAGTCACACGTGCCGTGATCTGGGAGGCGTTCCAGCCGTCTACAGGGAACAGTAAAGCCGCTTTTACAGTGACGTGTCGTTGCGATGCGTCTCGTATGCATTTATCTTGCGTTGCGTACAGGTTGCGTAGCGCATCTTTCACACCTGCGCGAGAACATGTCACGCTGGGTTCGTATTTACGGTTTCGGTTTCTTCTGCCAAATTTTCTTTTCTTTCGTCAATTAGTAACTTTTTAATCATTATTAGTAGGTTATTCTCCAGTTTCTCTTCAAAAACTTTTCACTGAAAAATCTGATGCGTAACGCGTTGGCGCAGAATAGAATTTGGTTCTATTCTTTCGTTGGTTTCATTTGTCTGCGTAAGCTCTGCTTTGCGTCGCCGCAACCGTGGCGCAGAGGTTGCGTAGCTTAGTGTGAAAGGCTCTACGCGTCAATGTGAAAGCGGCTTTAGCCGACAGATTTTTTCCGTGGTTGATTGCAAAGACGAATAAAGCTGTATTGTGACAACGATGGCTTTAATGCGCGAAAAGTTAAGTAAATCCATGTCTGAAACTCACCAATATAGGCTACCATTATAATTTGTTTCACTTATGATTCATTATGCCAGTGGCAGGAATTTGGGAATCCTGGCGTTGCTAAACAACAGAAGATAGTGACGGGAGGAGAATAAAAGCAAAGGCTTGCGAGTTGTTTTATTATTATCGGACAAATATTTAAGTTCAAGCGAGTGAAGCGGTGGGCATGAAAAGTGCTGTAGCCTAACACTTGGTCCAAAAAAAGTGAGAAAGATACAGGTAAGAAAGGAATAGTGAAGGTTAATTGCGGCAGAATATTTTGGCAAGAACCATTCAGACATGGGCTGATCTCCATCCTATCCCCTTAACGCCCGAGCTGTGTTACCCGAGTCATAAAATCCTAGAGAAATCCCCAAACGCTGAAATCAATGGTACCAAACATGTTAACAGTGAACCAGAACAGAATACATTTTCTAGGACGATCATAAACAGACCTTGTGATAGCGGTGAAGCGGGATCATTATTCCGTACGGTATTCTACTATGTTTATACTAAAATAATATGTTTCTTGTTTACAAACAAGAACCTAGAACCCTAGGTGCCAGTTAAATGTCGCACAAACCGGTTTTGAATTCCTTTGTACCGTATTTCACTGAGAAGATTAACAAAAAACAAGTGAATTCTAAGTGATTTATTTTCTTATATGTAATAATTGTATATATTCAAGTATTTTAAATGTTGGAAATGACTGGTTACTGGTTATAGTTTACTGTTTATTTAAACCCTTTATTTTTTTCTAATAAAGTGGCCCATTACTTCAAGTCCTCAGATTTCTCTACGTATGTTATCATCAGCTCTTCGCTGACGTAACAGGAGAACCAACTTTCTTCGTTCCTAAATAAAGAATGTCGGCTATCCGCCCTCGGGTTCGCTGTCGGATAGTACTCTATCCAACATCTTCCCGCAGGCTATCTTCTTAGTTTTCAAGGAAACAAATTAATTAGCAAATTTCGAAAAATAGATTACCCGTTTAACCTTTTGTTAGTTATCGGGAGTCGTCTACGGTATTAGAAAATCGGTTTATTATCAGTTGGTCTACCTTCTTACTCTTCCTTTCTTGTCCCTTAAAGGACCCCTCGCACTGTTTACTCTTCAACTTACTGTATTTTAAAATATTTGAATATTTTGAAACAATTCTGTGCTTTCAACAAGTAGCCCAGGGTTTTGGCTGTTTTAAGCTTTTTCCGAGACCCGTTGACTTGTAGCGAAAACAGGGAAACAGTTTACATAACCGGATTTCTGGTGGAAAAACTTCTTGCAGACAACGGTCGACAGCGTGATACACATCGAAGGTAGCAAAATATGGCAAGTGAGAAAATCAGCGTGATTTTGATAGAGGGGTTAGATTGTACCGTTCGAAATTGGGGTCTCCGGGTTTAGAAATGTATGGAGTGATTATGGAAGTAGGTTGCATTAGTATTTTAAGTATTAGTATAGTAGATTTTCCGTATAAAGATTAAAGTTAACTGCAGTATTTGCTACTCGGATTATCCTTATCTCTACGCAGATAATATTAATACCAAATAGATATAAGATGAATCCGAGTAGCAAGTACTGCAGTTAACTTTAATCTTTATCTGGAGAAACTTTTACCAGTGTTGATAAGACAGGCCCTTTAAGAATTATCACCCACTCGATGTGTGAAAAAAACCTGCCTGGAGAACAGCAGTTCTCACTGTATCTGGTTGCAACTGTGATGATTGGGGAAAAGCTCCGATTACGGACAAGGAAAAAAGGAAAAGCTTAATAGGATAGAATGAAGAAAAAGATAAGTTACCTTAAAACGTGCTTGCTATCGGCTGTGTGTGATCTACGAAAAAGAGGCACGGTACGGCACGACATAGTGAAGGAGGCATGAGTACTAAAAAGAGGCACGAAGACCATAAGGGCCCTTTCAGGCTTCATAGTGAGGGGGCATGAACGATGTTCTAGCGTGCCTTCTTTTAGACTCTGGGGTTACGAACTCACACTTACTTATCTACTTCTACTACTTGCTAATCTTTTGTATTACTCGTGCCTCCTGTTCATGCCGTGCCGTGCCTCTTTTTAGTCGACCCCAAGCAGTGTGGCCTGTTGACCTCACAGGTGAAACCAATTGAAAAAAAAAATGAAAATAATAAGAGAAAAGAACTTACACTTAATTATATTACTAAGATAAATTACTCTCGTTTTTTATTTCTTCAGTATTTTAATGGAGTCCACTCTTGCTGCCGCTGTAGCCGGTTTTCACCATTGTTTGTGTCATTCATAATTCGTGAACCATGACAGGTATCAAGTTGAAATTCGGTGCACATTTCCGCATTGTTCTAGCTGTGCCTTTTGAGGGTCCCCCCCCCCCCCTACCCACTCAGTTCAGGGGCAAGTGGGCCCAATTTGTCGAGTTACTTTTTTTTTCAGCTTTACTACTCGACCAGAGTTTGATCAGAGATGTACTGAGGCTGACATTAGGTTTGCACTTATTCCAGTGTTTTTAACACGACTTCGATTTTAAATCCTTTTTTCCAGTCACAACTTGTGGTCGTCGAATTTGAGATGCCTTCTGCATATTATATCCATGGGACAAAGTCTCACTTAAGTAGAGACCGTGGAAACGATGTAAAATAAAAACAAAAAGGAAATCCTGGGAAGAAAAAATGAGAAAAATAACAAGACATAATTAACACATGGATGATAATAATTTATTTGTCGCGCACTGCACGTGATAGACACATATGAAGATAGTAGAGTAAAAGAGAGAAAAAGAAAGAATAGTAATTACGATGAAAACAGTAAATAAGAAAATAAACAACAAAGCAAAACTCAACAAAACAAACAAATGAGTCGGTGTGGATTTTACCATACTCCGCTGTTATCCAAAAAGCGGGTCACAAATAAATAAATAAATAAAATAAATATTAATTAGGCTAATTCACGTAACTAGATTTGGTTCTTCCCCCAAGGTTTCCCGTTCGTCATCGTAGAAAGAGAAGGAATTTTATTGATAAATAATAACAGTAATAACAACAATATATTTTCTACCCAAAAATTCCAGAGGAAAAAAAAGTGGAGTGCAATAAAAAAGAAAGGAAGAAAATAGTAAAATAACTAAACATACAAAAACACTAGCACATAAAGAGCAGAATGAACACATGTGAACCGGAGCCAAACCGTAAAGCTTTCACCTGCTCTAAGGGGGTGACCCCACAGTAAAGAGTTGCATTACTTCAATTCTTTATTATGACATAACAAACAAAAACGAAAGAACTACAGGGATTACACCAGCAAAAACACCAGAACAAAGCATTTGGCGTCCAGCCAAACAAAATCTGATAAACTTTAAAATCATATTTCTGGAAAAGCATCGGTTTTAGCAAATCCTTAATATTACACAACTCCTCCTCACTCTGGATTACCCCCCCCCGCACATACAGACCATACCAACTCTCAAAACCTCGGAACCCAGAAAGCATAGTACTCAACCGAGGTACGACAAGATTCTGGCCACCCCTTTCCAAATTTCCAGGAAGCCCTTCCGGTGGGATATGAAGTTAGACATAACTTTTCTTGACCTCGTGAATTGGCGTCGAACGTGCTGGAACCATTAATTACCATCATTTACTGGAAAGTTCCAGCGATGTCAGCTGCTTTCGAAATCAGCGGCGTAAGCGTTAAGAGGCATTGACCTGGGGGAAATCCGAAGCATAAAGCGACTCAAAGTTGGCAAATGTGATTTATGTTCCCAAGCGATTCGTGTAAATGAAAGGGCAAAAAAACATTATGCCCGGATTTCCATTCCCGAATTTTTGAAGTGTAAATGAATACCTTGACATCATTAGTGTCTTACTCCCCGGAGCAATTATCAGACAACCTGAACGTCTAACCATTAGTTTACTTGGCTAAAGTAGTAAAGTATAAAGGGGCCAAGTTGCAACTACCAATTCTGTGCACCAGCGATAGTGAAAAATTGAGGGGGATTTGCCAGGAAATCCCCCTGAAGCCTTATTCTGACTGCCGAGATTTGTGTAGTGATAATGAATACCTAGATCGCCCTCTTTCTGAATCCTCGAACCCTTAAAGTCCCTTTGAGTAGGAGGTAGATGATTTTCTGTGTTGTAGTATCGTAATGTTTGCGACTTGCTATTATATTTGTATTCGCTGCTTGTAAAAATCTGTGTATGGCCCTCCCGTATCTGATTAAACACTATCCTATTATATACGCCCTTCAAAATATTTCTACCAGATTAGTTGTTTTTTGGCCGCTAGATGCGCTACCATTAAGTAACAATGACACGTTACCTCTTGGTGTACGTTTATCTGGGTTTGTTTGGCCGTTTTCAGTTCCTCTTAGCCATGTCTAAAACTGTTAAAAATTCGATGCCTCAGCCGTCGTATCTGTTTAGAACCATCATACTTAAATATACATTTACATATCCTTGGAATTTAGGACTAGAACTCCGGTCTTAACATATAAACTTCCTGTTTGCTATCCCGAAAACATTACCCTTTCATTGCACAGTGCGTCTGTGGTAATTCTATTTTCCTTTTGTTCACATTTTGATGTCCAGGATTTGTAGGCTTCTTTGTACTCGCCCCCCCCCCCTCCCTACTCCAGCGTATCTTGTTCTTTTCCCTATTGACTTTCCTTTTGGCCGGAAAGGTTCTCTGCAAACATTATGAAAATTAAGTTCAAATATTAGTCCCGTTCTTATTCATGCATTCAGCTTTAGATGTGGACCAGTTTCTGCCATATCTCCTTCGGAGCATTTTTTTTTCTTGAGGAGTCGAGCATCTCTCTGAGATTTGTTCTGAACGAAGGAAAGTGATGAATGAATGTTTTATTTCCTATCAAAATTGATGATAGTAAAAAACGAATCTGCTTACGAAATGGCAAATACAGAAAAAGTAGATAAGAGAAACTAAAATACCGAAATCAGTAAAAAATATTCCAGACTCAAATAAATCTCAAAAAATGAATACGCAGGTTAGGAATATGTTCTGATTGTCTGAGAAAATTATAGATTTGAGGTATAAGCCGTAGGCCTACATGTCATTGTTTATCAGACTTTACAACGCTATCTCAGTCGCCGTACTGGTTTTATCCCGATGAAAAATTTTCGAGAATTAGTCGTATGGAGTTGTACGAAAAAGTAGCATGCAGTAGTAACTGTTGCCACTGGATGCTACCACAGCAAGATTGGATGCTATCGGATACTACTACTTTTAGTTCAGAGACGAGCAACAAAAACAGTGCCAGCCATTCGCCATCTGCCTTATGAACATCGACTTAAAAAATTACGATTACCCAGTTTATCTTATAGATTTCTCCGAGGTGACTTGATTGAAACTTTTAAGATTTGTCATAGTTACTATGATAACAGAAGGCCTGATGATGTCCTCACTTTCAATCACGATGGTCTCAGAGGACACAGCTTGAAAATTCGTGGTGAGAAATTCCGAAAAGACATTGGAGAATGGAGCTTCAAAAACCGGATAGTGGAATACTGGAATAATCTCCCTGAAAATGTCGTAAATGCCGAAAATATCAACCAGTTTAAAGCAGGCGTGGATCGTCACCTGGCTGAAATTCAATTTAGTGTACACAGTGTCTCGAGAAATTAACAGAGGCGAAAGCCTTTTTACTGCAGTTATATTATTAAGATTAACCCAGTCGGAGGCATGTTAAATCAAAGTATTTCATACTATTACATATCAATACATCCCGGTATACCTGTTTATGCATATTGAAAACCCGCACTATGTTGACCAATCCGAGAGGAGAACGGAGAGAGGAGAATCAAGAATTCACTATCGGAGTAACTTCTCGATTCTGCAGAATCGCGAGGCTTTTCGTTCTCGATTCTGACAAAAACGTAAGAAAAGGTGAATTCGCTTCATCTGAATAGTCCAAAAACGCGAAATAGGAGAATTGCGAGGAGAATCGCGAGGTTTGGTTTCAGCAGATAACACTTAGGATGTTAACTGTTATGTTTTCAAACGTTACGCATTAAAACGATATGGATAACAGGCATTGCCATAAAAAGCCAAAAAAGCATATGTTAACTTCGGCATCATGACGAAGAACAAAAAAGGCAGCAGGTCTTTTTTTTTGCGGTGTTTCGGCTTTTCATAATCATTCGACTCTTCACTCATGCTTAAAGCGGGCCACAAAAAATGGCCTTTCTACCACACACACAATGCTAACCATCCCTATTTTCACTATGAATGTTCAAAACCACTAAAAACACCGTAAAACAATGAGCAAATTAAAAAAAAAAAACCAAATTTCCTAGATTTGAAATCACTCTGTCTGGACTAAATCTCAGCCGATTATCCCGGACAGCTGTTATGGTACGTAGGGAGCCAAGGGTCAAAATAATAATTTCCATCTAATGCTCCAACTGTTTATTACAAATAGAAATAAATTATAAAACCAAGACCAGTGTGGTACCGCTGAAGACATACGAAAATTATCAGTAAGGTCTTATAATTCTTTGCTAATCAATCTTGGAAAATTCCGCCATCTAGAAAAGAAGACGTTGTGCGTGGGTTTTTTCTCAAGCCAAAACAGCAGCTCGGCAATGGATTAGGTCTTTAACGTTTTAATGCGTAAAAGTTTGAAAAATATAACGTCCTAAGTGTTATCTGTTGAAACCTCACATCCTCGTGTTATCTCTTATGAGTAGTGGTATGTGAGTTCCCAATTTCGTTGTCTAGGCCTTCGAAAAATGCTAAATCGTTTTCACACCAGGAGTATATCACTTAAAGTTTAACTGAAAAGCCAACTTATTTTTTAACACAATTTTTGTTTGCATTTTGTTTGCAATGAATGGTCAGCTTGGCTTCAAACCTTATATTTAACTTATTTTTGTGTCCTTTAATTGAATCACTGAATTATTTGGATTCTGCTAAGGGATTTTTTTTTTTTTTTTCCACTATCTGCTCTAGTTATGACGCTCAGAATATCTGCGGTCGTTCCCACAACGTAAGTTCCACTATGACGCGGGAAATTTTTATCACAACACAAACGCGGCTTTTCAGTGGGCATCGGTGAGATTGGTGAAGACTGCTTAGTGCCTGAACAAAAGCAATTTAAAAATCTTTCTCTTAAGGCATACAACACAGATACAACCGTATAGAGGTACCACAAATCACATTGAAGTTCCACTATTTGAATATAGATTATTCATGTATAGCGGAACAACAAAGTAACGCATTTTTTGCGGGTTTAAGCCAATTTAAGTAAATAAGTAATGGGTAGCTAGATTGTCCTACACTGTCAAAAGTTTCTCTCAATAAGGATTAAAGTTAACTGCAGTGTTTGCTACTAGGATTACCCTTATCTCTACTGGGATAAGATTAATCCGAATTAGAAATAATCTTATCTCATTAGAGACAATATTAATCGCAGTAGCAAATACTGTAAGATTTTTTTTTACAGTGTATCCCAGCCCTTGTCGGTTGAACTTTAAGCTATCCTTTTCTAGCCCTTCGACAAATGCTACATCGGTGCTACCCCAGAGGTGGACGAGGAACGCGTTTTCTGCGGACAGATGGCAGCAGTATACTTGTTCAGCGAGGCCCTCACCACTCATCAAGTTTGTGCCATTCATCGACTCGGTCCTTCTTACAAAAGTCAGTTCAAATTTGACACGGAAAGTCATCAGCAGTTACCTGAAAATCACCGGAGGGTAAGTACACGCCACAGTACCGAATTTGAATTGACATTTGCATGTGCATTTTGCATATAGATACGAAATATTTGAAGAAAAAAAAATCAACCTTTTTTTCGCCAAAATAGGCTGCTGATATTCTTAGCCTATATTGAAACTGTGCGTCGCAGGCAAGTTACGAGAATCAGCCTGTTTTAAGTTAGAGTACAAAGATGTAACGATGCGTAAACTAAAACTTTGTTTTAACAATGCATTCCGTCATCTCCTTTCATATCGTTCATCGACGTTACTCTGCTAGTCAAATGTTTTTAGAAAATGAAACTGAATCTTTTGATGTTATGAGGCGGAAAGCGATAGTTAGTTTTGTTGCAAGGTTAGAAGTTTCCGATAATCCACTTTTAAAGGCAATTCGTGAGAATGCAGAATGCCGTTCTGGACTTTTTTACCGACTTTTCCGTCGACTGTGCTATTGCCCCGAGCCACCGAATGGTTAAAATGATTGTATATATTTAGTAAGAAAATTCATGTGTTAGTGTAATCTTATTATGTGATGTGTAATATCACGAATTAAATAAATTGATTGATTGATTGATTGATTTATCTTAAATTGACTTGCAACCACCCGTCGGTGATGATGGTTACTTTCGGGCCCAGTCTTCCCACCACGGCTGATATTTCCGTGGTACAGCCGTGGTATAAAATTAACCAAATTACAGTGAGCGTGTTCCATCCCACTTACCGTAGTTACCACGCATGACGTCACAAATTCTGTCTTTGTGTCGTCAAGGCTGGAACGACTTTTCTATTTTCCAGCGGAATATCGTGCCACGGGTGAATCCGACCAATCACGTGAGAGAGATTCGTGGTTACTACGCTTACCACGCTCCCGAGCGTGGTAAGCAAATAGTTACTATTAGTTACTATTTCGAGAAGGCTGGAACGGTCAGCGTAGTAACTTTTCGTGAGGTTGGAACGGATTTAGTAACTAATAGTTACTATTGGTACGAGGGTGGAACACGCTCAGTATGTTCCAATTGTGCTCCGCAGGGTAACTGCCTCTATGTCAGTATGTCAAGGAATATAAACAAACAGTTTCAGAGTTTTGGTCCGCTTTGACCCGTAATATCTGTAGGAGTACCAGAGCCCCGCCCCCGAAAACGGTGCCACTAATTCCGTGTTTTGGAGCCTCGTTGGCCGCAAAAGTTTGGGATCGACTAAAAAGAGGCACGGCACGGCACGGCATAGTGTAGGAGGCACGAGTACTAAAAAGACGCAGGAAAACTAAAAGGGCCCTAGTGATGGGCAGAAACAATGTTCTAACCCTTTTCGTATAAAGATTAAAGTTAACTGCAGCTGCAGGATTACTGCTGCTACTCGGATTACTCTTATCTCTACGCAGATTAGATTAATACCAAACAGAGATAAGATAAATCTGAGTAGCAAATACTGCAGTTAACTTTAATCTTTATACGGAGGGACTTTTTACAGTGTTTTTAGACTTTGGAGTTTTGGAGAACTCGCACTTACTTGTCTACTTATTACTCGTGCCTGCTGCGCCATGCTGTGCCGTGCCCTGATGAAAAATTCATCTCAAAATAGTAGCATGAAGTTGAACGAAAAAGTAGCATGCAATACGAACTAATGCTACTACATGCTTCTATGTAAAGGCTACCGCGTTACTGCATTCTACTGCATGCTACTATTAGCAGGACTGGATGCTACTATAGGAAGACAGGATGCTACTGCTTAAGATTGGCCCAGTCTGAGGCATATTAAATGATAGCATTCATGTATATATCAATACATGCAACTTTTTCGTACAACTATCATTCAACTATGCAGGCTACAAATTTTGTATCGGGGCCGTGCCTCTTTAGTCGATCTCCAAATTTCGAGCTAGGAATCCCTGATTGCTTCGCCGGTCCTATCTTCGCTTCGGCCTTTATCCTACGAATCCAAGAGTCTTCTCGTGTTAACGACCCCCGCCCCCTCTCCCTTCACAACCCATAAAGAAAAACTTTCCCTTCCCTCCTTCGGGGAAGTAAATAAATGATTAAGTTCTGCCTCTGTATCGTTGTTTTTGTCTCGCAGTTTGAATGGTCACGTTAAACGAGGTCATTTAGGCCCGCCTTCTTTCCCGAGTCTCATTTGCCCTAGGGCATCTTTCGAATAAATGTCCTAGGGCGGCTCTGAGGCAAGTGCTTTCTCTTTCCATAGAGCTTTTCAGCTTTAGAGCTAAGAGGGAGTTTACGCCAGAAAAAGCGTCCGGCCAGATGCAGACGGTTAGAGGACAGTCACAGGAGCATAACTGATTAGTCAAGAGTATGTACCGTGTTGAAAGAGCTATCCGTGCGTCTGCTTTCCTCCTTTTATGAAGTACAATCTCTGTGTCTGGAGTTTTTCCTAGTTAATTTCAGTGAGATGCTCCCCTGAGCTCTGTTTTTTCTCAGTTTGAGGGAAAGGGAAGGGAAAGAAACTGTAACGGATGAAACTTTAGGGTCATGTAATAATAATAATAATAGATTTATTGCCCATCATGATGCACAAACGTACAAAAAGTCGGAGTAATTAAATGAAGAAGAAGAAAAAGAACAAGAAAGAAATGAAAAAAAGAACATTACTATCAACAGAAATAATGGAAAGAACACAAGAAACTTATGAAGAAAACCACACACACTGACGAATTTACACTGAGTAAAGCATCTGCTGAGCTACATTAAGGCTGCGCTTAAAGCGCTCTCGCCTTTCCAGAATAACAGATATCGGTTGTGCCACTTCATACTTTGAAGACAATCTGCTATTACTTGTCCAAGGTGGAACCCTCAGCAGATACTTTAGATATTTGTATAAAGATTTACGAATGTCTTTCATATGTCAGCAGCAAAACAGCTTCCAAAAAGGTGCCAAAGCAATAACGTGCGGAACTACAAAGGAATTATACATTTTAACAGGAATATATCTACTAAATTTCACTTTCATAGAAACAAGGACTCCGTATGCTTTACGAGCCTTATCACGAAGAAATGTTTTTAGAAGCGAACGGGTATCTTGGAAAACAGGGATATAGAGACAACTGTCAAGAATTTTACCAAAACTCATGACGCTCGTACCTATTTTATTGATTGACTAAAGGTCCGGCCTAATAGTTCCCTACATTGTCGATTACTACACAACTTTTACACCTGGAATCTCTTTCTCTTTTCGAAGCAGATCAGCCTCCCGCTTGTTGCCTCCGAGTATCTAATTGGTCAGAAAGATCGGTAATGTATTTTTAAATATGAGTATCAGTCAATCAATCAATCTTTATTGTTCAAAAACATTTCGTACGGTATTACCATAACACCGAATTTTTGTTCGCTGGTGTCTGTGATCAGCATATTTCAAATGAGTCAGGTATGTTGGAACATTGGAACGTAAACTGTGTCCACTGTTACATGTGCTTTAAGGAAATCCTCCAGGAAACACACAGATATGGAAAACTATTACAATTGGTCAGGCATACCACATTGACCAGACTTTGACCAAGACACTGTGGCCGATGACGCTTTGAGGGAATTTCTCAGAAAATCAACAGCTGGAAAATTAGAAAAGTAGTCACACTTCGCAAGCTCCCTTTTTGCATCAGTCAGCTGATAAGACAACCTACCTTATGTATCCCTCTTGAGCTCAAAGTCCACTGTCCCTTCCGTAGCATTACGGGTGGGGGGGGGGGGGGAGAGGAAAGCAATTAGTTTAAGCGACCAAAGGAAGGCGTTTTTTTTAGTTTTCTTCTCTGAGAGAGAAGCTTCTTCTAGGATTAGGTCACTGGATTTTGTATTTCTGTCCATGTCTTATTTGGGCTTAGTTACTCCTCCGTTAAACCGCTTTCACATTGACGCGTCGTTGCGATGCGCTGCGTATGCGTTTATCTTGCGCTGCCTAGAGGTTGCGTAGCGTATCTTTCACACCTGCGGGACAAGCTTTCACGCTCGATGTGTATTTACGTCTTCCTCTTTCGATTTCTTATGCTGAATTCTCGTTTCTGTCATCATTGCTAAGTTTTTCTTCATCGTTAGTAGGTTTTCTCCAGTTTGTCTACAAAAACTTATTTTTCAGAAAAATCCGATCCGTATGTGTCGACGCAGAGAATAGAACTTGGTTCTGTTCTTGCGTTGCGTTTTATGTTGCCTTTTACTGCCTTTTATAT
Source organism: Branchinecta sandiegonensis (assembly GCA_030848855.1). Lineage (NCBI taxonomy): Eukaryota > Metazoa > Arthropoda > Branchiopoda > Anostraca > Branchinectidae > Branchinecta > Branchinecta sandiegonensis. The sequence goes on from JAUPMV010000019.1 coordinate 7,538,908, forward strand.
TATCTCTAGCTGCCTTATCGAATTATAAGCTTTTGAAATCCCCGTCTTTGGCCATTGTTTCGTCTTGTATCTACGATCTTTTAGCGCTTTGTCGGCCGAGCCGAATTTGCCGGTCACGCAACGGAAACCTCCCCGAAAGCTTCACGGTCCGCCGAAAACTCTTACACATAAGAACACCAGAAGCTTCGAATTATGTTTTTTCATTTTGAAAGATATGTTAGGCCATCAAGTCTATCTTTTATTTTGGACTTCCGCTTGGTTTTTCTACTTCTAACCACGGCGCGTTCAGTTTTCAAATATTTTGCGTCCAGCCGCCGCGTCCAAGGGCGGACACATGTATCTGCGACACCGCGAGGTCCTTAAACGACATATCTAGGACAAAAAAAAAATACGTACCATCCAAGGATAAAAATCGTGGAGTTTGACCGTATCACTGTAAGTTGTAGAACGCGAAAAACTGTAGTTTATTCCTTTCGGTGAATACGTATTGAATATAAATTTGTGAATATATATTCGGTGAATACAATATATTCTTATACTCTCCTCTTGTTATAGTGTGTCCTTCTTCTTTTCTTTCTTTATTCCAACTCCGTCTATGCCATGTGCTTTTTGATGTGTGAAAAATAAATTATTACTATTATTATATTTGAGTCTATATAACAGAGCCGAGCGGCCAGTTAGGCGCCGGTAGCGTTTACATTTATAAACCGTTCCATGACAATCAAATCCTATGTTAGGTTCTCATCATATGACGTTGAAATTTACGTCACGAGAGTGTGGTCTTCCGACATAATTTTTACGCCACCGCATATTATTGAAGTTTTTGCTTATTTTAGGTTAGCATAGCTCAGTTTAGCTAATTCTAGCTCAGCATAAGCCCTAGGTAAAGGCCTAGCCCGCAGAATCTCCTGTGACGTCACAAAACATACAAGTATATGTACCACTGAAGGTATTTTATCCTCAGCACGGATGCTCTCTTATGAGGGTCTTTTATTCTCAGATTTGTGTCAGTGCCTGCTGGGGCGGAAAAGCTGGATAGAGTCAACAAGCGCTAACAGTATAAAAATCGCTAATTTTACGTGGAAAGTAATAAAATTTTCGAAAAAACAAAATTTCTGATCCGTTTTGTCGTGAAAAGATCATATCTAGTAAGAGTGGTGGTTTAATCTTGTCTACCCGTCTGTTTTTGCAGAGACCCATTTCCAAACCTGTTGTATCAAAGTTTGAAAGTGATAGCTATATTTGATAGTGCAAAACGGATACGTCAGCTGTATTAGAGCTATATTTCGGCGCGTCTTGGCAAGGGCCCTCTTCAAGCTCAAAGCCGCTCAAGTTGGAAATACGAACTTGTGGGAAAACAAAAACTAGTGTTTTCCCAAAAGTTCGTATTTCCAACTTGAGCGGCTTTGAGCCTGAAGCTCCCATGAAGAGGACCCTTGCCAAGAAGGGCCGAAATATAGCTCTGATAAAAATTTAGCTGACGTATCCGTTTTGCACTATCAAATATGATTCGCAGTCACTTGGGCTGAAGGAATATTTGTCCTATGTAGTTAAATCTCCGGAAGAGAAAGTACTTAAATGTGTCGTTCCTTACCTGGGAGCAAATTTTATGAGATCTGGTAGCCGAGCATCCCACCGTGGGAATACTTCCCGTGCCTACAGAAACCTTGATTAGCGTTCTCGCTCTTTCACTGAAATGACCATCCGTCAGCTGCTAACTTTCCCACCCCCTGCCTCTAAAATGGGCAATTGGGGAACAGAACCTTATTTCCTCTATTCCCTGGAGCGACATAGAGGTGTCACAAGTTGAGCAAAGAAGTGCAGTTCATGAACGGGAAAGGTTCATGAAGTGAAAATATTGTCAGTTGAAGGTTGACCTGATGATAATCTTATGTGTAGAAAACAGGTTTTCGCTTATTCCTACTAAAGTGAAATTCTGCTAGGCTTTTGTTTGTAATCCTTCAAGACTGAAGAGAAAAAATAAAATGGACAAGCTGAAAGCTTAAAGCACAACTCTTACTAGAAGATCTTTTCACGACGAAATGACCCATGAACAACGTTTTTGAAAATCATTATTAACCACGCGAGATTGCAATTTTCTTTTTAGCGCTTCTCGACTGTATACAGCCTTCACGCTCTCCGACGCGGCGGTTGGACGCAAAACATTTGAAAAATTAACCCGCCGTGGCTAAAAGTGGGAAAAACCAAACCAAACAAAAGAAGTCCAAAACAGAAGGTTGACCTGATGGTCTACACTGTAAAAAGTTTCTCCGAGTAAAGATTAAACTTAACTGCAGTATATGTTACTGGGATTAATCTTATCTCTGCTGGGATAAGATTAATCCGAATTAAGAGATAATCTTACCTCAATAAACACAAGATTAATCCCAGTAGCAAATCCTGCAAGATTTTATTTTTACAGTGTACCACATCTTCAAAAATTAAAACATTACTTTGAAGCTTCTCATATTCTTATTTGTGAAAAGGGCTGTTGGCGAACCTTGAAACTTCGCATAACGGACAACTCGGCTAGGCCGAAAAAGCGCTAAAAGGCCGTGAGCCATGGTGGTAACAAAAGAATCGCGAAAAGCGGGGATTTCAGAAGCTTATAATCCCATAAGGGAGCTTGGGATAATAAAGAACGAAGAATAAGCAATACAGGTCCCTTTAGCGCCAAAGGCAGCATAATAATAAATAGATAAATGTATAGTCATTCAGAGCAAGTTACGGTAATATAAGAACTGACCAAGACCACTGAAATAGTAGTTCGTATCGTCCTGGCAGCCAACCTTATATTCAATAATCTCCCGGTTTGGAGTCGATGTTGAGGACAAAATACCCGATGAATAATTTATCTCAAAATAATAGTATGAAGTTGTACGAAAAAGTAGGATGCAGTACTAACTGATGCTACCACATGCTTCGACTTCAAGGCTACCGTGTTACTGCATTCTGCATGCTACTATTAGCAAGACTGGATGCTACTAGATACTACTGCTTAAGATTGGCCCAGTCTGAGGCAGATTAGATGATAGTATTCTTTACTATTCATATCAATACATGCAACTTTTTCGTACAACTATCATACAACAACGCAGGCTACAGATTTTTCATCGGGTATGGTCGTACCATAGTGTTGTTTTTGTGTTATTTGTTTGTTAGTTTATGGCGAAAGTTGTATTAAAAGTTAATAATAATAAAATCTGCAATAAAAAAAAACAAAATAAAGAAATTATAAATGAAAATTTTCAGTGCAAGTTTTTGTTGAAGGAAAAGGTTGTGGTGTATGATTTTTTTTAGAGTTTATTCAAAAAAAAAATTCAGCTTTTAAAATAAGCTAGAAAGAAGCTACTAATGGAGATGGAGTTGAAAAAGTCTCAACTTTTCCGAATGGAACTGATGATGGTGCCGAAAATCTTGGAATGGATTCCGGTCCGGAACCGTATTTCCGCAGCGGGAAGATGCATTGCTCATAAGTTCGTTGCAGCCGTTTCTGCCGGAGCTCCCGACTAAGAGCTTTCTTTCTTTTAGGTGTTGTATGATGGAAAGCTGGCCAGCGCTCTGATATTCACGTACAACCCCGTGGCTACGGACAGTCAGCTATGTCTGCAATCATCACCTAGAGGAAATGTTTCCTACTTCGTACACACTCCTCACGCCTTGATGCTACAGGTAATGAGTTGAGCCATTAGCGGTTTCGCTGCATAGCAGCTTATACTTAAAGGACCCCACGCACTATTTACTCTTCAACCATTACAGTATTTTAAATATTTGAGTGCTTTAAAACTAGGCTGTGCTTTCAACAAATAACCCACCGTTTTGACTGTTTTAAGCGTCTTCCGAGACCTTCTTGGAAACAGTCGATTTTTTTTTTTTTTAAACAGTCGATTTCTCGTAAACCAGACTCGACATAATTGTACCAGAATTGTTCGCCCCGATATCCACTTTACTGACCGGTATCTTTCGTCATTTGTACCATATTTCGTAAATTATTTTAACTGAACTGTGATATATTCGTTATTAATTGTACATACATATAAATATTTTAAGGTAATTATTGAGAAGTGATTATTAAGTTTTAGCCGTGTTAATAATTGTATGACGATACGACGCTAGCGAGTAATTATATGAGCTATTCAGGAAATAAACGTTGTTATTATTATATCATTATAAATCTACACTCGTTTAAGCAACATCTTGGTGGTACTCAGTTTAGTTGCACCGCCTATGTGAATCCTTTTGGTGTACATTCGCTTTGTCAGTGTAAAGTGCAGTGTTGTTAAAGATTAATTGAAAAGGGCAGAGATGGGACAGTCTTGTTACCCCTCACTTATTCACTTAGAGAGGCTTGAAGACCCGACAAAAACGCGTTCCTTCGTTGCTCCGCTATTCACGAATAATCAGTTTTCAAATAGTGGAATTTCCCCGTCAGATTTGTGGTACTACCTGTGTCGTATGTTTGACGAAAAGATTTAGTTCAGGCACTGAGTAGTCTTCACCAAGCTTATCACCACCCACTGAAAAGCCGCGTATGTGTTCAGATTCAAATATTCCGGGTCGTAGTAGAATTTTCGCTGTGGGGACAGCCGTAGATATTCTGCACCTCACTACTGGAACAGATAGTGGAAAATAAGAAAATCTCTTAGCTGAATCCAAATAACTCATTGTATTCAACTAAATGATACAAAAATAACTTTGCTTTCCAGTTAAATTTTAAACAGTAGTTCATGTGTTTTGTAGGGAGAGAAGCTTCGGCGTAACCTCTCTCTATTAATTCGTGTGCTTGGAACAATGGATTTGGACCCACATCGGAACCAGCATCTCTGTTAAAAGAAGTTTCGTGATAAGTGAGTTGTTGTTAGTTAATGCGGATTGCCTTTGGGAGGTTAAGTTTGTCCCATTTTATCTGGTTTTGAAGATACTGAACCTGGGGGATGTGAATACTCAGTCCAGGATCATTCCTTGAACTGAAATCACTTTTCCTCGGTCTTTTTATCTTTTATTTTTATTTTTTATTGTTTATGTCGCTGGACGTGTCAACGGGTGGTGTTGGGGACCGGGTGCTGACGGGGGAATTCGCATATTTCCATTTGTATGAATGGCATGTAGTGAAGTATAAATGTTGTATTTATTTAAAGAAGTCTTTCCATCCCGTGCATTACGAATTTGTCTTCTCAGCCGGGCTCTGGACATTTTGTTATTTAGTTTGTTATAAAAAGAACTTGAACCTGAAGTGTTAAGAGTATTAGAAGATCAAGAAATACAGAAATGGGCATGTATTGTTAGAGAATCGGTGACACTATCAAATTATAAAACTGGTTAAAGAAAGTTTTGGACCAGAATTTTACATGAAGCTCAACCTACCAAAAACTTACCTCACGCTCTGGATCCAGTTGCAAGCAAACTGTCTGCCAGTACACGGGAAAAGTAAGTTTGACAAGAAAAAAAGTGTTTCCCCCAGTACGAACAGCCCCTGCTCACTCTGCGGTGAAGGCGATGATGACCTAGCCCATTTGGTTGCACTGTGCCGCGAACTCTCGTTTTTAAGGGAATCTTGCTAGGGGGTAACGGAGATACCGTACAATAATATATAAATAATAATACAATATTATTATTATTATTATCTGCAGTCTCTACACCGAAACCGACTAATGGGTCGGAGAAAATACTTTATGTAACCTTCCAACGAGATTTGGCCAATCAGCGAGAAGAAAAAATCTGACTCCTCCCATATCTTCTATTCTGTGGTCAGCGATCCTTATTATTTAAATTTGGGTGACCTGGAAACAAATTAAATAGTTCCACCTTCTGAATTTTCGCTCGGTCTACCTTTGACTCCGTGGTCGTTCTGGGAATTGCTTTCTGGAATTTCAAGAACTTCCCGAAATTGGATCGTTTATAGGCCATCCATGTCTTTGATTATCCGAGATATGGAAATTGAAATAGACTAGCAGACAGCGATTTCGACATGTACTCGATGGTCTCATCTGTTTGAAAGGGTTCTATGGGACTATTAGATAGATAGATAGATATTTAATGAAGCCCTTGGGCCATGAACAAGAACAAAACAAAAACAGTACATCCTTGACATTCATTATACGGACGAACTTTTTAATCAACATAAAAATACAACTTCCCTCAATCTCCAACTCACCTCACATACTTTTAATTGTTTTACTTAAATTGTCCATAAATGTACCAATCTTGCATTTACTTCTAGGGTTTGTACTATTAAGCAGATCCTTTACTGACATATCTATACCACTCAAAAACTTCTCACGCGGGACAGACAACTCCTGGCACTTATAAAGAAGATGGTCCAGCTCCCATACCTCAACATTAACAAAATTTACAACTCCGATTATCCCTTGTCCCTGACCTTTTGATCTCCCAAATATTCTCCAAAACTGGAAAACAATTTGGTCGCAGCTGAATCATGAACACAAAGCTCTTGGAGGTATCAAATTAAAAATAAACCTCTTCACCAAACCTTACCTTTGCTACCTTGTAATAATAATTTTATTTAAACCCTCCATTCAAATACAAGGTAAATGGTCACAGGAGTTGGTAAGGAAACAAAAGAAAAAGAAAAAAAGTTACACAACACTACGAAACGAAATTAGGCTGCGATAACTAAAAATAACCAAAACAAGAACAAACTTGAGTCACATGATTGCACCAGGCTAGCCAGTGGAAAATCGTGCAGTTTTCTACTTCGATTGATGAAACGACTGGTTAGCTCATTCATGTTTTAATACCAAAGTTTTTAATTTTGTAATACCAAAGTGTTTAAGACCTTTCCATTTTCCCCGCCCATTCCTGGATTCCTTGTCCCTCCATGTCTCTCTGACTTTTCTGACTAAATCATTTGGCATTATTGTGGGTCCTAGGCCTCCATTCCAAATCCATGACACACCTGCTTGATCCAAAATACCTTTGATTTGGTGGTTATTGGTTATTATGACACTGACATAACAGGTCAAAGTGAAAATTTGGGCACTCTGTGCTTTTGAGTGATAAGCACCGTTCCCTACTACCCCCGCCCCCCCCCCCCCCCCGCCGTTGCAGTCAACAGAAATACACGCGACAAGAACAAACTTGAACCAGTGCGATGCAGGACAAATCGCTTCAGCAATTCATTCGTTCCTTTTTTTACTAGTGTGATTACACTGTCAGAAGTTCATAACAGATTGCGCATAACATTTTCAAGAATAACACCTTTTTCAGTTAGAAAAAAAGTGTTATGACCAATTAAGTTTATAATATTGCGTGCCCAGATCTCCAACAACACCTTCAATAGGTAAAGATACTACACTGTCAGAAGTTACATAACGACAACAGCAGGATGCGCGGTTTCAACACATAACACTTTGGGATGTTATATGTTATGTTTCTTTCGTTCCCGTTAGTATTTTTACCAATTGAAGGTGTTGTTGGAGATCTAGGCACGAAATAGTGTAAACTTAATTGGTCTTAACACTTTATTTCTAAGTGAAAAGGTGTTATTCTTGAAAGTGTTATGCGCAATCTGTTATGAAACTTCTGACAGTGTAATCATACGTAATGCTTATTATGTTGTAAAAGGTGGCAGATTTTTGGTGGGTATATCCCGACACTTCCTGGTATCCTGAAGTGTACATCCGCCCAGGCGATTAGTAAGATTTGTAGGTTTGTATCTAGAGCATTAGAATATAGAAAGCTCTCCGTAGATTAGTTGTATGTTGATTGACGTTTCTGTGTATTAATAACCTGTACCTGTATATGGCCCTCGGGCTTTTTCAAATACAATTATTATTATTATTATTATTATTATTAAATTAATTGCGGCGGTAGCCATAACTACGATAGCTATTTTATTATATGAATCTTGAATCTAAACTTCTCGATATAACGATTGCATTGTCCTTGAGTTGTCCGGACAGTCAAAGCGGCAGCGCTTGTACAGACATTTCGAGCAAGCTGAAATTAGTTTACTTCTTGTTCCGTATAATCCTTTGATGCAAATTTCACGGTATTGATTGTTAGTGCAGATAGATACATAGATAGATTTTAATGCTCAAAAGCCAACAAGCGGCGTTGCACCAAAGCAACAAGAAAACGCATTAACCATGAACACTGCCCCTATATTAGAAATTAAAGGGATTAACAATTTTCCCCGTGTGCTAATCCTGTCCGGAGGAACCTTCCAAACAGTTGAACAGCCTGGGAAATGTGTCTTTCATTCTATCAATAATCCACTCACTCCCACACACTATCACTCCAAAAATTCTTGTCTCAACTCATATTTGATTTGTAGTATAGCATCTAGTCGTCCCTGGAGAGGTGTTATTTTGGTATTTTTTTTATGTAATTTATCTTATTTGGTTGATACCAGTTGTTTTGGTGTACTTGAGACAGCGTTCCTAGTTGTCCCTGGACCTTAGATCCACCTATCCGAGCAAAAGCACCTTCGGCGTCCGGGGATAGGTGCCAGTTCCCTTATGTGGGCTGCTGCCAGGACACCCTCCCACTCAAGCTGCAGACTTTCGCGTATCTTTGCAATATGGTTGCTGTTTGCGTATCTTACCATCTGGTAAGTGTGATGGATCGTGTTAGTGTGTGTCTTAAAAAATCACATTTCGTAAAATTCTTCTTCACACTTACGAGCGTGTTCCACCCTTCTAACAATAGTAACTATTAGTTACTATTTTTTTTCCAACGTCGTAGAAAGTTACTACGCTGACCGTTCCAACCTTCTCGAAATAGTAACTAATAGTAACTATTTGCTTACCATGAATAAAACTGAAACTGAAGTTACTATTTTTGTTCCAACGTCGTAGAAAGTTACTACGCTGACCGTTCCAACCTTCTCGAAATAGTAACTAATAGTAACTATTTGCTTACCATGAATAAAACTGAAACTGAAGTTACTATTTTTGTTCCAACGTCGTAGAAAGTTACTACGCTGACCGTTCCAACCTTCTCGAAATAGTAACTAATAGTAACTATTTGCTTACCATGAATAAAACTGAAACTGAAGTTACTATTTTTGTTCCAACTTCGTAGAAAGTTACTACGCTGACCGTTCCAACCTTCTCGAAGTAGTAACTATTTGCTTACCATGCTTGGGGCGTAGTAGGCGTGGTAACTACGCATGTGTGTAACGTGATTGGTCGGATTCGCCCGTGGCATGATCTTCTGCTGGAAAATAAAATCGTTCCAGCCTTGACGGCAAAAAACCAGAATTCGTGACGTCATGCGTAGTAACTTCGGTAAGTAGGATGGCACACGCTCTATATGCACCATTTTTTTTTCAGGATGTTCACTCCGTGGTCACGTTCTCAGTTCAGGCGAGTCTCAACTCGGTTGGTGGCGTCCAAGTTTTGTATCCTCTCTTTGCGCAGTTGGATATGGTCAGCGAAGACGATAGTAAAAAGCCAGACTACACCGTTTGGTAAGATGTCTACTTTTTCATTAATTCCGGCGTAGCATCTGTTGCGGATGCTACGCCGGAATTGCTCCAGACTGAGTTCCAGACTTAGATTGCTCCAGTTCCTCCTCCACTTAGTTACATTAATAGTTGAGTTTTTGCAGATACCATGGTACCTGATACCATTGTCTAAAGTCGTTTGTGCAGTTATAGTGGTATCTGATATTCAGATACCACGGTCCGACCGTAGTAATTGATCGTGGTATCTGAAAAAGTCAACTCACTTTCATCAATTTTTGTCAAATTGGTGAGAAAGAAGTTTGGCACTTAAGGCGTATTCTCGCCGTTCCCCGAGGACTCCACTTGACGAGTCCCCGCGTTTTTGTTTGTTTCGGGGACTCACTCCCCGTATTCTCGCTCCCAGTCCCCACGGACGGGGAATGCTCCGGCCATCATCACCATCATCAAAAACGACTCCCTTTCAGATTCGGAGGGGAATCAATTTTTGCTGGTGTTGGTGCAACATTAAATTAATTAAAACAGTCAGAATAAACAAAAGCAAAAATAAAGTGGATCCAGACTAATTTTGTCAACTGCACATTTTTTTTTCGAACAAAATCCGTTTTGGAAGCATTCCCCGTGTTCTCGCTGTTTTCTGTACGCGGAATCCGCGTGAAGTGACTCCCTCTATTCTCGCCGTCCCCTTCGATTCCCCGAGGAGTCTTCGGTGAACGGCGAGAATACGCCTTTAGTGATGTGGCTGAATGTCAGTTTTTCTTTTGGGATGACTTCGAAAATCGCTATTTCGGCAGTTGTCGTCTTTACAGAGCAACCGTATATCAGATACCACGGTTACTGCAAAAACGACTAATTGCGGATCCAGTTACCGTGTTAACAGATAGCATGGTACCTGCAAAAACGCAACTAATGTTTCCTAACATGTAAAAGTACCATTTATCCTTACTTGCAATTTGGACTCCAGACACGCCTTTAGATTTCTTACATTACCAGTATTTATTTTTGTATTAAGTGATCTACGGGACAATAGACGCTGAAGTTATCGGACAATTCTGAAGCCTCTGCTTAAACTTTCGTTAAGCCTCGCAAGCGTGTCTATTGGACTTTGTTTGTATGGCATTTAGCTCTCCCAATGTTTGTCTGTCGATCTTTTGTTTCGAGTTTGGATAGTTGGAGTGATCTGGAGGGGGGGGGGGGGTCTCTCAGAAATGATGCAACACGCGGAAAGGATGTTGCGTTAGACTTTTATTTGCATGATTTATAGCTCGTCTGTTCCTCTAACTGTTCGAATACTGTGATCCGGTCGGACCTTCGACGATGTTTACAACGGGTACGTCAGCTACGATTCTTCATCAGCGATATTTCGGCCCTTTTTGGCAAGGGTCCTCGTCAGGCTGTCAATCCTCTGGTTCAACTTCGGGGAAGGAAACAAACCTGTAATCCTGTAAATTTGATTACAGGTTTGTTTCCTTCCCCGAAGTTGAACCAGAGGATTGACAGCCTGACGAGGACCCTTGCCAAAAAGGGCCGAAATATCGCTGATGAAGAATACCCGTTGTAAACATTGTTTGAATAAATGGTTCAAAATCAGCTTGGGCTCAAAGAATATTGACCTTCGACGGTAGGTCTGCTCCCAGAAATCTTGCAGCTTGCCAACTGGCTAACGGTTGTAAAATAGAATAGATATGATAGTAATTATTCGCTCACACTTTCGCGGTAGCAAGACCAAAATTGGTGAGTAGCCTACCGTCACGCACAAATTTGTCAATATAACATATACATTTAGTAATACATACAAATGGTCAAAGGCTATTTAAAATTCCAACAATCTTTTGTATAAGCTATTTTGGTATCGGCTGTGTTTGATCGCTACTGGTTGGAATATTGGGACCTTCGTAGAGACTGCTCGCTCTTGCCTTTCCCTTACATTGTTGTATGGGGGAGGGAGAACCTCATCGTAGATGGGGTGCGAAATAAGGTTGGAGGGATAGGGATAAAGTCACGTGAACTGCAAGATTATATTAGATTAAATGGTGTTTATTGGAAAAAATACTAGGAGCTACAAAGCCCTCCGGAAGTTTACACTTGTTAAGAGGTTTAACCAACCACCTTTAACAGATTAACCTGCATAACACTAAAGAAAGAAGAGAAAAAAAAAATTAAGCATTTACTCGGTTCCTGGTCAAACACCCAACAAAAAAAACTATACACTCCAAAATCCCGTCACCAAAAACAAACTAAACCAAAAAAAAATAAAAAAATATAGAGACACTGATCTTGATGGGCCATTATAGGGGGAGTTCAGAACTGCATGTTTGACTCTCAAATTAGTGTGCTTGTGCTGACACGTGAAAGGCAGCAACAGTAGTTACCTTAAGGTGTGTTCTTGCCGTTCCCAGGGGGACTCCTTTTGAGGAGTTCCCGCGTTTTCGTTTGTCCCAGGGACAGACTCCCCGTATTCTCGCGAGTCCCCACGGACGAGGAATGCTCCGATTATCGCCACCGTCATCAAAAAGGACTCCCTTTCAGATTCGGAGGGATATCAGCTTTTGCTGGTATTGGTGCAATGTAAATTAATTAAAAACAATAAGAATAAACAAAACCACTAAGAAAGTGGATCAAGAGTACTCTGTCGACTGCATATTTTTTTCTTCGAACAAATTACATGAAAGAAAGAAGAGAAAAAGAAAAAATAAATAAAGAAATAAAGTAATGATGATGATGAAATAAAATTTCATCATCATCATTACATTTTGGAAGCATTCCCCGTGTTCTCGTCCGTACGCGGAGTCCGCTTCGAGTGACTCGCTTTGTTTTCGCCGTTTCCCTTGATTTTCCAAGGACTTCTCGGGGATCGGCGAGAATACGCCTTTAGTGGAAGCTTTCTGGATGCGTTTGGGTTGGTTTTTGTACATATATCCTGTCTGACCTTGGGACGCCTGGGCGGCATGGAAGCCCTTGTTGGGACCCGAGCCAATCTCCATGAGTGGAATCTGATACGGGGTCAGGCATCCCGTGGAAAAATCAAGATGCGTCATCTTCCTTTTTTTTAATTGAAAGGAATGTGTTGTTGGTCCCGAAGCGCCACCTATGACTTCCTTCCCTCCGCCCGTGTGACTGGCTGTCTGTTAGCACGATAACTTCCGAAGGGGTTCAGACACTTTGCACGTTCTGAAAATCTTTTTGGTGAAATTACAGATCAAGTTCAAGAGATAGGACCCGTAGACAAAAAAAGTAAAAGGATAACCGGGTTTGGGATCTGACGAAAACCTTTCATATTGTTTCTTTCGCATTTACCCTTCACGCTAATCTCATTTCTTTCTTATGAAGGAAAGCATAGGAATTACATTAAAGTACGATATATCGGCCGAAACCGATAAATCGGCCCTTCTTGGCTAGGGTCCTCTTTAGGCTGTATTGGAATATAAAAGTAGCTTTGGAGGTGTCGATCTCCAAATCACTTAGTGACGGTCTCTGTTTTTCCAGTGGTAAGTTGCTCGCCTTCATTGTCAAGCTGCTCCAAAGCTCGGTCACACTCCAGCAACAAATGATCCAGATACATAAAAATACAATATTTCGGCCGAAACCGATAAATCGGTTTCAGTTCTTGGCTAGGGCCCTCTTTAGGCTGTATTGGAATATAAAAGTAGCTTTGGATGTGTCAATCTGCAAAGCACTTAGTGACGGTCTCTGTTTTTCCAGCGGTAAGTTGCTCGCCTTCATTGCCGAGCTGCTCCAAAGCTCGGTCACATTCCAGCAACAAATGATTCAGTCCCGAGGTCTCCTTGTCATTTCGAACCTTCTTTACAAGTCAGAGAAGAATCATTTAACAATGGAAGTCTTGCAAGCATTCCTGAATTTTTCAAAGTTTTTGATGACGTCACCCAGTCCACATGCTGACTTGCTCCTGAAGCAGGTGAGTCTATCGTTTATTTATTTAAACTACACTGTAAAATGTTTCTCCGTATAAAGATTAAATTTAACTGAAGTATTTGCTACTCGGATTCATCTTATCTCTATTTGGTATGAATCATATCTGCGTAGAGATAAGGATAATACCTATATATACCGAGTACTAATTCTCACTTGCCATATCCGACCGTCCTTCAAAGTCCACATCTTAACGGAAAAGTGAAAAAAATACTTTTGACTAAACGATACATATTCATGATCAGCAAGGGCCCACGAAGGGTTTTGCTTACAAGTGAATTCCTTAAAGTCCAAAAAATACTTCTGAGCAAAATATGCATTTTCTTGACCTCATGACCCCATCATCAACTGCGCCTCGGGGGTTTTGCTTACACATAAATTTCTAGTGCCCTTACTGCAAAAATAAAGATATTTTGTACCAAACCCCCAAGTGCAAGAATAAAAATACTTTGTACCAAAAGATACATTCTCGTGATTTCCAAGGGCCCATGGCCATTCTTATCTCAAGGGTTTTGGTTAAAAATGATCAGAACAAACGCACGAATCGGGAAATCCCAGCTTTCATCCTCTGACCCAGCCTTGCAAGTGCCATATGAGCTTCCAGCCCTTGTTTAGTTTCGGTTGGGGCAGCCATAACCAACTGTTTGCTGTTTTACTCGTTTTTTGTCGAGTTAGTCATTTTTCTTCTTTCCAGCTATTGGACCACATCCTTTTCAACCCCGGACTTTGGATCCACGCTCCAGTCACCGTTCAGCTTAAGCTCTACTCACATCTCGCCACTGATTTTGTAAATGACACGCATCTCTACTCTTCAGTACGTCGAGTATCGACGGTCCTCCAAACCGTTCATACGTTGAAGTTCTACTATTGGGTGGTAAACCCCAAGGAACTGAGTGGAATACAGCCAAAAGGAGTCGGTGAGTTGAGCGAATACACTGTAAAAAGTTCCTCCGTATAAAGATTAAAGTTAACTGCAGTATTTGCTACTCAGATTCGTCTTGTCTCTATTTAGGATTAATCTTATCTGCGTAGAGATGAGAGTAATCCGAGTAACAAATACTGCAGTTAACTTTAATCTTTATACGGAAAAACTTTTTACAGTGTACTCTTGATGACTAACTCTTTTTTGTCAATGAAGAATCGCCGTTTGCCCAGCGAAGGGCCAGAAACGCCACAAAACAAACGTTGTTGATTAGTTGACATATGATTTGAATCAAGATTGAGGATTCTTATTAGTGACGTTTCTCGTTCTTCTAGAGGTTCACTGGCGTGTTTCATGTAGAGTATTGTATTTTTCTTTCATGCTATGGCACTTGTAGCCTTATGTACCCTGTCCTTGCCTAATGGTTAGCACGCCGAACTAACAAGCGAAGGGTCTGTGGTTTGAGTCTCGGTGGTGTCTACCGTTTGGTTGAGACGAGGGGTAGTGGTGTTTCCCTGTAAGGCAAGCCAGAAGTCTACCCAGTTCAAATTGCTACCAAGAGAAATCTAGGGGAAAGCAGAGAAGCGCTGGGTGATTTGCCCCTAACCTCGCATCGCAGTTCCGGCCGAGGGCAGAGTATCAGGATATCGGCACCGTCGTTACGCGAACCTTCAATGGTTTGCAGACTTAGGGTTGCGTTAATGTTATGGCACTTGTAGCCTTATGTACCCTGTCCTTACCTAATGGTTAGCAGGCCGAACTAACAAGCGAAGGGTCTCTGGTTCGAGTCTCGGTGGTGCCTACCGTTTGGTTTGAGGCGAGGGGTAGTGGTGTTTCCCTGTAAGGCAAGCCAGAAGTCGACCCAGTTCAAATGGCTACCAAGAGAAACCTAGCGAAAAGCACGGAAGCGTTGGATCAACCAATCAATCAGTCTTTATTCTTCAAAAACATTCCTTAAGGTATTAACAAAAAAACGAATATTTGTTCTCTCGTCAGACATAATCATATACAATTAAATTGGATGACTTGCCCCAACCAAGCATCGTATTCCCTGTCGAGGGCACCGTCGGTTCGCAAACCTTAAATGGTTTGCACGCTTAATTTTGCGTTTTTGTTATGGCAATTGCAGCCCCCCGCTCAATTGTTCACTCTGAAGATTTTGGTCCAGGTGCGGCCAAAATGTCTACTTGGACGGTTTTCTTTTTCGGAGGGATTATTCCGGGTTCCCAATTACGGACCGAGGAGTTGCTAGGGGATTCTTTGGCTGTGTCCTTGATATCTCGGAAAATAAAACAATCCAATGAGGAACAAGTATTTTCCTGAATGGACACTTCCCTGGTTTGAAATAGCGACAGTAAAAGATGGAACAAATTTATTTTCATGTAACTTTGCTATTGGGATAGTTTCTAGTGGTGGAATTGGAATCATTGTGTAAGTATGTATAACTTTTTTCGAACAGGTATGTAATGCATATCCTCCTATGACCCACGGTCAGTTATTTTACGATAATCTTCACACAGAAAGTTAGCGGTAGATACGAGAGGATGATATAAGTCATATCAGCCTCCAGAGATGATTTCTGTTCGAAAAAGCTATAACAGTTAACACACCTCCATCTCGGTTGATATCTGAATGACAACCTCGTTGGCCATTTAAAAATATAAACCTCGCCTTCGGCTCGGTAGATATTTTTCATAACCCACCTCGCCTTCGGCTCGGATAGGTTATTTTCAATGACCGTCTCGGTGTTATTTTCCCATACCAACCTCGATGTCTGAAGTTAACCTTTAATATGGACCGTTGGGTCGTCAAATACAAATGTGTATATCTATCACGAGATTTCTTTCCGGCCAGTTTTCCATATTCTTGGGATCCCAAAACGTAAGTGGAGGGATACCTGTGACATCGCAAAAATGTCCGTCTGTCTGTGAGCACGATTACTCTCGAGGGGAATGAGTTATTTTGATGGAGCTTGGTGTAAGGGTTCTTTGGGTGAAGGGTAAGGTCAAGTTCTTAGATGGGCTTTGTAGCCCTACATTTAGGGGTGGAGGAGGGGGATCAAATTAAGGGGCAAACAAAATATTTTTAAAAATCTAATGTGATAGCCGATTATGGGGTAAGAAGACATGTTGAACACGATGGTGAAAACCGCTTTTTCGCCGGTCCAGTAGTTAGCCCGGAATCCGGACAAAACCGGAAAGTCTGTTAAAAGTAAAAGTTGATTAGATATTCGATTTAGGAGTAGGAAGACATGCTGAACACGATGGTGAAAACCATTTTCTCGCCGGACAAGTAGTTCGTCCGGAATCCGGCAAAAACTGGAAAGTTGGTTAAAAGTAAAAGTTTCATTTGAAGTAGATTAAATGTTCGAGTTAAGAAGACATGCTGAACACTTATGTGAAAAGTATTTTCTACCCGGACAACTAGTGCGCCCGGAACCCGGCTAAAACCGGAAAATTTGTTAAAAGCAAAAGTTTTATTTGAAGCTGATTAGGTGATAGATTTAGAGGTAAGAAGATGCGCTGAGTCTGTATATGACAACCATTTTTTACCCGGACATATAATTCGTCCGGAATCCGGTTGTAACTGGATTTTTTATAAGTTAAAGTTTACTTGAAGTTGATTAGATGTTCTTAATACGGATAAGGTGACACGCTGAATTCGTTTCTGAACTTTCTTTTTTTTCTGGACAAGTAGCCTATGGTAGTTCGTTCGGAATTCGGCCGAACCTGGAAATTTGGCGGAAGTAAAGCTGGAAGTTTCGATCAGTATCGTCAAAATAGATATGGCTTATAGAGGTACATCTGAACTTGAGCTTTGTACAAAACCGGTCGGCACAAAGATCGTAACTGTCTGCATCAAATATTCAATTTTTGGGATCCCATCGGAACCTTTGGTCTTGTTCAATCTATTGTTGACGCCAGTTTTATGCTACGTCTCCCCCTCGCGTGATGACATTAAATTCTAGCTTATCCTAATCTTTCTTAATGTCATCTACACTAACAATAACTCTAGAAATATTTTTTACTAAACTTTATAAAATATTATTCTAATAGTATTTACTTTAACCGATCAATCTTTAGAATATTAGTCTAGATAAATTTTCTTCATTGCCATTAACTTATTCATAAAAGGATAGATTAAAACATAATAAAACAAAACAAAAAACATAACTTTTCTACCCGTATAATTCAAGCAGTCATATTTATAAGTTTGATCAGGAATATCAGGAGTTGAGGGTACTGCTGGATGTGCCGGGGAAGAACTTGGCAGGCATATAGGATCTGACTAGGTTTAATCACAATCGTCATTCCGTCGTTTTTTTTTGTTTTTTTTTTAATTCCCTTATACTTTAAAACCAATGTTATTTATATTTTAATTATAACAGCGAACAAGTAGACTTTCCACTCTGGTACCCTACGTAACAAACCAAAAAAAAAATTATTCGCTCGGTTTAATCATCTGGTATTGATATTGGTGGAAACCGGCGAAAAAAAAAAATATTATTCGCTCGGTTTAATCATCTGGTATTGATATTGGTGGAAACCGGCGTAAAAAAATGAGGGGCATACCTTTATTCTGATCTTCTTTTTGGGATCCCAAAACGTAAGGGGAGGGATACCTACGACATATCGCAAAAGTTGTCCGTCTGTCCGCACGGTAACTCTCGAAGGGATTGAGATATTTTGATGAAACTTGGTGGGAGGATTTTTTGGGTCAAAGTACAGGTCAAGTTCGAAGATGGGCTCTGTAGCCCTATATTTAAGTGTGGGGGAGGGGTTTCAAATTAAGGGCAAAAAAAATATTTTTTGAATGCTATTTAGAGTGTTGATTTAGAGGCAAGGAGATGTGCTGAATTCGAATATGAAATTTATTTTCTCGCCGGACAATTAGTTCACCCGGAATCTGGCAAAAACCGGAAAATTTGTGAAAAGTAAAAAATTAATATGAAGTTGATTAGAGGTTCGATGTAGGGGCAAGCAGATGTGCTGATTCCGAATATGAAAGTTATTATCTCGCCGGACAGTTAGTTCGGCCGGAATCTGGCCAAAACCGGAGAATTTGTTAAAAGTATAAGTTTTATTTAAATTTGATAAGATGATCGATTTACGGGTAAGAAGACATGCTGAATTCGTATATGACAGTCATTTTCTGACAGGACGTATAGATCGCTCGGAATCCGGCTGAAACCGGAAAATTTGTTAAAAGTAAAAGTTTAATCTGAAGTTGGTTAGAGGTTGGATGTAGGGGTAAGGAGACATGCTGAATTCGTTTTTGAACTTTAGTTTTTTGTCAGACAAGTAGTTTGTCCGGAATCCGGCCGAAACCTGAAGTTGGGCACAAGTAAGCAAGGAAGGAGATACGACGTAGGCTATAGGGTAAATCATGTGCTGAATCCATATCTGAATATTTGACAGCGCAAAACGGATATCTGAATAGATCTGAAGTAAAAATTTTGGGATATCATTGAAACCTTTGGTCTTGTTGTTCCTCCTCAACAGCTGAGAGGCAGAGCCCTGTTCTGGTGTAATTTGCGTACAGGGCTCTCAAACCCAAATTCAAATCCTCACGCTGCAATGGCGAAACTGAGCAACTTTTCGCAAAAACGGTTTTCTTGTAAGTTGCCGATAAAGGCAAAGTGATCCGAGCAATTAGGGAAGAATAATGAATCCGTCACGGCAGTTCCTTTCTTTTCGCGGCATAGAAAAACTTCTCTTCAGGTCTTTGCGCTAACACGAGCTTCGATTGTGTCACTTAAACCACAAGTCGCAGTAGTTGCAGTTCAGATCTAATATTCTAGACTAACATACGTACACTGTAAAAAAAAATCTTGCAGTATTTGCAACTAGGATTAATCTTGTCTCTAAAAAGATAGTCTTATCTCTAATTCGGATTAATCTTATCTCAGTAGAGATAAGATTAATCCCAGCAGCAAATACTGCAATAAACTTTAATCCTTATTCGGAGAAACTCCTTACAGTGCAACTTAGATTGTTGTGGAGGCGGGCCTAAAAAACTTCATACCTATTGCGACTGTTCTTAGTATTCTTCACCCCCCTTGGTTTTTGAAAAGAAACGTGCACAACCGGAAGTTTTGACCAATGACTTGCACGGAAGCAATAAGCGGTAGCCTGACCCTGTTCGAAAAGAGCAGAATACGACAAATGCAAAAATTAGCGCAATGCCGTTAGGTCGAAAAAAATGACATTGGAAGTTGAAGTCTCGGGAATGATAATGAATGGAATTATTACGGATTTAAGTGAATCAGCTAGGTATGATGAATAAATGTGTTTTATTATATGCCAAAAAAAAAGTTTCAGTGCGCAGAGGCAAACCTACAAGGGACTGAATACCCCTAATCCATCAGCAAAAACCAATTACCGTAGTTGAAAAAAAAGAAAAGAAGTAAAAATAAAAAAAGAAACAGAAAGAAAGGAGCTTGACTTAACCTGTCTGGGACGTCCAAACTTAGGTAAGGCTATAAGGGATCAGTCGAGTTGATTGACAATGCCATGGCGCAGGAACGACTGGTTAACGGAGACTTTATGGGTTGGATGGTTCCTTTTATTGAGGGATGAAGAGATCAAACACTTTATGCTCATTTCGTCAACCTGATCATCCACTACATGATCTTTTTCATGAGTTTTTCAGGCCCAGTTAGAAATTATGTCTAAATCTGTGTGTTTATACTGTGTTTTATCTTGTGTTTTTGGGATCCCAAAAAGTAAATGGAGGGATACCTATGACATCGCAAAAGTTGTTCGTCTGTCCGTCCGTCTGTCAGCAGGATAACTCTCGAAGGGAATGAGATATATTGATGAAACTTGGTGTGAGGATTCTTTGAGGCAAGCGTTAGGTCAAGTTCGTAGACGGGGTCTGTAGCCCTACATTTAGGGATGGGGGGTCAAATTAAGGGGCAAACAAAATATTTTAAAACAGCTAATGAGATAGCCGATTATGAGGTAAGAAGACATGCTGAACACGAATATGCAAAACATTTTCTCGTCCGACAAGTAGTTCGCCCGGAATCCGGCAAACACCGGAAAGTTGGTTAAAAGTAAAAATTTCATTTGAAGTTGATTAAATTTTCGATGTAGAGGTAAGAAGACATAGTGAACATGATGATGAAAACCATTTTCTCGCCGGACAAGTAGTTTGTCCGGAATCCGGCAAAAGCCGGAAAGTTGGTTATTAGTAAAAGTTTCATTTGAAGAACCGGATATATAATTCGTCCGGAATTAAGTTAAGTTTTATTTGAAATTGATTAGATGTTCTTTAGAGGGATAAGGAGATACGCTGTATTCGATTCTGAATTTACTTTTTTGCTGGACAAGTAGTTCGCTCGGAATTCGGCCGAAACCGGAAACTTGGCAGAAGTAAAGCAGGAAGTTCAGTATCGCCCAAATAGATATGGCTTATAGAGGTATATCTGAATTTGGTTTTCTCTGATTATTAGCCTGGCGGAGACTGGATCTCGCGAAGACAAGACCCAGTTGTCTGGATCAAATATTAGATTTTTGGATCCCATCGAAACCTTAGGCCTTGTTTTCGTTGTTCTCTTTACAGTTACAGTTCGGTTTATTTATCCATAGATATCTTTTGCAGACAAAAAATAGTGCTGGACATGTCATTACAAATAAAAAGATCAACCAAGGGATATATTTACAATGGTAACCCATGATTTATATATACAATTCACGGTTTAACTTCGCTACCACCTTGTGTATTTGGCGGGTTATAACAAATCAAATATATATTTAGGTTTTCAGCGTGGCTTTAGGATTATCTCTTTCTAGACGGACCACGACCGGCTGTGAAAGACATCCAGACCATCCGAGGTTTTATCATATTATTTTTGAAACAGCTAATCGTGATTGGAGAGGATTCCAAAGAGGACGAATTGCAAAGCATTTTGAATTATCTGACAACCGTTTGTGAGGTATGTAACCATTTTTCGAAATGTTGACTGGAAAAAACTACCGAGTAATGCTGCGAACAGACGTTTTCCGCCATGAAAAATGTATCTGAAAATAGTAGTATGAAGTTGTACGAAAAAGTAGCATGCAGTACGAACTGATGCTACTACATGCTTCAAGGCTACCGTGTTACTCATTTTATAGCAAGATTGGCCCAGTCTGAGGCATATTAAATGATAGTATACTTTACTATTATATATCAATACATGCAACTTTTTTGTTCAACTATCATACAACTACGCAGGCTACGAATTTTTCGTCGGGTTCCCGACCGGATTTTCTTCACTTTCATCATGAAGTTGAGAAAAATCTCAACTTTTCCGTATGGAGGTGATGGTGGTGTGGACAGTCCTGGCAGGAATTTCGATCATCCGAACCTGATCGTCAGTCCTAAGCATGAATTTAGGGAGGACGAGGGGGTGCTGACTGGGGTGTACCTGAATTCCAGGATTCATCTCATCGCAACTCCGCAGAAAGTCCGTATTGGTTTATCAGCCCGTATGGAAATAATTCATGTCATCATATTGTGGGACATTTTTCCAATCGTAAGCAATTGCAAACGATTGGAAACGATGGTAAACAATTGTTTTTTTTACGATTGTAAACAGTTGTTTACGATTGTAAACAGTTGTTTCCAATCGTTTGCGATTGTAATCAGTTGTTAACGATTGTATTTTTACGATTGTAAACTATCGGTTTTAATCGTAAAAATACAATCGTTAACAACTGTTTACAATCACAAACAACTGGAAACAACTGTTCACAATCGTAAATAACTGTTTACAATCATAAAAAAACAATTTTTTACGATCGTTTCCAATTGTTTACGATTGGAAATATGTCCCATAATACGATGACTTGAATTATTTCCATACGGAAGACAAGCTTAGTAAAAGAAGACACGATTTTGTTCTTTCCAATCGTAGAATTGGAAGTGGGGGCCTGGATCTTTAGCAGGGTACTGAACTGATACTTCGCGTAATACTTCTCAGGCCATAGATGAAAATGTGCACTTGCTGATAGTAGCCTATAACTGTACAGTTTAATAGTTTTATTAATTCCAATAGGCTATCCCCAAACAATATTATACATAAGCCGGATTCCCAAATATTACAACATGCTGTCAATACCTTTGACTACATGAAAGCCCGAATGGGCCTGTGAGGGCTGTAAAAAAAGCACTCTAGATCAATCAGTAAATACTTTTGAGAAAAAAAAACACTGGTAGACAAGAAGAAGAAGAATAAACACAAAAATGGGAAAACCATGCAGCCGTTTCAGAACCATGCGAACAACACTTTCTTTCAGAAGGGAATTGAAAAGACGTTAAAAATCTTAAAGTTTAACTGAAAAGTCAACTAACTTTATTTTTGTGTCATTTAATTGATATACTGAATTATTTGGATTCAGTCAAGGGATTTTTCCATTATCCAATATCTGCTCTAGTTATGACGTCCGGAATATCTGCGGCCGTCTCCACAACGTAAATTCTACAATGACGCGGGAAATTTTAATCTCAACACAAACGCGGCTTTTCAGTGGGAAGTGGTGAGCTTGCTGAAGAGTGCTTAGTGCCTGAACAAAAAAAAAATAATAAATCTTTCTCGTAAGGCATACAAGCGCATACTGGTACCACAAATAAAACGGAAATTCCACTATTTGAAAATTGATTATTCGTGAATAGCGGAACAACGAGTAACCCATTTTCAGGGGGCCTTCAAGCCAATTTATGTGAACAAGTGATGGGTATTGGGAAACTAGATTGTCCAATCCCAGCCCTTTTCAGTTAAACTTTAATTTTGTTGTTCAAACCTTAGTGAATTTTTTCCCTTAGTACTCGTAGAGCGTGTTCCACCCTTCTAACATTAGTAACTATTAGTTACTATTTTCATTTCAACCTACGCTGACCGTTCCAACCTTCTCGAAATAGTAACTATTTGCTGACCATCCTTGGGAGAGTAGTAAGCGTGGTAACTGCGCATCTCTGTAACGTGATTGGTCGGATTCACCCGTGGCATGATATTCTTCTGGAGAATAGAAACATGTGTCCAGCCTTGACGGCAAAAAGTCAGAATTCGTGACGTCATGTGTAGTAACTACGGTAAGTAGGGTGGAACATGTTCATAGTGTCATTGATTGGATTAGGTATAGTTCTTAATTTTTTCATTTATTGACTATATTAGTTGTGTTTTTGCAGATACCATGGCATCTTTTACCACGGTAACTGGATCTGCAATTAGTCGTTTTAGCAGTAACCGTGGTATCTGATATAGGTTGCTTTGCAAAAACGACAATTGACGAAATTGGGCTTTTCGAAGTCATCCCAAAAGAAAAACTGATAGAGAAATAAATAAGAAAGAGATAAGAAATAAAATAAAATCTCAACCAGTAAGTACAGACGCACCATAATGAACTGAAACTGTGTAATCATTTCAGGACGACAATATTCTGGACGTTCTGCAGATGCTTGCTTCACTCATGAACGAGATCCCATCCCTCCTTGTACCAGCGTTCGACTCTCGACTCGGGATTCGAACCATCTTCAAACTCATCGCCTCGCCCAACCAAACAATCAGACTCTTGTCTTTAAAGCTGGTTGGGTTTTTCTTAGCGAGGTCGACGCATAGAAGGAAGTACGACGTGATGACGCCTCACAATCTCCATATGCTCTTGTCTGAAAAGATATTAATTTCTGAGGAAACATTGACACTTCCAACTTACAATGTCCTGTATGAGGTAAGTTTCTGACTGAGTGGCAAGGGATTGTTCTTTGACATTTTTTTAGTTATAATCATTATGTTCCATCTGTGATTTGCCCTTTATTTTTCTTTTTTGTGTGATTCCTTTCTGTGTTTTTTCTACTTTCTTTCTGTTGCCTTTTCTTTTTCTTTGTTGTGTGATCTCTTTCTGTGGTTTTCCTAATTTCTTTCTGTGATTTGCCTTTTGTTTTTCTTTGTTGTGTTGATCTTTTCCTGTGTTTTTTCTACTTTCTTTTTTATATACTTCATCATTTTTTCTTTCCTGTACGATGTGTGAAAAATAAACATTACATTACTGTACTCATGGTAACCCATGGGGGAGTATGTGCTGGTTTCTTTACGCTCTCTGTATCGAAGACTAAATAGCTTTCAAATATAATATAGATGGCACTTTAGACAAGGGACTTGTACCGTGACCAATACCATAAACAATTTTTCGAACATAATTTAGAAGTCTAGGACTCCCTTGTCGGTGGCACGTAGACAAACCAGGACGCACAAGACGGGGTCTCATGGTGAAAACCAAATAAAACCAAATATATAATTCTAATGGGGAAGACGCCCTTGAGATGGAAACGTTTTATAAGTAGTGAACTGATAGACAAAAATGCCACTACAGTAGTCTGGTGAAGCCGGCCATAGGACAGTGATGATTGCGAACTCTGTTCACAAGCCCCTCGGTAGCTCAGTGGTAGAGTGACTGCCTTGTAAGCAGAGGGTCCTGGGTTCAAATCCCGGCTGAGGAGCATTTTTGTCTTTCAGTGTACTACTCATAAAATACATTTATAAAAAATCCCAGTACAGCTTCCAGGGTTTTGTTTCCCATTCAGTGTCCACAGACCGTTTGAAGCCTTCTACGGTCTTGGATGCGACGGCCTCTTCTGACAGATCGTTCGAAAGTGAGATGACTCGCTTCCGGAAGAAATGACTCCGTGTATTTGTTTTCGAGAATGACGAGAATGTGAAGAGTTGAGGAAGAGTCCTGTTGCTCAATAGCTTAAACGCCTGATTACGTCTCCTCGTTTTCTTCGGTAGACTAGTGTCGGGAGTTTCAGCTCATGGCAAAAATCACCACAAAAATCACTGAATAGAGAAGAATCTACTGGACCAGAAAATAATCTCTATGTGCAACAGCAACCTTTCTTTTAAGGCGTATTCTCGCCATTCCGCGAGGACTCCGCTCGAGGAGTCCCCGCGTTTTGTTTGTCCCGGGGAGTCCCCATGGACGGGCAATGCTTCGATTATCATCATCATCAAAAAGGACTCTCCTTCAGACTCGGAGGGGAATCAATTTTTACTGATGTTGGTGCAATTTAAAATTAATTAAAACAATCAGAATAAACAAAACCAAAATAGAGTGGATCCAGACTAATTTCGTCAACTGCATATTTTTTCCCGAACAAAATCCATTTTGGAAGCATTCCCTGTGTTCTCGCTGTTTCTGTACGCGGAGTCCGCTTCGAGTGACTCCCTCTATTCTCGCCGTTCCTTTCGATCCTCGAGGAGTCCTCGGGGAACATGAAGAAAACGCCTTTAGTGAGTATAAGGCTTTCGAATACGGCTTCGAGAGTGAATTCTTATACGGCCCCTATTTTCTAGATCCTGACCGAGCAGCTAAACCAGCAAATCCTGTTCACGAGACACGCAGAGCCGGAAGCTCACACTCGGATGGAAAACCCGATGATTTTGAAAGTAGTGGCAACACTGATCCGCCAATCAAAGCCGACAGATGATCTTCTTGAAGTGAAGCGGATATTCCTCTCGGACTTGGCTATTCTTTGTACGAGTAACAGAGATAACAGGAGGACTGTTCTGCAGATGTCAGTTTGGCAGGTAAGGCTTGTTTCAATGCGGTCGATTTGTTTCTTCTTAAAGGACTAGTCGCCTTTTTCATTGGGGGAAGGTGAACCTGGTAAAATTGATCGAATCGGTACCTGATTTTTACCGAATTTATTACATTTTCTTTCTAAAAACAAAGAGAAACGCCTTCAAGGAGTTACAATGTAAAAAGTTTCATAGTCTACAAAATCAAGTCTAAAGAGAAAATTTGGCTTGTTTTCACGCTGTTCCACTTCCTTTTTTTCGGGCAACATTAACTACTTTCCATAAAAGTTTTAACTTTTAATCTGGTTCTAGCCCCCCAAAATTCTAAGTCTCAAACTCCAACAAACTGACGCACCCTTCTCTGAATAGTGAAGTCTGTGAAAAGCGCCGCAGGCGAAATTTTGTGGAAACACTGATGATCAAAGTACATTTTTGCGATCTCAAGACTACCTATTAAACCACAGATCGGTCTGGCGAAAAAAAGGGGCCATCCAAGGTATAGTAGATGCCAAGTACATTAATTCTGATTTACAGCAAACAAAAGTAGGCTAGTTTTCAGTCAAGAGACGTGCTTAATCCCTGAAGTACTGCAATCATTAAAGCAAAAGTTAAGTAATGAATGGCAACCAGCTGAAGCTGCCGTTAAATAGTAAAAACAAGAGCTAAAGAAATGCCACATACATTACCGAACTCGGTAACTGGGTTGAACCAAATAATGAATTTGTACTATGGAAAAACTAAGTAAAAAATAAGGAACAAATCGGGAGTGGTATAACCAGGGGCGTCGCAAGTGCATTTTCGGTGTGGGGGGGGGGGGGGGGTGCAGAGCCAAAATTTTACCGAATCTTTCAAAAAATTTACCGAATCCTAGACCTAAGAATTCGAGCTTGAAGTTATGGAACAGAAACGATTACGTAGGAAGAGTAACAATAAAGGGCAGCATGAAAGACGATAAGCCAACTATTATTCGGCGTTCTGGCGAAGCCCACATAGAGAATATATTGCAGGGCATGATTGCAGTAACAGCAACTCGCAACTGCAGTGTAGTCAACACTACCCATTATCACATAAAAGGAGCGCCGCAGGCGAGATTTTTTTTTTTTTTTTTTTGCCGAAGTTAATTTCCATCCAAATTCTAGCTTGTAATGTTTCGAAATCTCAATCCTACTGGCTTAAGACCCCCGTCAAATGGCGCACCGTTCCACAAAATAGAGAATATTACGAAAAGTGCTGCAGGCGGAATTTTCGAAATTGATTAGATATTCGTTTGGGATCAAAAATAAAAGTAAGGACCATCGATGATATCATAGATCTACCCTTCTGCCTGCGACCAGTGCTCACTCGACCTCTTCTGAGTTCTTAGGTTCGTGGTAACTTCCGAATCCTTCCACTTGTAACGAATTAATTACCGAATCCCAGTTATTATACCGAATAAGTTTAGACCGATAGCATGTTCGGGATTCTGTATAACTACCGTATCCAGGTTATTATACCGAATTGTTTTGGTATCAAAAGACTACCGAACAATATTCATATTCGGTATACTTTCTTCGAAACTGGAACTAAGTCAGGATTCGTGGTTAACTTCCTAATCCTGGAAATTATACTGAATAAATTACCGAATCCCAATCATGATACCGAATAATTTTTTAAGTTTGGGCATCGAAAAGCTACCAAATGATTTCAGTAAATTCATTATACCGAAGAGATTTGTATAGATAGCCTATTTAGGATTCTGTATAACTACCGAATCCCCGTAAATATATCGAACAGTTCTGCTATAAAAAAAAATACCGCAACAATTTTAGTTAAATTTTACTCCGGCCCAAAATTTTACCGAATCTCAAAAAGGTGGGGGGTGCTGCACCCCCCTCCCCCCCCCCCTTGCGACGCCCCTGGGTATAACAATCGAGTTTCGTTGTCAGAACAACCGAATGTGACAGGTCTGTTAATAGATGTGGAATAAACAAAAATCCGGTGACATACCAAATTTGGCAACGAATCAGAACCAAATGAATCTGATTAATCACCGAATTATGAAATGGAATTATGTAACTATGACCAAATGCTATAGAACAGATACGGACTTGAGAAAAAGTCCGGTGAATTACCGAATTAACTAACGAATGAGACCAAATAAACACGTCAAATCTGTGAATTTACGAAGGGACGACCGAATGCGGTGAAATCGAAGCGGACTGAACGAAAGTTGGAGGACTTACCACACTCGATAAAGAATGGGAACCAATAAACATGTTAAATCATCCAATTTGGAAACGTGGGCTCAGGATTTTATAAAACGGGCATCACGGCTTCGCCGCGATAATAAACACCATTAACTTTTTATGGCCCCACCATAAGGCCTGGCAATGGGCGGAGCTTATTCTTTATTCATATAGTCTTAATGGAAAAAAAAACAAATGAATAAAAAAAAAGAAGGAGAGAAAAAAGAAAAAAGACATAACAAACTGACAAGAAAAAGTCACTAACGAACGATCTTCCGTCATCAAAAACCTGTGTTATCTGTTATCAAACTTATGACAGCGTAAAGGCTAAATTTTCGTAGACAATAGCCTAATCGTTACTTACTTTCTAGCAGAAATATGTAGAATAATATAATATTTTAGGAATGGTTGATCTCCATGGCATACATCAACCCCCGGACTGTTGACGAACAAAGAATCTCCGATATGGTTTACTCTCTCTTCAGGATTCTACTCCATCATGCTATTAAGCACGAGTATGGTGGCTGGAGGGTATGGGTAGATACCCTCGCTATAGTCCACTCAAAGGTTAGTATGTTTCTTCCTTCTTTACACCCCTAGCCTACTAGAGCCAAAAAACTTGGGGTTCGACAACGCGAATAAAGCCGCCTTCACATTGACGCGTCGTTGCGATGCGCTGCATACACTGTAAAAAGTATATCCTTTATCGGACTTCAGTAGTTGTGCGTCACCGATTCGGACATTTTATGCGGTAATATCTGCAGTATTTTGCATTCTAGTGTTTTAATCCTGCTTCGGATTATAACTCTCCGAATTCGGATTATAACTATCCGAATTCGGATTATAACTCTCCGAATTCGGAGAGTTATAATATTCCTTACCTTCTTCTTCTTCTTACCTCCTACAAAGACCTTCAGAAGCTGTTCCTCAAGGAGATGACGTCTATGGTGACGCACAATACCCTCGTGACGAACCAGAAGGTAAGGAATATGGGAATAGGATATGGGAATAAGGAATAGGATTATAACTCTCCGAATTCGGATTTTATTTCTCCGAACTAGGAATAAAAATGTCCGAAATCGGTGACGCACAACTACTAAAGCCCGATAAAGGTGAGACTTTTTACAGTGTATGCGTTTATCTTGCGCTGCGTACGTAGGTTGCGTAGCGTATCTTTCACAGCTTTCACGCTGGACGTTTTCCTTTCTCGCTATCTTATGCTGAATTCTCGTTTCTTTCGTCATTACTAAGTTTTTCTTCATCGTTGGTAGGTTTTCTCCAGTTTGTCTTCAGAAAATCCAATTTTTCACTGACAAATCTGATGCGTATGCGTCGTTTTTCTCTTTGTTTAAAATTTGTTTCTTACAAATAATATATTCAAATAATGCATAAAACGGATACGTCAGCTACGATGCTTTAGCAATATATGTTTCAAGTCATCTTGGGCTCAAGGATATTTGCAAGTAATAAATAACAAACACACACTACGATTCAGCATTGAAAACTGAGGCTTCTGTGTTAATCCTCTCAATGGAACTAATTGCTGATGCTGGACAGACCGACCTCTAGAACTAAATCTCGTTCTACGCTTCGCTTCCCTCTCAGCCACCTTAGATAACGAAAGGCAACCCTTTCTTACCTTCCAAAGGAAAATCCAACACTATTTCACCGCTTCCACCAATGCGATAACTTCCTTAGATGTTCTCTCTTCGAAATCTAACTTTATTCTGCGATAGCGATACACTGTACAACAAATCAATCACAAAAATTTTCATTTACTCTGAATGCTGGGATAGCGCGGTGGCGCTTGAATGGCTTGTCACTTCATGGCAGGCATAAACGAGTTTCTGTAACGATTTGTCCGGATTTAGGGGGTTGTTGTTAATTTTGCAGCCGGGTTCGATCATTGGGAGGGGCTGTTTCCGGTAACAGTGATCGGTGTTTCGTACTGGCGAGTACAGATTTGCTAAACTGCAAAATCAGGTGTTCAAGCCGGACTTTAAGCGGTGATAAATACGGTATCCAAAAATCAAAGATTTGGGGTAGACTGTCCTGATCAGTGTTAATTTTTTTCATCTTAAGTACATTTTTCCTGGAGTACTTAATACTTAAGTAAAATAAATAGGTACTTGAAGCTCTCAAGTACCGATACATTCTTAAGTACTTTCAAGTACAAGTATTGTAAAGGCGGAAAGTAAGACGAAAGTCAAGAAAAACGAGCTTCCTTAAATGGCAAGGAAGGCGAATAATCAGCGGGGTCTCAGCATTGATGCATGTATGAATGTATTGCCAAAAAAGCCCTTTGGGCCATAGCGGGACAAAATATAAAAAATAAATCAGCAACTGCAATGTACCAGTCCAAATATTCTGATAACTAAATTCTGATAACTAATAACTATCAAACAAACTAATACTTGTTCCTACCACAACATCAACCTGCAATTAAACGTTCACGGTGCTCCACGGCAACCTTGAGGATCTAACCGACGCAAATTTTGGAAAACTTTACTACCCATCAAATCTTTCAGAGACCCCCTTGAAGAACCTCCTTACCAAAAACTTATCTCCTTAGATCCCCCAACTCACCACAAGAACTACTCCAACGCAAACCGTAATATCTGTTCTCGTAATTTACACGCTTCGCGCGGTTTTGCCGGTTTTGCGCGCTACTTGGGTCCCGACGTTCGTCTCTGAAAACCACGTAAAAGGAAAATAAAAAGATCACCAAAAGTCTCAAGTCAAGACTAACTTGGTCCACAATCCATTCTCCAGATTGCCTGCCCTTCTTCCGTTCCGCTTATCCCTTTTTGTACAAAGAGAAGCAGAGGTTTTTCCAGTCCGGAAATAAAGTATCACACTTTGAAGTTGTTAGAATTATGAAAAGCGAGCATTTATAAACAGCGAATGTGTACATGGCATAGCCCTTCATTTCTGCTCTTCCTGTTGACCAGGATAACGGCTGTAGGTAAATGGGAACGTCTGTGTAATATAATAGTATAATATAATATAATAGAAAATGAAGAGAAAGCAAAGCGGAAACGAAAGATGAGGGGCGTATAATAGCTGCTATCTGAAGTAGCCTAGCTGTGCCGACTCGTATTTTTATTATTAATCTAGGCCCGGACAATACGTAGTGACAAAAAGAAAGAAAAATAAACAACAGAAGTGGAGATAAATAATGAACGGGCATAGTCACTGGAACGGATGCTTTGATATTCAGATAGATAATTCCAAAGTCACGCGTGGCATCAGAATTCAAATGACACGGTGGCTATAGGTTCCGGTTTCAAAATAAGTTGACTCAAGCAGCTTTTTTGCTTTTTTTTTTTTTATCTTATCTTTCTGATTTTCATGGGGCTATTACTGTTTCTTGCATTTCGGCCGTGTCGGCTCGTTGAAAAAGTAATTAAGAAACGTTTTGGAAGATTGAAATCGCAAAAGCAAAATTCGAAAATTCATTTTGCCTCTGTTGCCGTTTGGCTCCTTTTCGCCCTGCAACATCTCTGAATCGTTTTTACCTCGTCTAGACAAAAAGATGGCGAAAATAAGTTTTGTTTTCCTTTGGGTACTAAAATGTCGTTTAGCTGTTTTACATTGTACTGACTATTTGCTTTTTGTCTGTTTACATTTCTCTATCTTCCTAAACTTAATTTCCTCCTTCAGATGTCATTTGACAAACTTCAACGACAATGCGAAAGTCGTTTCATCTGTTTTATTTTATTTAATAGCTAAATTTCGCGAGGAAAGAAGTATTCGTTCCAGTTTATTGTCTTCGTTCACCCTTTTCTCTCTTACTCTATTTTTTATTCTTGTACATTATGATGGAAAATGATCTTTTCCCGATGAAATGGCTCAGAAATATTGTTTCCGGAAATGCCATTACTTTCCACGTGAAATGAGCGATATTCTTGTTAGCGCTTGTCCACTCTATCCAGCCTTCTCGGTTGCCGATGTGGCCGCTTGACGCAAAATATTTGAAAACAGAAAGTGCCTAATCTATTCTATTCCCCCCTCCCCTCCCGTCTTCTGTGCGTCGGTCCGAGAGGAATACTGGCAATCAGTTTTCTCCATATCCTGCTAATTCTTCTACCCAATTACGTACTTTCATCCCATCATTTATTTCTGGTCATATCTTGTAAGTATATTAGTTTATTTATATCATGTCTGCATATTTCGTAAATATTTATTCCTCTTCTAGCGTTAAGCTATTTGGATATTAAACTTGATTGATTGATTGAAAAAAGGTAGTCAGACAGTGGGAAAATCAAGCAAAATAAAAAAAAAGTCCAAAACAGAAGATTGGTGGTATGCCATGCCTTCCGAAATAAACAAAACGTTAGGCTTCTCATAGCCTTATATATGTGAGGGAGTTTTCGGCAGACCCTGAAGCTTTTGGCGAAGTTTGCGTTGCCTGAAAATTTGCACTAAACGGTACCTAGAATTTTGTTACACTAAATCTCGTCAAGGATATCATAGGGCAGGATGTTTCAGGATTGAAATATCAGATTGCTTCAAAACCGAATGTTGCAACGGGAAACAACATTCATAGCAGCTTGAAATATCACATGCCGTATAGTGTTGAAATTTGTCGGCTTCCTCGAATTCTTTTAACGTTTTACCAGATTCTGTGGAAGAACGTTTTTACCCACCCCTCAGTTGTAAGCAGGACAGAATGAGAAGTAACAGTAGTATAAATATCTTATATTCTTGTCTAGGTTTCGTATGAAGAATTTCGACTACAGTGCGCAGAAATGTACGGCCAGTATGAGCGACACCGCGCTGACCACGTGACCGACCCAGCTGCCCGGAAACGAGCTCCAATTAGCACAATTTCCGGTCTACCTTCCGGCCAAACCGGTTTCGTCGAAGAAGTGATGACAGCTGATGAAAATGGCGTCCGAATTGAAGAGGTAACTGAAAACCAGGCTAGGGTCCTGGCAGGACAGGGTCCTTTACCGGATTCTACTAACGTCGAAAATTCGGCACTACCGGAAAACGAGGACAGTGCGAGTCAAGGTAGTAGTGAAGACGTTCAGACTGAAGAAGTGACGAGTCAGGTAGGACAGATGAAAATTAGTGAAGTAGGAACACCGGAAGCAGGTACAAGCTCTACATCTGAATATGTCGTTAAACAGGATTTAACGGTGAATTCGGAAGTCGTTACGTCTTTAGTGCATGATACAGCTCGGCCTGAAACCTCCGCGTCGGTTGAGGAGCCGTTGATAACCATTGGCTCTGATGTCGATATGGAATGTGCTCCTTCGTCGAGCCTGGACAGATCCTTTGAAGTTGAAAGCAAAGAAGAGAGCAAACCGATTGAGAAGCAAGAAAGCTTGGAAATTGATAGTTCGGAAAATGTTCAACCGGAAAAAGCCGTTGAATACACCGAGCCGATTTCTATGGATAGCAGCGACTCTTCGACCGTTGAACATCCAGAGGTTGTGGTCCCTGAAGCCAGCAGTGTTCCGGAAATAGTTGAGCTTACCAGTGACCAGGAAAGAAGTGCTGAAACGGTTGTGACGGATGATCTGACCGTTGCCGGTGACGAGTCAACGGTTAAACCAGAAACTGTTTTGTCGAGTGAGACATTGGACAGTGCGGCTGAAGCACCTGCGACTAGTGAAGGCTTGCCATCCCCCGTGGACGAATCAGACGCGAAGGGTAGCATGGCCGCTTCTTGCGGTACTGAACCCGCAGAGATAATTGAATCTACGCCGGTAGAGAGCCCCGATTCTCCGGAATCCATCTCGGATAAACCAGAAAGCGAGCAAGGCCATGAAAGTTTGAGGCCGGAATTGCCAGTGAGCGCGTCGATTCACGAAGCTCTGTTAAGAAGTCCCAGAAAGTCCGCGGAAGCCGACCAGGGGGCAAACGAAGGGGTCGAAGTGGAGGGAGGTGAAGATGGAAGTCCCCTTCAAACTATCGCAGGTATGTTGGTTGGCGTTTCAGGGGGAACCTAAAGCAAAGGCGCAGAATGTTCAGCATAACTCGGTGTATTCGGTTCAGTTCACTTTGTTCGTATATCTCTCTCTCTCTCACCATTATATGTCCAAACCGTATGCGATCATGGTGCGGGTGCCGGAAATGTATTACCCGAAACGTTGCAGGAACAGTCCACCCTTCTAACAATCGTAATTATTAGTTGCTATTTCCGTTCCAGCCTCACGAAAAGTTATTACGCTGACCGTTCCAACCTTCTCGAAATACTAACTAATAGTAACTAGCTTACCATGTACGGCAGCGTAGTAAGCGTGGTAACAACGGATCTCTGTAACGTGATTGGCTGGATTACCACGTGGAGTGATATTTTGGCGAAAATAGAAAAATACGCTCCAGCCTTGACTCCAAGAAGCCAAAATGCGTGGCGTCATGTGTAGTAACTACGGTAAGTAGGGTGTAACACACTCTAAACGTGACATTTGTGAGCGTTTCCATCCTTCTAAGAACAGTAACTATTAGTTACTATTTTCGCAACCTCATAAAAAGCTAGACGCTGATCGTTCTTTGAAATAGTAATTGATAGAAACTATTTGCTTACCATGCTCGGGAGCGTAGTAAGAGTGGTAACTACGCATCTCTGTAACGTGGTTGGTCGAATTCGCCCGTGGGATGATATTCTGCTGGAAACGAGAAAAATCGTTCCAGCCTTGACGGCAAAAAGCCAGAATCCGTGACGTCATGCGTAGTAACTACGGTAAGTAGGGTGGAACACGCTCCATGTGTCCGAGTCGCATTTTGCCACGGTGGAAAGAGTCATAGGTAGGAGGGGAAGGAAGTGACTGGACAAGACGGATGGAGGAATTAGGGTGAAGCTTGGACGTTATAAGGCCATGGTCCCTAGTTGTGTTACTTTGAAATCTGGACGGATCCGACCTCGTTGGGCGGACTTGAACTGATATCGGACCGCTTTCTCAACAAGAGTAAGTGGTCCGATTCGAGTGAAACTTGATGGGTAGTAGGAGTAAATGACCTAGATGTGGCTTCATGAGTCTGAACCACGTTCAGGTTCTGGTTCAGGTTCTTTTATTATTTCATTAATTGTACACAGGTAAATTAACAAATATTCCCGGCAGAGGGCAAAGCACGAGTGGCACGGGAGTGATAAATGAAAACAATTACCTTCTTCAAAATACAAGAAAAACAGTAGTACTCACCAGTTCAAACTCGCAATAAATAATAACAATAATCGATAATGTTAATTAATTAATAAACAACTGGAACCAAAAGAGGGGCGCATCGAACATCACACGTTTGCCCAAGGTTTGGGAGTGGAGGAAGGCGTAATTTTTATTCGCTAGTACGGAGCAAACCGGTGGAGTGTTCAGGGAAATTTGCTATGTTTTTGTCCCTAAGAATTGCTATCGTATCTCGTAGCTCTTTAGTTACGGTAAAGTTTTTGACGATTTAATATTAAAAGATGTTGGTGCGTATACATTTCATGGCTAAATAACTAAATAATCTTTGATAGTTTTGTCGTCTTTTAGCGGACTGAAGGTTGTAGCCCGTTTGTATGTTGACGCTCAGGTCATTGAGCATTTGAGAAACTGTTATGTACAGCAAGGAGCTATTTGGTTTAAAAAATGTTTATAAATTTAGGAAGGTGTTTTGCGCGGAGAAAGAAAAACATAGGAAAAAGTTAAAGCATGATAGGAGCAAAAATGTTCAGGGTCGGACCATAATATCCTTTCATCTTTGTGTTTTCCTCCCGATCAAGCGATGCTAGGAAGGAAGTGGTTCCTTCCCAGTTGCAAGTTCCTAGAAAGTCGTAATTAGGTTTCCGCCCTTTGAAGTAGTAGGAAATGAGGTTACCAGGGGAGCTGATACCTTCCTTCTCATGTCTGTCGGAGATGGGTTATTTTTTGTTGTGCTAGGCTTCGGTTTTGCAGGTGAGTAGTATATGCATCGGATTCCCATTAGTGTCCGTGGTCTTAACCGAATCTACATTCTAAACTACCCTTTTATTCTTCGACTCTACTCTGTAATAGTACAGAAGAGGATGTTACCTTGAATGTTGTCTAGCGTCGAACCCTCCGAAGAATACGATGAAAATCAAGCCTAGCAAATTTTTGTGCACGCAAATAGTCATTCAAGTTAAAATAAAGACCAAAATTCATTTGCACCGTTTCCTCACCAGGGTACGGTGTCCGGCCTTCGCATTACTTATGACCGTCCGAAATACCCCAGCAAAAGAAAAAGAACATTAAAAAAGAAATAACAATGGAATCAAACAGTTTTATTCTCGTCCTTAATGTCTAAAGGTGAAGAATTTGGCTCTTAGCTGAGATTAAATTGTTACTTTATGGTTCCCCTTAGGGCGGAGCTTATATAATGAGATAAAACTTCTTATTTATTATTTTCTTATAACCCCCACAAGTTGGTCCGTATAATACAGAATCCTTGGCATCCGTAATAACGTTTATCACTGGGATGCGCATCTTAAGTGTCATCAAACTTCTGACAGTTTATAACTCAAGGCCTAAAACCGTATTTTTATTTGCTATTCCTGATACTCTGCGGTATCCCCAGCCCACCTAGTGGCATCGTTAACTGCCCACTCGTTTCTGGAGAATAGCATTTCGAGCCGTAAAATTTTGGGGTTTGAACATAAAAAAATCTAATTCGAATAGTTCAAACCCTTCCGTAAAGAAAAAATCATTAGAACAGGATCAACTATGATCTCCGCCAACAAAAGCGAAGCTTTATCCCCGAGCTGCAAAAAGCTGGCACATCTTTCGTCATATAAATTACTGCCTGTTGCCTTTTACGTAAAGGTGGAATCCCATCGTTAGAATCCAGTCCTCTGCTTTGTTTAGATTGCAGTTCAGTTCAATCATTTACTCCCAAAATTCTGATAATACAAAATACACGGGATTGTCAAATTAGACTTTGGTTAATTCACATTAAAATTGCGGATAAAATAAGGCACAAATGAGTTCAAATAAGCGTTCACAGCTATGAGCGGGCGGGTTCATTAGCTGAGCTTTCTTTGTTGCCCTTGAGATACTCGTTGTAGGGCGAGTATCCATTATTTTTTTTATCTTCGGGTGGCATGATCTCACGGTCTATTTCCGAGGCAAGGCACTTTAGTCCGAATTTCATTGCGAGATCGTGCCGACGCGACGCAAAGGATTTTCATACCTAATTCTTCCAGTGCTTGATGATAAGATTTGTAGTTATCCGCCAAAATAATTTTAACGTCAGGGTCCTGGACCGGATAAGGTTCCGACAGCGGAGTCCTAAATGCAATCAAAAAGTTATGTCATTATTTTTTTGTCACGGTTACAGTTCTTTTGTGTAAATTCTACTTCTGCTCAAGGAGTATTCAATCCCCTGATATAGGGAAGTGGATTCCTAAATGCAATCAGAAAGTTATGTCAGGTTTGTTTGCGACGGTTAACGAGTCTCTTGTGCGAATTCTACCTCTGCTTTAAGAATTCTTCAATCCCCTGACATGGGGAAATGAACTATTTCTACAAGCTTCCCTGAAGCGGGATCAGAGCAAAATAGCACTAGGGAGTACCGCCAAGACTTGACGAAATTGACACACACTTGAATAGCAGCGATACTAGCACCACTAGCGATAGTGAACGTCACTAATGAAACTCATTCAGTCGTTCAGCAGCGCTGGCCGCAATAACTTCATATCCTGAACATAGCAAAAAAATGATACATGTCTCCATTGTTTCCTTGGTGTGTGCAGACCGCACCTTTGCTTTACCAGAAATTTCTAAACCCGCAAGTGTGTCTCGCTTCATTAGTTGAGCTTTCTAGCCCTTAGAAGGGCAACTAGCCCTTGAGATACTTGCTTTAAGTGTCTAAGACACTCCCTTGAGTGTCTCGCTTTAAATGCGGCAAGGGTAGTGGGTGGCGCTACGAGTATGGCCCGTTTACAAAGCATGGAAAGCATAGGTCTTGGCGGTACTCCCTAGTGTTATTTTTCTCTGGACGGGATGTAGACTGATTCTATCTGTTTAGTGATGGTCAGTCGCGTGAAATGGTGAAGTGAACTGTTTGGATAAGCTGCCCTAGATTCTTTAGCCTGCTTCTATCTGGTGATTGTAGGCGGATTGCGAAACATGTTCACATATCCTTTAGATAGTAAGGTACGAATTTACTGAAATGGTAATAACTCCAATGGTATAAAAGCGTCAGACATGCCAGTCTCATAGAAAAATGACGCTTTGTTAATTAACTAATTGATTAGTTACACGAATTCAAAAAAAGCCTAGCCTGAGGCATTAACAGTTAGCTAAAACACAAATAGCAGCACGAGAATTTTGTGAGACGATAATTAACGATTAGACAAACACAAAAAATACCATCACGGAATTTTTGGAACAAAGTACATACAATGAATGAATGAATCTTTGTATTTATCCACTTCCGTAAAAGGTGTTGAACATAGATAAAAGAAATAATACATCTTTAATTAGAATACAAATTTACACTTCAAACGAGAGGGAAAAAAAGAAAAACAGCAATATTTCCGTTAGTAATATATAGTACATCAGTTTATCAATAGTAAATCGGTCCCGAAAGCTAAAGACTGCGGGTCCAAATCTCACAGATTTGTACCTTTCATCCACTAATCACAACCGCCCCTCTGCTTTCTAACTGCGGGATTCACAGACTAGGCCGACGTTGAAGCTATTATTCCTGTTTTGTGGGTTGCAACACACACCCCGATTCCGTATTTCATAATCGACCGGAAAGTTCGCCGGCTCGTCCGGATATCCGAAAGCTGTTGATAGCTTGATTATGAAGTCTTTCTATTTTATTTTTAACATTTTATAGGAAACATGGACGGCGAGAACGAGAGCCAAGACGATTTGAGTTCCGTCGACACCGCGTCTATCAAGGATAAAACCGTAGATCAAAATTTGTTAGCACATTCTACCGAGAGTTATCAGTTCCCAGTCCTTGATGGGGAAACTCTTTATGATGAATCGAAGTCTCCGGAGGAAAAGACGAAGTCGCCCCGAAAGTCTCCAAGAAAAGCTAGGCGCAGTAAGTAGCCTACCTATTTGGGTGTTGACTAAACTTTAGCCGATTATCTACGGGGCGTGACGTCACGTGAAAACTCTATATTTTCCATTTACCAACAGAACTGATTGTCCCTAGAACGGTTTATAAGTGTAAACGCGTTCGGCGCATCGCTGGCCGCTCGGCTGTATATATATAGTTACAAATACATATTCTGCAACATTAATTTATCGAGCTTTCCTATTTCTTTCACGACGTCATGAAAAGTCGCGGGTCATAGATAATCGGCTAAAGTTTAGTCTATACCCCTATTTGTTCTTTGCTATTTTTGTTTTCATCCGAGAGGAATCCTGGCAATCAGTTTTCTCCATATCCTGTTAATTCTTCTGCCCGATTTTTACGTAGTTTCATCCCATCATTTATTTCTGGTCATATCCTGTAAATCAATCAATCAATCAATCAAGTTAAATCCAAATAGCTAAAAGCTAGAAGAGGATTACAAATTTATTTAATTAAAATAATTAATAATACATAATATATTTAATAATACATAAAATCGTGTCTGTGTATTTCGTAAATGTGTATCCCTCTTCTGCTTTTAGCTGTTTGGATTAAACGTGATTGATTTATTGATTGAAAGGCTTCATTAGTCCAGAAAAGGTTCCACTTAGACTAGAGCCGAATGTTTAAATCTGTCTGCGCGTCTGCGTAGACGCAACATCAAGATGAGTGGCTGACTTTTTTCCTTCCAAAACTGTTGTGAACTGTTGGAACGCCTTTCCATCTGAAATGTTTTTGAGGGACTCCATCGACACTTTCAAGAAATCCTTGGACAACCTAGACGCTGGAAAAAAAAATACGATGAAAGGTGGTTTAGACGCACACTGTAGAGGCCAATGGCCTCTAGGTGTGTGGCCTCGGTTCTTGTATTAAATTTGTATTATTGTTTGTGTTAGATTCTCGCTGGTTATTGTTCCTCATCACAATACTTTCTCCTCGGCACAGTTAAAGCAAGGCGTACTTAAAGCCAGCTTAAAGCCAGTTCTTCAACATTTCCTAGATGTCCCCTTTACATTTTAAATATCTCTTGTATCCCAGTCACAACTGTCAATCACTTTTCCTTTTCTTCCCCCATTTGCATATTTGTAGTGTCTCTCCAACGGATTGCCACTATGGCACCTTCCAGACATCCGGAATCTGGGGTGTCAAACACCCCGGACTGCTCTTGGCAGGAAAAACGACTGTTTTCAAGAAAAAAATGACAGTTTTGAAAAAAAGTCGGAGGATTTTCAGAAAAACCGACTGTTTTCATGAAAAAAATCAAATGTTTTGCCGCGCCGACTCGGTTATCTTTTACCGACTGGCTGACAAGATTAGTTGGGGGGGGGGGGGGGCCGAAAAACGCCCCTGCTGGCTTCACCTTCCAGATCCGTCTCGACGAAAACGGCTGTCTGGAATCCGGAAGAAAAATCTGGAAGGTGAAGCCTCGCTTTTAGGATTCCGTTTCCTGCCGAGGTTTCTGTGAATAGCAAATCGTTCGCTGAATTGTTATAAGACACAAATTAGAAGGGATTATCGCGGGCGGAAAAGCTCCGTTGGTTTTTGCGACTTCGGCTAAAACTCGCTTTACTGCCCAGAGATGTTTTGGCGCTCCGCTAGTTTTGTAAAGCGAAGCAGATTGTTCCGGATAGGGAATCCACGACGGTAGTCGAAAGGGATTTCGGAAAATTGTTTACGCGGAAGGGCTTTCCATGAGTTTTTTGCGCGTGTCGTATTTTCACTTTGTTAAAACTTTAAAAACTTCACTTTGTTAATTCTAAGATCATTAAACTTACGGAGTTACTGACATTTGGCCACGGCTGCAAGAATTGCACACTAATTTCCGTCAGAAATCTAGTCTATGTCTGTTGCCGCATTACCGACTTTATTGATAGTTGGAGGCCTGTTGTATGTTTCGTCTGTTATTCTTCTATTTCTCTCACCTACACTCTCTTTTGTTGTAAAACATTTTGTGGGTTATAAATATATTATTAAATATACATAATAATAATATATATAATAAAATATATAAATATATATATATTATAAAAATAAATATAAATATATGCTGTAAAACATTTTGTGGATTATAAATACATTTACTTACTTACTTACTTTACTTTTTAGAAAGCGAATCCGTGAGAACGCCAGAGTCTCCCTTAAGTGTCGTGTGTTGATCTCGTCATCCATTCACACATTTTTCACCTCTAGAAAGTAGAATTCCTGTTAAAAAAAAAAAAAAATAAATAAATAGATTAGACGTAACTGGAAAGTTCGGCTATATTCCTATTATATATTCCTACTGTATTCCTAAAGTATCTCACTTACCAGCTCGCCCAGACTCTGTCTTTTAAGCAGTGGTTTCGTGCCATATCAATATCCATCCGCTCGTGTTTATTTGATGGCTGCATTGGCGCTCTCTCCGATCTGGGAGCCACCTGAACAGACCGATATTTCGCAGAGGAAAAACTGGACAGGGGCGAGAGAAGAAAAGAGTTTTTTTTTTAGAGAGAGACAACTTTAATATATAATGGAATTTTACAACAAAAAAAGGTTCAGTAACATAACAGACCTGCCACGTGAAAATCTATACAGATTTGTTTGTGGTAGGACTGTGGTAGACTTAGCATAATTATATTGGGAACAAAAAAAAGGGAAAAAAATGCAATACTATACGTTAACAGAAAAAAATTATATATATTTAGAAGACAACCTCGTGGCAATCCAGAACCGATTCATACCCCCAAGGTAACCCTCTCTCCTCACCCATCTTTACTCATCAAAAAGCGTTGTGTCAGCCGTTCGCCAAACAATAAGAATACGCTTGCTAAGACTTTCAACGAACTGTTAACCCATCTTACTTAAGTTACTGCTTGTAATATTAAGTGATTAAGGCTGCGCCCACTCGTTTGACATGAATATTTATTCAGTCCAAGCTGGCTGCGAATCATATTTGACAATGTAAAACGGATACGTCAGCTACAGTTTATGAGAGCTATTTTTCGGCCCTTCTTGGCAAGGGTCCCATTAAGTCTCAAGCTGGAAAATGAACTTGTGGAAAACGATTCACCCTTAAATGTCTGATTTTTTATATTGTTGTGTTATATTTGTGATATGTTCTCTACTCTCTCAACAATCCAATCGAGCAGCAAAAGCAGAAGCTTTGTCCAAAATGGAAACAGAGCACCAGCCTTAGCTCCAAGCAATTTTCAGGAGAAATTCACAAGATCAGACATTTAAGGAAGAATCTTGTTGTTTTTCCACAAGTTCATTTTCCGGCTTGAGCGGATTCAGCCTGAAGAGGGCCCTTGCTAAGAAGGGCCGAAATATAGCTCTAATAAAATGTAGCTGACATATCCGCTTTACATTGTCGAATCATTTGATTTATAATAGCCAGGACCAGGCTCGTTACTATGTACAGTTTATTTGTAGATCGAACTGTACTGTTTAACTGACGCAACTGATCTGATGCTGATATTCGGTCAGGGCTGCACTCTAATTCCATAAGCGTTCCATCGGTTCTCATTTCGGAGATTTCGGACTGTAATTTTAATCCACTCTTACGGTACTTTACTTTTTTCCGTGTTTGGCCCTTTTCGAGGCGGATCAGGCTCTCGCTTGCTGTTCCTAGGGAGCTCATTGGTCAGAAATGACGGCTGAAAACAGCCGAGACGGATTCTAATCTTTGAGAAACTCAGCTGACTCTCATAGAAGTCGTCTATGTTAACAACGTTAATTTTTTTACCGTGCATGGAACGGTTTACCTGATTTACCAACCAAATTTAATGTTGTGGTACTCCAACTCATCTTGGTGACTCAGTTTAGTTGCACCGCCTATGTGAATCCTT
Organism: Branchinecta sandiegonensis; assembly: GCA_030848855.1. Lineage (NCBI taxonomy): Eukaryota > Metazoa > Arthropoda > Branchiopoda > Anostraca > Branchinectidae > Branchinecta > Branchinecta sandiegonensis. The sequence continues at coordinate 7,581,842 of JAUPMV010000019.1, forward strand.
TTTAGTGTATATTCGTTGTAGTAGTGTATAGTGAAGGGTTATTAAACAATAGTTCATGTGTTTTGCTTCGGCTTAACCTCTTTTTCTATTAATAAATAAATAAAAATGTAGTCTGTAAATATTGCGATTTATGCTTTAAATGCATTTTCTTTTCCAGCAAAACGCAGGAACGGCGCCGAGCCGACATTCAGTCCCGGACCGTCCCGACCACCTTTCCGGATTCCGGAATTCCGGTGGTCGTTCATTCACCAGCGACTGCTCAATGATCTGCTCTATTCGCTCGAGGTGGATATGCAAGCATGGCGAAATCATTCGAGCAAATCGATGCTCGAGTTCGTCAACTCGGCGGATAATGCGGTTTTCGTCATCAATACCGTCCATTTGATATCTCAGCTCGCGGATAATTTGATTATCGCCTGTGGAGGTCTCCTGCCGCTCCTTGCTTGTGTGACGTCGCCGACGGTAAGCATGCCAAAATTGTCTGCCCGGTACACTGTCAGAAGTTTCATAACAGATAGATATATATAATATATAATGTTTAGCTTTCGCCACAAACATACACTACAAAAAGAAAAATAAGATACAAATAACAGGGCTAAACAACAACCTCCCAGCCATCAGTCGAGTAGTGCTTGGTTAATCTTCAGGTTTGAGAGGAGTGGTCAATTGCATGTTTAACTAGCATATTATCCGAATTGTAGAGTCTCAAATGACGTAGATTTTTATGAAAGTATATTGTCTATTTATTAGTCAGTTGTAGACCGATTGTGTGTATTTTATTATATTTTTTCTACTCGCCAGCTTTGGCGGATACAAATAAATGAATTGAATTGAATTGAAAAATAGGCTTGACTTAGCCTTACGGTTCATCTCCTCAAATGTTAGACATCGCCTTGAGACCATTTCACCAGAGACACTGCAAATGGCGGGCAGTCGGAAAAACCGCCGAAACACTTTGTTGAATCCTATTTTAGCAGACACGAGGATGCGCGGTTTCAACAGATAATGCGTAAAAGATAACACTTCGGATGTTATCTGTTGTGTTTGAAAACGTTATGGGCAGTCGGAAAAACCGCCGAAACACTCTGTTGAATCCTACTTTAGCAGACACGAGGATGCGCGGTTTCAACAGGTAATGCGTAAAAGATAACACTTCGGATGTTATCTGTTGTGTTTGAAAACGTTATTCATGAAATGTTGTGCGTAACAAGCTTTGTTAGGAAGAGCCAAAAAAGCATCTACTGACTTTATTCCTTATCCTCACGATGTCGGAAAACTCAGCAGATACTTTTTGGCTGTTTTTCGGTTTCTTCCTGATGGTAACGCTCATTATCCATAACATGTTGAAACACAACAGATAACATCCGAGGTGTTATCTGTACCAAATTATCTGTTGAAACCGCGCATCTTCGTGTTATCTGTTATGAAACATCTGACAGTGTAGTTGTCTTTCATAGTTAAAGCCTCTCGTACTTATTACAATCAATTTTATTTTCAACCCTAATAGCACTAGGCTAACACGGGCGGGAATTGGAAAAATAAACACTCGCTAACAATACAAATAAAATACAAACTAACAAACAATAAATAAATAAGAAACGAACATGAATCATGAACAGTTAAAATGTTTAGTAAAATACGGAACGAATGAATTTTGGCATCTTTCTGAAGATTTTGTAGGTGGGGGAACAAGCTTGGGTCTTGGGTCGTCCTTGCTTCGCGTGTTGTGTCCATGAGAGGGTGTAACGAAGTCCGGAAGGATGGTCCTGTGGTGCTGAGAATTCAAAATTTGGTGGCCAAAACGCATGAGAAGATTATGTCTTCTTTCAGACAGTTTTTCGATATCGAGGATTTGAAGGCTTTCGTTGTAAGATGTGTAATTGTGACCAAGTATTATTCTGCAGGCTCTCTTCTGCAGTCGTTCGATTTCGGCATCCTGAGCTTTACTTAAGCCAGGATGCCAAATTTGGCAGCCGTACTCTGAAATGGGCCTTACATAATTTTTATAAAGTGACACTAGTTCATGGCGTGGAACCCCAAACCGCTTCAGGTATGAAAATGAACGAAGGGTAGCACAGCTATTTTTCACTTTTTTTCCCACTTCACTTTTCGATTGGAGGTTATCATCCAGAATGATGCCAAGAATTTTTACAGAATTTTCAGTTTTCATCAATGATTCCGACTCGACTGTTTGTAATACTTGTTTAGTGAAGTTACTCCTCATGACGTGACTTTTGGAATTGCTGACTTCTAATTGGACATCCGAGCATTGCTGATGGAGATTGGCGATCATGTCATGGAGCATCCGATCTTCATTTCCTCTCTCATGCTGAAGAGGAAGTGTGAGGTCATCAGCAAACTTTAAATGGTTTCCTATGTTCATCATGAGTTTGTTGACTACCATCAAAAACGCCAATGGCCCGAGACGAGTCCCTTGCGGTGCCCCACAAGTTATCCTAACAGGCGATGAAATGGCTTCATTGTTGAGCTGTACACAGTGTGATCTGTCAGTCAGAAAACTAGCGATCATTCGAACAAGGAATTTACGTGCACCCATGTCTATAGCAGCAATTACAACTTTTCCGTGATCGAGGTAGTCAAACGCTTTAACGAGGTCGGCGATCAGGAGGTCTACGTAAGAGTTTGCCTTTTCAAGATGCTTCAGGACGTCGTCAAGCAGGAGTGCGAGATAATGGATTGTGCTGTGGCCAGGCCTAAAGCCAAATTGTCGAATGTCTAGAGAGTCTTCTATGTCACTGTACAGCCAGCGAAATAAGAAACCTTCAAAGACCTTTGAAAAAATCATTGTTTTAGAAATTGGTCTCAAATCCGTGAGGCCAGTAGGGTTCGACGTTTTTGGAATGGGGGTGATGAAAGCTTGTTTAAAAGCTGACGGGTAAATTCCTTCTATCAAAGACTGGTTGAATATAGCAGCAAGCGGAGCAGCCAATGCTTTTGCACAGGGGACGATAATCTTCGCTGGGACTTCATTTGGTGTGCTGGCCTTATTGAGATCAATCTTACTTAGCTCATCTTTCACCTGCTCAGGAGAAATCGTTGGGATTTGAAGTACCTCTTCTTCACGAGGTGGAAGCTCGGTGAGAGGCCCGTGTTTCCGGCAAATATCGGCAAAGAATGAGTTGATCTCTTCAGGAGAGAACGGTTCACCACCATCCCGGAGAAGCTTCTTTTGCTTAATGTTTCTTCCCATCAGTTTTTGGATGCTCTGGTGAAAGTTCTTGGGATCGCTTCGGAAAAGTTTCTCAGTAATGCTGATACCATGTTGTTTACGTGCATCCCGGCACTTCCTGACTACTATCTTGCCTATTTTCTTTGCCTCTTCTTTATTCCCGTTCGCAAAGAGACGATCCCTCTGTTCGATAAGGCGTCTTATCTCATCAGTTACCCACGGTTTACCGCGAATATTTACAGTTTTCAGTTTTTCAGGAAAAAAAGTATCATATCCCTGCCACAGCAACTGAAGAAAAAGGTCAGTCATTGCGTTGGCATCATCAAGCTTCATTATATTGTTCCAGTTTAGGTTTTCCAGCCATGATTTGTATCGACCGATAGCATCGGTAGTTATTGGTCTGTATTTGAAGGTTTCGTAATGTTTGGGAGGCTTGTATCCGTTTGGTTCAAGGAGGACAATGAGATGATCACTGCGACCCAGTGGATGAATCGTGAAAGGGTCTTGGAAAAATTCATCGCAGTTTGTGAAAATCATGTCCAAAATATTTGCTTTTCTTGTACTGCATCTGACTACCTGCTTCAGTAATAGTGTCTCAGAGACCCACTTCGGACTGATGCTGTTGAAATCCCCACCAACAAGCAGGGCGCAATATGGGTACTTGCTCCGGAACCAGTCTATGCAATCCTTATTCTCCCTTTTGTATTATCTCTAGCACCCTTGCAGAGTTAAAGGACCTGTCTTATCTTTAATACTAACCCAACCTACTTCCATAATCACTCCTTATATTTCTAAACCCGGAGACCCCAATTTCGTACGGTACATTCTAACCCCTCTAACAAAATCACGCTGATTTTCTCACTTGTGGTGTTTTGGCTACATTCGATGGGTATCACGCTGTCGACGGTTGTCTGCGAGAAGTTCTTCCATTAGAAAAAACGGTTGTGTAAATTGTTTCCCTGTTTTCGCTATAAGTCAACGGGTCTCGGAAAAGGCTTAGATCAGCCAAAATCGTGGGTTATTTGTTGAAAGCACAGCCTAGTTTAACCGAAGTTGATGAAAATACAGAAAAAAAACTTTCCTTTCATTGCCACAATCGTGCAGCAAAAACAGCGGCCGTGTCAAAAATTAAATCTCAGGACTAGTTTTTTCCCTATAGCGATATTTGAAAGTAATCTGCCCGAATAAGATATTTATAGTCGGTAGAAGTTTCAGTTATTTATTACAGGTTTGTTTCCTACCCCGACGTTGGACCCGAAGATTGACAGCCTGCGAGTCATATTAAAATCCAGCTAGGATGGATACTTGTCGGCATTTCTGGGCTATTGGAGTTCCGTACTTGGAGGATAAATATTCCTTCAACCTGACGAGGACCCTTGCCAAGAAGGGCCGAAATGTCGCTGATGAACCATCGTAGTTGACGTATCTGTTGTATGCATTATTCGAATAGATCCAGTTGTCTGGATCAGATATGAAATTATTGGACCACATCGAAACTTTGGTCTTGTTGTCATCCTAACCTATGAATGGATGAATGACTAACTTTATTACATGTAACGTGATTAATGTTACACATAAAACAATCCATACAATGGGAGAGAAAATGCACACAAAACAGAGATACAAAACGAAAAACATTCAGATTACTGGATGAGCTGACGCAATGGAAAGTGGGCTATTTGTTTCATCTGCCTTCACGTGAAAGAATTATTAGGTTAGGATTAAATTTTAGGTTAATTCGATCGGTTGCGTATTATATTCTTATTTTCTTCCTTTCCAGTGTGATCTTGATATTGTCGAGCCGAACCAGGGTCTGCCTGTTGAAGTTGCTGTGGGCTTTCTGCTCCGGCTGGTCCACATGGCAGATGTTTTGATTTTTGCGTCCAGTGTGAACTTTGCTGAACTTGAAGCCGAGAAGAACATGTCGGCAGGTAGGTCAAGATCTCGAAAATGCTTTCCTTTCTGCCGTTCATGAGGGTTCAGCGTTTTGGATTTGTGGTTTTTGGGATCCTAAAACTTAAGTGGAGAGATACCATACCTGTGACATCGCAAAAGTGGTCCGTCTGTCTGAGAGCACGTTAACTCTCGAAGGGAATGAGATATTTTGATGAAACTTGGTGTAAGGGTTCTTTGGGTCAAGGGTAAGGTCAAGTTCGTAGATGGGCTTTGTAGCCCTACATTTAGGGGTGGGTGAGGGGGTTCAAATTAAGGGGCAAACAAAATATTTTTAAACAGCTACTGTGATAGCCGATTATGGGGTAAAAAGACATGCTGAACACGACGGTGAAAACCATTTTCTCGCCGGACAAGTAGTTTGTCCGGAATTCGGCAAGAACCGGAAAGTTGGTAAAAAAAAAAGTAAAAGTTTCTTTTGAAGTTGATTAAATGTTACGATTTAGCGGTAAGAAGACATGCTGAACACTTACGTGAAAACCATTTTCTACCCGGACAACTAGTTCGCCCCGAATCCGGCCAAAACCTGAAAATTTGTTAAAAGCAAAAGTTTTATTTGAAGTTGGTTAGATGACAGATTTAAGGGTAAGAAGAGACGCTGAGTCTGTAAATGACAATTATTTTTTACCCAGACCTATAATTCGTCGGGAACCAGGTTGTAACCAGAATATTTTTATAAGTTAAAGTTTTATTTCAAGTTGATTAGATATTCTTTATAGAGATAAGGATATACGCTGAATTCGTTTCTGAATTTTCTCTTTTTGCTGGACAATTAGTTCGCTCGAAATTCGGCCAAAACCGGCAATTTGGCAGAAGCAAAGCAGAAGTTTCGGTCTGTGTCGTCAAAATAGATATGGCTTATAGAGGTATTTCTGAACTTGGTTCTCTCTGATGATTGGCCTGGCGAAGACTGGATCTGGCCAAGACAAGACCCAATTGTCTGCATCAAATATTAGATTTTTGGGATCCCATCGAAACCTTTGGTCTTGTTTCATACGTGTTATGTTTTTCCTAATTATGTCTCTTTTATTTTCCTTTGTACTCCACTATTTTCGTCATGTACGGTTTGGGTTGGTTAACACACAATGTTACCTCTATCTCTTCCCTCCTCTACCTCAGTACTCTATATGACTAAGTCCAAAACACGCCAGTGATCCTCGGGAAGAAGGAGTAAGCGTCTCCGTAACGACTCAAACTCAACGACTCAAATCCCGTGTCAAGCAATCACGGCGATCTTCGGGAGCAGCTGTGACAACAATTCTGCCTTTCTTCCGCTAGGTACCCGGAGAGGCCGGAGATTTTGCATCGGCAAGGAGAGATAGTCATCAAGAGTATATCTTCTTTGTATTGCAGGTGGGATACTTCGCCAGTGTCTGCGACTCGTATGCACATGCGCTGTGCGAAACTGTCTGGAGTCGAGAGAGCGTCAGGGGGGTCTACCCCTCACCCACCCCGGTAATGACGCCAGGACCTTGCATATTGTCTCCTTGATAAGAGGAGCCCAGTCCTCCCTTCGTAATCCGTCCGAAAGTGTGAGTAGTCGTCGCAGTCAGTATCAAGTACAAATAGTCAGATAGAACTTAAGTCTTGTCCAAATAGGTGTTGTAGGGTGTATTACGGTGTATAAGGCTTATTACAGATTCCTCTTTTCCTCGGGGCCCACTGTAATACGGCGAATAAGGAAAATGGAGCTCGGCTCTATTCTCCCTTATGCAGAGCCAATCAGATCGCTTGGTTGGTCCGGCCAGCGGGCCGAGGAGAGGAGCAGCGTCATCAGGGTTGCCACGGGAAGCACTAAAGTTTTACTTTGTTTGAAGCTGAAGAAACAACTTTTGTTACGACTGCTTACTGCTTTTCGAGGACCAATGCTGTCCATCTGTAAATTTAATAGCTTTTTACAATTATTGGGCGTCAAAGTGTACTGGTGTACTTCAAGTAGCATTGAGAACACTTTTTCTGATCTTTAGAAACTCGAAAAACTGTATCAGCGTGGTAACACCGAACGCTGCATTCATGAGAACCTCTCGGGTTCCTATTTGAACAGGCGAGTCTATTAAGACGTAGGCCTAAACATAGCGTATAGCGCTATTCAGCTTATTACACAATGCTTTATGTCTTCAGTCGCAAGCAGCGACTATGAAAACCCCGACAAAATTGAGCGGACCTAGAGGTATTTACTCTAGCTTTGAGCTGATGATGATACCCGTTTACTCCTCTTCTGTCTTCACCGTTGCTTACCTTACCGCAGAAGAAATGTTGAAGGAGGCGTACTCCGCGCGCCGACCTGCTCTGGAGCTCGTCCATAGGACCAATCAGCTTAGACTGCTAAATCTCCTCTTCGGCGATATAGCTATTTTTAGAGGTAACGAAACGTGATGTGGCGCGAAGCTAGTAACCTCCGCTCGTTTGCGTCGCGAGTCGGCCGTACTTTACTCGACTCAGCATGTTTGTATGACCGATATAGGAAGACAGCAGTTCTATCTCGCTATTTGTTCTTGGTATTATTTTCACAACTGCGGTCTTGCACCGGAGCACTCCCTGGTTGTCTCTGGTGTTTTCCTATTATGCGTTCTTGGATTCACCCAATGACTTCTTCCTAGTGTTATAATCCGTTTTCGGTCTCGCCAATGCCTGGTTTTACCTAATCATTCCGGACCGACCAGAACCTAGTCGTAAGGCAGGTTCTATTGAGAATTCCATACCAAATACACAAAAAAAGACAACTACTCTTTTAAAACACTAAATACACCCCTCACGTTTTATTTTGTTAAATCACTTTTCTAAATCTTGGTCATTTCAACTTTATTTCTGGTCCCAAGGATATCAGGGAACTATAGTTCATACCCATTAAAGGACCCCTCGCACTATTTACTCTTCAACTTACAGTATTTTAAAACATTTGAATACCTGAAAACTAGGCTGCGTATGAACCTTGGCAGACGATGCATATGGGTACGTCATTACCTCTCATGCTGGAAAAGTAATCCCATTACCACAATCAAGACAATAACCATCACCCATAACACTCTTTACAATAAAGAACTGACATATGCTAATACTAAAATAAGGATCCTTTGCTGATAGAGAAGCGGAATGACAGTTATTGCTTAGTAAAATTATGTCGTCAGCATATGCCCACTCTGCGGTGAAGGCGATGATGACCTAGCCCATTTGGTTGCACTGTGCCGCGAACTCTCGTTTTTAAGGGAATCTTGCTGGGGGGGAAGGGAGATACTGTTTCCTGATAAGCACATCTCCAGGAGCAATTAGTGCATTATGTAGATTTGTGTTGCAAAGTATTAAAGTAAAAGTTGACCGGGCGAGTGCAGTTTAGTATATGTAGTGCGATATTAGAAGTAATTATGAAGTATTTTGTTTTGTTGTATGTTTATGGCCCTAAGGCTTTAAATACAATATTATTATGCTAGATGAGAGGAAGACTGGCAATCGGTTTTCTCCATATCCTGCTAATTCTTCTGCCTAATTCTCCCGTCATTTATTTCTGGTCATATCTTCTAAGTGTATTAGTTAATTTGTTTTGTTACTGTGTATTTCGTAAATATTTTATTACTCTTCTAGCTTTAAGCTATTTGGAAATAAATTTTATTAATTGATAAGAAACATCTTGAAAAACAGAGATCGGGGAGAAAGAAAATCCAAATTCTTTTTTTGTGTTGTTTAATAGCACATCCTCGCAAGCAGTGCTTTTGCTGTGCTATTTACGTATCTTCGATTGTCTTGCTAATAAAACTATTCTACTACTATTGGAATTGACCGAATACACTCAAATAAGCTCACATTGATCATATAGCACAGGACTGCCAAAATTAATAGAAAGGGTACCCGAGGATACCTACCTATTATATATACCCTACCTAGTATATAAAACAATATTTAAAAATAAAAGATGCGATAATGTTTTCCGTCTAAAATAAAACAGTCAAAAATCATACCGTTACATAAAGGATTCGAATCCGATTTATAGCATCTCTATGAGTGAAATATTTAGCAAGTGCAAAAGAAGAAGATAGTCAAAAAATATTTGTTCGGGGGTCAACACGCAATAGCAGGATGTACTTCTGAAGTTTCCGTACAATCTGGAACCGAAAATTTGCCGAGCTTCGCTTCATTAGACATTGAAATGCACACGTTTTTATGGCACTTGCAGCCTCTGGCTCAAGTGCCATGTTCTATGTTGTTGTTCTATTTTGTAATGTGTACTATTGTTGTGTTATGTATATGGCCACTGGGCTTTAAATACACTTATTATACCGATCACAATTCCGTCTGTCGGTCTGTCGGTCGGTCCGAGTTTTTTGTCCCACTTATCCGAGTTAGGGTACTTCCAGATGTGCTAGGACAATGAAACTTGGCAGGAATATCAGGGACCCGACCAAACGAACCTGGAAATAATCAGTTTCCCGATCCGACCATATGCGGGGGAGTGGGGGCGCTCGAAACTTGAAAATTTAGGGCATTTTGTCACACTTTTTCGAGTTAGGGTACTTCCAGATAAGCTAGGACAATGAAACTTGGCAGGAGTATCAGGGACCTGACCAGAGTAACCTGGAAATAATAAGTTTCCCGATCCGACCATATGCGGGGGAGTTGGGTCGCTGGAAACTTGAAAATTTAGGGCATTTTGTCACAGTTTTTCGAGTGAGGGTACTTCCAGATGAGCTAGGACAATGAAACTTGGCAGGAGTATCAGGGACCCGACCAAACTAACCTGGAAATAATCAGTTTCCCGATCCGACCATATGCGGAGAAGTGGGGGCGCTGGAAACTTGAAAATTTCGGGCATTTTGTCACACTTTTTCGAGTTAGGGAAGGGTACTTCCAGTTGTGCTAGGACCATGAAACTTGGCAGGCATATCAGAGACCCGACCAAACAAACTTAGAAATAATCAGTTTTCGGATCCGACTATTTGGGGGGGGGGGGGTGGAGGGCAGGGGAATCCGGGAAATTGAGAAGTGTGTAACTTTCGAACGGATGATCGGATTGTAATGAAACTTCATAACTGAATAGAATATATATCTGTAATGTCCCGTTTAAAGTCTTGACCGGATTCGGTGGCCAGGGGGGAGTTGGGGGGGGGGGGGAGACCGGAAATTTCAAGAAACGGTTAGAATGGAGGGATCAGAGTGAAACTTGCTGGGAAGAACAAGCATCTGCTCTAGATAAGTCCTTTAGACCATTGTACTGGATCCGGACACTTATGGGGGGGGGGGGGGGGTCCCGGAATTCCGGTGATGGGGGTTTTGGGGATTTTCGCGATGAAACTTGGCAGGCATATCAGGGACCCAATCAAACTGACTTCGAAATAAAATTTTTGTCGATCAGATAATGGTGGGGGGAGTGGAGGGAGGGGAATCCGAAATTTTCAGTCATGCGTAATTTTGGAATGGGTGATCGGATTCGAGTGAAATTTAATAAGTAAATAGAGGACATTTTTCTCTGGTGACCTTTTTATTTCCGGACCGAATCCGGCAATTATTGGGGGGAGGGCGGAAAATACTTGACCCGCTTAGACTGGTGTGATCTGGATCGAACTTCGTGGGAATGACAAACAGGTGCTCTGGATTAATCATTTACAGAACCGGATTGGCTCCGGTTATTGTGGGTGGAGTTGGAGGAGGGGATTCGGGTGATCGCGCGTTAAGGTACTTCCAGATGTGCTAGGACGATGAAACTTCGCTGGAATATTGGAGACTCAACAACATTTGCTTAGAAATTGCTACTTCCCAAATCCGATTATTCCTTAAAGTACCAATCTTGACCGCAATGTAAAAAAAATACTTTTAAGCAATATATGCATTTTCGTGATGCCCATCAGCCCATTAGCAGTTTTGCCTCAAGGGTTTTGCATACAAATGAAGTTCCAGCTCCCTTAGAGTGCGCATCTCAACTGCAAAGTCGAAACTTACTTTTGATCAATCAAATCATCTTGACCCATGCAAGTGCCATATGAGCTTACAGCTCTTGTTTGAAATTCAAATTCTCCGCGTCTGGAGATGAACTTTGTCTGGCTGGGCCATTAGTGCATATTCTGAACGGTATTTGGAGACCAAGATGAAAAAACAAAACATCTCATAGCAGAGCCAAAATAATTCAGTATATCCAAACGGCTTTTCAGATAAACTTTAAAAATGGGTTAGTAAATATCATTATTCGTTTAGTCATTCAAACATTTAACCTCGCGATGGTAAGACGATGTTAAAAGTTTAGGCTGACAAATCGATCAAGCACCATATAAACATGATTTGCAGCCAGCTTGGACTGTGTTGTGAAACATGACGTAATCACCCCCCCCCCCCCCCCCCCCCCCCCCTTAGTTGCGCTTTTGCAGATACCGTGGTATCTGCCCAAGACCACGGTAACTGGATCGTTGCCGAAATAGCGCTTTTCAAAGTCATCCCTAAAGAAAAACTGATATTCAGTCACATCGCTAAGTGCCAAACTTCTTTCCCACCAGTTTGACAAAAAGTGATGAAAGTGAGATGACTTTTTCAGATACCATGATCAGTTACCACGTTCGGGCCGTGGGATCTGAATGTATCAGATACCACTATAACTGCTAAAACGACTATAGACCGTGGTATCAGATACCATGGCATCTACAAAAACGCAACTCTTATCTGGGTAATTCTATCGTTTATTTCTTCCAGCAGATGTCACAGGATGCCTTAGTACTTCAGTCACCCGTCCGGGATCCAGATAGTCTCCTTCAGGAAATGGATGCCAACCGCTTGCGCGCTGTTATCTACAGAGATGTGGTGAGTAGAGCTCCACCTCCACCCCTTTTATGGGCCAGAGAGTCCCAAGTAGAAGTTTTAGTTTGTCGGAATAAATGTATTGTATTTCTTTCTAGGATCCCAAAACTAAGAGCGTGTTCCATCCTACTTACCGTAGTTACTACGTATGACTCACGAATTCTGGCTTTTTTCCTTCAAGGCTGGAACGATTTTTCTATTTTCCAGCAGGATATCATGCCATGGCCGAATCCGACCAATCACGTTGCAGAGATGCGTAGTTACTACGCTTACCACGCTCCCGAGCATGGTAAGCAAATAGTAACTATTAGTTACTATTTCGAGAAGGTTGGAACGGTCAGCGTAGTAACTTTTCGTGAGGATGGAACGGAAATAGTAACTAATAGTTACTATTGGTACGAGGGTGGAACACGCTCTAAGTGACGAGAAACCTATGATTTCATAAAAGTTGTCCGTCCGCCTGTCAGACTGTGAGCATTATAGCTCTCGAAGGGGTTGAGATATTTTATTCAAACTTGGCACGAGTAAACTTGGCGCAGTCTTCACTATTTAAAAGAAGGGTGCGTCATTTAGTTGGCGTTTGAGGCTTGGATTTTGGGGAGCTTGAACCACATTAAAAGCTAGAATTTGCACGGAAAGTAGGTAAACTTCGCATGTTAGGAGACATGCTGAATCCGAATATGAACATTTTTTTCTTGCCGGATCGGTAGCTGACACGGAATCCGGCCACAACCTGAAATTTAACATGAAGTTTTAAAACCCAGTGATATAGTCGATATAGGGTGAGGAGACATGCTGGACATATTAAAGATCTATTAGAGATCCGGTTTATCGGGGTAAGGAGACATGCTGAATCCAGTTTTTGAACTTTGCTTCCTTGACGGATCAGCTGGCAAAATTTGCCAAAACCCGGAAATTTGAATCGAAATGTTCGCCTCTCAGAGCGTGTTCCATCCTACTTACCGTAGTTACCACGCATGACGTCACCAATTCTGCCTTTTTGTCGTCAAGGCTGGAACGATTTTTCTATTTTCCAGCGGAATATCATGCCAGGGGTGAATCCGACCAATCACTTGACAGAGAAACGTGGTTACTACGCTTACCATGCTCCCGAGCGTGGTAAGCAAATAGTAACTATTAGTTACTATTTCGAGAAGGCTGGAACGGTCAGCGTAGTAACTTTTCGTGAGGTTGGAACTGATTTAGTAACTAATAGTTACTATTGGTACGAGGGTGGAACACGCTCTCAGTGTCACCAGCTCTTTTGCTCTGCATGCAGTTCGCTGAGGAGGGATTTGGTCTGCAAGTTGGTGTGAAGTCAACTGGAGATGAGATGTTGGAGTACACATGCATGCTCAATCCATATCTGAACTTGGTTATAGGTTATAGCAAAATGTTAGAGGGGTTTGGCGAAGGGTAGGGTAGATAAGAATCGAAATGTGGAAATGAGTATGGATGGAACAATAGGAAGGTAGAATGAATGAGCTATATAGGCGTAAGGGATTCTTTAGAGGACCCATCGCACTATTTACTCTTCGACTTACAGTATTTTATATATTTGAATACTTTAAAACTATGCTGTGCTTTCAACACATAACCCACGGTTTGGGCTGTTTTAAGCCTTTTCCGAGACACGTTGACTTGTAGCGAAAACAGGGAAACAAATTACATAACCGGTTGTTCTGATGGAAAACTTCTCGCAGACAACCGTCGACAGCGGGATATACATCGAAGGTAGCAAAACACGGCAAGTGAGAAAATCAGCGTGGTTTTGTTAGAGTGGCTAGAATGTACCGTACGAAATTGGGGTCTCCGGATTTAGAAATATATGGAGTGATTATGGAAGTAGGTTGCATTAGTATTATGGGTAAGACAGGTCTTTGAAAATATGCAGACTTATATTTTGCTTTCGCAACTAGTCTAGATACGGCTGAGCGGTATTAGCCAACATTGATACCCAGAAAACATTGTTTTTTTTTCCTCCTCAGACAGCTGTTTTCATTTTAAAAAAAAACTGTTTTCACTTTGTTTTCCTTAATCAGAGAACATTGATTTTGTTGCCCATTTTAGGAGGAGACCAAGCAAGCCCAGTTCCTATCCTTGTCTATTGTTTACTTCGTATCCGTCCTTATGGTATCCCGGTACAGGGATATACTTGAACCACCATCACTCCCGACTAGGAGAAGAAGTGCTATAAGCGTCCAGCCAGGTTAGTATCTTCAGCTTTTCTTCTTTCTTTTCTTTTAGTTAAACCGATCCCTCTAAGCAGGATCATTGGTCAGAAAATCAGCTCTCTTTGAGAAATCGTATTGTTTGAGTAAAAATGGAAATTGTACCAAGGCTTGTTAAAAGAGTTATTTGAAACGGCAAGAAATGGGGACGAAACAGTTACTAGTCGGCAATGCAATGATTTTTGCATAACAGTGACTATTGTTAACACAGATGCACCTTTATTCCGCAAATCCCATTATCAAGAGCAAATAATCAGATAGAACCTCTGTCTTTGGTGCCGTGCAGCGACTGTGAATACCCAAACAGAACTGAGCGGACCTAGAGGTATTTACTGTAGCTTTTTACCCGTTTACTCTACTTCCGTCTTCGCCGTTGCTCATCGCAGAGAAAGAAAATGCAGGAGGCGTACTCCGCGCGCTGACCCGCTCTTGAGCGCGTCCAAAGAACTAATCAGCTTTGTCTTCTACTTTTCCTCAAGGTGGTTTTCACAGCGGAATAGCTAGTTGTAGAGGTAACGAAACGCGATGTGGCGCGAAGCTACTAACCTTCGCTCGTTCGCAGCGGAAAAGGTATGGGAAATACTCGACTCCGCATAGTCATGGTACAGAGATAGGAAGACGGAGGTTCTATCTGATTATTTGTTCTTGATATTATTCACTAAAAATCAACCATTCAGCGCAGCTCGGTCCTCTACATGCGGCCACATAAAATACTCTGTGGGTTGACTACTTTGATTTGCGATAGCGGAAACCCGTTTTTTCTTAAATTTTATTCAAACACGGCTTGAGACATCTTGTTTATGTTACGAAATACAATCAAGAACAAATAATCAGATAGAAGCTCCGTCTCCCCATCTCTGCACTATGACTATGCGGAGTCGAGTACCTTTTCCGCTGTGAACGAGCGGAGGTTAGTAGCTTCGCGCCACACCACGTTTCGTTACCTCTACAATTAGCTATATCGCTGTGAATCCACCTTGAGGAAAAGTAGAAGACACAGCTGATTGGTTCTTTGGACGCGCTCAAGAGTGGTTAAGAGTGGGTCAGCGCTCGGAGTACGCCTCCTGCATTTTCTTTCTCTGCGACGAACAACGGCGAAGACGAAAGTAGATAGACGGGTAAAAAGCTACAGTAAATACCTCTAGGTCCGCTCAGTTTTGTCGGGGTATTCTATCTATCTATCTATCTATCATAGTCGCTGCGTGGTACCAAAGACAGAGGTTCTATCTGATTATTTGTTCTTGATATAATTCAGGTCGTAGTGTTGATGAATTACGCCCCTGATACCACCGCGGACTATCAGATCAAACTAATGCTAGGGAGTAGCTCCTAGACTTGGAAAAAGTGACACACTCGAACAGTAGCGATAGTGAACGTCCCTACTGGAATTCAATCACACGTGCTACCAGCGCTGGCTCCAATAACTTCATATTCTGAATAAGCTACATAAAAAAAGGATAAAACCTCCACTGTTTCCTTGATGTGCTCTGATCGCATTTTAGCATACTAGAAATTTTGAACCCTCAAGTTTGCTTCTCTTAAATGCCGCAAGTGTGCTGGGCAGAGCTGTGAGTATGGTCCGCTTGCGAAGCACGGAATGTATAGCTCTTGGCGCTACTCCTAGTGTTATTTTGTTCAGAGTCGCACGGTGTCATTATCAGACCTCCTTATTATTAAGGTTGAAACTTGGTGTTTGTTGACTTTTTCCCTCTAGTCTTTTTTCACTAGTTTAGTCACTTTCACCATAAATCATAACTTTGTGTGAACATTACCTTAGTCTTTTGCACCTTTTAGAAGCACAATCCACACATAGTTACACTACCCCCCCCCCCCCCCAACGATCCTACCGTATTTAAGTTAGTTAAATATTCCGTTTTGCACTGTCAAATAAGTTAGTTTGTGGGGAAAAGCTGGGGAGAAGGAGTATAGTAGAGGTATTTTTATTTGAACGTCTCCTAAAAATGAACCTTCGCGGACGAAAACGACAAAACCCAAATCAGGGAGATTCCAGGCAACTTATACTGTAAATATTTCACAAAACCGTTTAATTCGTATCCAGTTTACTCAACTTGAAATAGTATGCCGCTGATATCTCCTGATTCTTCTCTTAGTTGTTCTGGCGTTCAGTTAACGCTGCCAAGTTAGAAACAATATTGTCAATAAGTGACGCCGCACAGAAACTTTATCGGAATTTTATATTTCACTAATAAATGCCGTTCAAACCAGCAGACGTCCCCATCCGGATTTCTTTACGTCGCTGCCAGATCATACAAACCAAAAATAGAAAAAAAATAATTTTTAAAATTCTAGGAATTTTTTCAGACACGTTTTTTTTTCAATTTACTTTAGTGTAACAAAGATTGCTGAAAGATTTAGCTGTACGCTGATATCAAGTTTGTTATCTTTCCTTTCCATTTGTTTGTTTTATAAGCAAAAACAGTAAAGGTAATGAAGCGTTCTTAGAAGTTTTCAAATAAGCATACCTCTCACATACATAACCTAGATAGGACACTGTGGAAATATTACATTACAGATTTTGGGAAGTAGTCCTTCTGGAGTTGAATGATATGGTGGAAAATGAGGAAGGAACCAAATGGTTTCAAACCATTACCATTCTTAAGTAACGACTGTTGTAAAAAAAACGCGCAAAACAACAAGCATTGCCAGGAAAAGCCAAAATAAGCTCTACTGACTTTTTTGTTTGTCGTAATGATGTCGGAAAATTCAGCAGGTGCTTTTTGGCGATTTTCGGCTCTTCCTGATGGCAACCAGGGCGTCACGACCAGGGGGGAGTGGGGGACGACCCCCTCCCAATATTGTTGGCCTGTCGGTAAAAAATAACCGAGTCGGCGCGAAGCGTTGCGATTTTTCGCCAAAACAGTTGACTTTTTTCATTAAAACATGTCGATTTTTCGTCAAAACGCTTGTTTTTTCTGAAAATCAGTCGATTTTCTTAGAAACTGTCGTTTTCTTCTTGAAAACAGTCGTTTTTTCTGCAAAAACAGTCGGTAAAATTACCAGCCAGTCGGTAAATTCCTTGCCCCCCCCCCCAAACATTTTGGCTAGGAACGCCTCGGATGGCAAAGCTTGTTATGCATAACATTTTCAAACATAACAGACAATATCCGAAGTGTTGGCTGTTACGCAGTATCTGTTGAAACCGCGCATCCTTCTGTTGTCTGTTGTGAAACTTCTGACAGTGCAGCCACCAGACAACCCGATGAAAAATTTGTCTCAAAATAGTAGTACGAAGTTGTATGAAAAAGTAGCATGCAGTACTAACTGATGCTACTACATGCTTCTACTTCAAGGCTACCGTGTTACTGCATACTACTGCATGCTACTATCAGCAAGACTGGATGCTACTATGGCAAGACACGATGCTACTGGATGGATACTACTACTTAAGATTGGACCAGTCTGAGCCACATTAAATGATAGTATTCTTTGCTATTACATAGTATTACATGCAACTTTTTCGTACAACTACCATACAACTACGCAGGCTACAAATTTTTCATCGGGAACCTTACCCTGTAGCACAACAGGTCCGTCTAACCGTTGAAACATACCATACTTTTTTCTGAAAAGGCCTCTTGACAGAATGTGTGATAAACAATTTTCAGAGTGTCATATCTAGTTGTTGCGAATAGAAGGACAGCGAAATGTATCCATGCTTACTCTACACCCTTCTAATCTTGCACATTCACCCCTTCCACGCTGCCCCCTTTTTGGAACGTGACGCATGCTCACCAATCAGCATTTGAGCCTAGATCACGTGATCCGCAGTTTCCGTCCTGGACCTACAATGTTAACCCCCGCCTGTTACCCCCGGGACATCCACGAGCCAAAGAACTACACTCCCGACAGTGTAAAAGTACTAGCGCGGCACCTAGGGGCCGGTGTCACATACCGTCACATAACACAGCGTTGTATAGAGGTATTTTAGATGTATTGTCACCTGCATGGTAGCAAATAAAGTAATACTACTTTGGAGAAGAACGTCTGTCTCTCCCTTTTTGCGATGCATCCTAACTTCGATTCCAGTTCAGTGCTCCGAGCTGACTAGCTTCTGAAAGTCCCCCATTGCCTCATGTCCAACACCTGTAACAGATAAAAACAGACAAAACAGTTTGATCCGCCGTTTGTTAATTTCCGACCCGTTGTTGACGCTTAAAGCCCTCTCCTCTAATTTGTGTTCTCCGATTGGAAACTTACCTGTCCACGATCCCATCAATGTGATTTTAAATTAGTGAACCTTTATGGAAAATATTTGTTGACTGTTTTGCGATTATTTTTATATTTCTTTGTCCTTTTTTTACTGCACTTACGCCCTTGGGCAGTGCGTCATAAATCCTTCATTCATTCATGCAGAGACTGAGTAGTCGTGGAATTAATGCAAATGTACGTCGTAGCCAGGCCACGAGAGGGTGCGAAAGAGACTAATTATAGATAGTTCGTGGCCGTGATTGGCTTATTTTTACTTAAATGACTGTTAACGCTCACAACTGTCCATATCCATAGTTAGATTTGATTTAGTAGCTGGAACCATCACAGATGTATGCGGAGTATCCCAAAGTAACTGTACGTGTCCCAAAGTTAACTATCTCGAATAATTCCGAAGTACCTCGAGTTATCTCAGATTATCTCTCAGTATTTTTAAACTATATTTGGTAACAATGTAACTTAACTCGGTTCTTGTTGAGCAACCCGGTGTTCAGATTCAGTCGACCTCTGAAGTGACATATATCTACTGTATTAGAAGGTAATCAGCAGAAAATAATAGCTTAAACGAATAATTCCGGAGTATCTCGATTTATCCCAAAGTATCTCTGAGTATCCTAGAGTATCTTTAAACTATATTTGGTAACAATGTAACTTATCTCGGTTCTTGTTTACCAACCCGGGGTTCAGATTTAGTCGACCTCTGAAGTGACATATATCTACTGTATTAGGTCGATGGATCAAGAAGATAATCATCAGGAAATAAAACTTTCACTTTTTTACTCTAAAGAAAGTGCAAAACTTCCACTGCTCGGGAAGCAGATAGATTTTCGACTCATCAACTTGTAGATCAATTTGACTACATCTGTTACAAGTGCTGGTAATGAGACCATGGGGGACATTCAGACAGCTGGTCCGCTTGGAAGCGCTGAACATGGAATATGGCGAACTGTGTCGTGTAAAAAATATTATACAAGGTCTCGGGTATGAGCTCTGGCTCAGTATTACGGAACAAAATCGCGCATTTTTGCTTGACGCATTGGTAGGGTTATAGATGTTCTTATCCATTATTGATGGTAATAGTTAATGCATGAGCTGTTTAGTGGCATGTTATTTATCTTTGACGTACTCCGGTCAATCCTGTTGGGTCGTGAAACAGAAAGGGGTCCATTCTTTCAGTGCCAGTTAGCCTCCTATCAAACCAGCTTGAAAGTAAAGCAGCGTTTTACTTACTGACGCTGTGACGTCACGCCCAGTCTTGGTTCACTAGCGTTATTTTGTTTCCCAGTCCTGTTTGCCTAAAGTTGTTAGCTTACCTACACTACTGCCTTACTCTACGTCCAGCATCTTGTCGTCTTTCCTCGTTTACGTTGTTTTGGACTCCCTATGTTATTTTTTTCACATAACGGCACTACGCTGATGTGTGCGTTTTCCGCGTTTGGGCTGTTTTCGATGGGAGCGACTAAAAAGAGGCACGGCATGGCGCAAGAGGCACGAGTAATAAAAAGACAATAGCAAGTAGTAGAAGTAGACAAGTAAGTGAGATTTCGTAACTCTAAAGCCTAAAAGAAGGCACGTTAGAACATTGTTCATGCCCCTCACTCTGAAGCCTGGCCCTTTTAGTTTTCGTGCCTCTTTTTAGTAGTCGTGCCTCCTACACTATGTCGTGCCGTGCCTCTTTTTAGTCGATCCTGAAACCGAGGCGAGGCTTGTTCTAATCAAAGAGCTCATTGGTCAGAATTACCGGCCACGCAAGTTTGTTCATGTTTTTCGTCAAACAAAGGGGCCAAGCGAGGCTGAAACAGTCGGAACGGTGCTACAACCTTGAGAAACCCAACTGAGTTTCAATCAAGTCGCGCATGTTAGAATATTGGAATAGAAACTGTAACTACCATGACTTCTGCTTCAAGCGCGTTTTAGTTATTCTGTTTTCTGGAGGGACTCCTGCTCCTGTCAAAGATAATGCGTCAGCACTGGAACAAGAAGGGTATGAGAGGCTTTAAGGAATAACAGGGCTGATAGTGTTTCTGCTAAGATGTTCAGATAGCTCACCATTTTAAAACTTAACTCTGCTTAAACAAAATTACGCAAGGCTTCGGCTGTTCTTAGCCTCAGTCCATATCCCTGCCTTGGAGCTTGGCAAAATTAGCATAACCGGTTTTCGTGTCAATAACATTATCAGAAAGAATGGCTGGGACCCTGACACGTCTCGTAAAGAGAAGAAACATGGCAAGCGTGGTACTCAGTGTAATTATAATATACGAGGGAGGATACACTTGTGAAGTGTAGAATCTCGGGAACGAGAATGGATAGAAATCCCACAGAATTAGAATGAATTACTATAACAATATAATAACATCGTTGTTTCCTGAATAGCTCATACAATTACTTGCTAGCGTCGGATAGTCAAACAATTATCAACACGGCTAAAACTTAATAATCACTTCTCAATAATTACCTTGAAATATTTACTATACTTCTCAACAATTACCTTAAAATATTTATATGTAAATACAATTAATAACGAATATATCACAGTTCAGAATTAAAATAATTTACGAAATATGGTACAAATGACGAAAGATACCGGTCAGTAGAGTGGAAATCGGGGCGAACAAATCTGGTACAATTACGGGTTGCAGTGCGAAGCCTTGTTTCAGGTCGAGTCTGGTTTGGGACTTCGTAATCCGATAGGAGAGATGCATGAAGATCAGAGGACAAGCATTTACGACAAGCATAATAAGTATGACGTGTCCTTTAAATGCATTTTTAACGTTCAGTGTGTCGTTCGTGTCAGTGCCAGAACGGAGGTAAACTGGCGCGCCGATAGATGCCATCTTTTGGTACTTGGGAAAATTAATCGAGTGTTAGCTGGGGGACTCGGATACACGGCTCCCGGGATACTTCGTACGAAATTCAGAGATGGGAATAATTGGAGCAATTAAGGAAGAAAATAGAATCACCATTTCTAATAAGATGACAAACGACAAATGCAGTTATGCAGCGCAATTTCTGAGCTCCAAGGAAAAGTTGTCTCAAAAGGAATGGAGCACTAAGCTTAGAATTTCTGAGCAATGAAAACTGCCTCGGCGAAATGACAAAATAACCAAAGTTGTGGTTATTTTGTGATCAATTGAAGCGGGCTTTAATTTTCGCCTTAAGCCAGTTGGGGGGGTGGGGGCGCGTGTACCGTGTCTGACAGAAATGTACATGTTCACCGAGTATGAGATCATATGCGACTGCTCCAGTGCATTCTGTATCCGAAAACCGGATCCGGGTCAGAATATCTAGTGCAGTTTCGTCTTCGGTTACAGTATACAAGTGGAAGAGGATTTGCAGAAAAATCATGAATCGACAACGAAAACCTCACTAAACTTTTACTGTTTGATTGATTAACGCTATGTTCTGTTCTAATGTATCTCTCTGACAGATAACATAATTTCGGCATATTGCCGCTTTTGCCCGGTTTTGGATAAAACAAGAATTTGAATTTGTGTGGACTGGAAATCATGTGCCCGTGATCGAAGTTTTATTATACCGATTTTCCTTCGTTCAGTAAGAATTGTTTTTCAGCTCAAGAGCGATTGGCCAATCAGCTCAGCTTAGAGCAGGAAGATGAAATTGACCAGGACTCAGAAACGTCGGAGGAAAAGTCTGTCTCTGTAAGTCAGTACTTCGGTTCTCCTGTTTTCTCTTACCCTTGAAAATGATTAATTTTGCAAGTCCCATTTAAGCAAAGTTTCATCTTCGGATGCAGCTAAGGAAGATAGTACTTCGAAACTTAGAAGAGTTTTACAGTGCTCAATATTTTTAACCCCCAGCCTTAAGAGAGCTGTGGAGTAGGGGAGGTCGGGGTTGAACCAGACGCGGGTTGAACCGGACAGTTTCAGAGCACACCCAAAGTTATAAAGTCGTGAAATATTTATCTGGGGTTGGCTACAGTTCAGAGCAAAAGAACTCTAGAGAGTACTGCGCGAACTTTGAAAAAGTGACACACAGTCAAATCGCAGCAACACTAGCTCCACTAGCGGGTACGAACATCCCTACCGAAACTCAACCAATCGCAGAGCAGAATTATTTTGCTCTGACAACTCGTTAACGAGCGCTGGCTAGAATCTACGTACGCCACTGCACGCGAACAAAGCGACGGAGGCCCATTTTCGATGCATGGGAAGGATAGGTCTTCGCGGTACTCTCTAGAGTTATTTTGCTCTGCAACAGTGTCACGCTACGAAATTTGAAGGCTCGGTTGCGAACCGATTCCCAACCAGGTGATTTTTGGGATCCCAAAACGTAAGTGGATGGATACCTATGACATCGCAAAAGTTGTCCGTCTGTAAGTGGAGGGATACCTATGACATCGCAAAAGTTGTCCGTCTGTCTGTGAGCACGATAGCTCTCGAAGGGAATGAGATATTTGATGAAACTTGGTGTAAGGGTTCTTCGGATCAAGGGTAAGTTCAAGTTCGTAGATGGGCCCTGTAGCACTACATTTAGGGGTGAGGGAGGGGTTTAAAATTAAGGGGCAAACAAACTATTTTTAAACAGCTAATGTGATAGCCGATTACGGCGTAAAAAGACATGCTGAACACGATGGTGAAAACCATTTTCTCGCCGGACCGGTCCGGAATCCCGCTAAAACCGGAAATTTCGTTAAAAGTAAATGGTTTATTCCGATGTAGGTTCAGTTCTGCATCTTATTAGCCTCTTCCGGGGCTCCTACTACTTTCCGTTTTTTCTTGGTGTTCATTTTTGTAGAAATGGTCTCTGTGGGGGGTTGAACCGGACACGTTCTGGGGGGTTGAATCAGACATTATTTTAGACGTCCGGTTCATCCCTGCTCTGTCCGGATCAGAATATTTACCAGTTTCTGGTTTAAAAGCAGGATAAAGGTGCTGTAGCTAAGCTTCCTAAATCAACTGCTTCTGTTCGAAAAATTCGTGTTCAACAAGCGCTTTCTTTTGAGTTCGATTTTTTTCGAAGTTTTTGGTTAAGTCGTATGTTTGCATAGTCCAACTCTTGTCCAATTAATGAAAACTTTGTTAGCTTAGTGGTACCACTTATTCTGTCATATTCAGAGCTAATCAAACATGTCCGGTTCAAAACAACACCCGGACGAACCAACGTGGGGCTGAACCGGACGACTTTTGAAAAAAAAGAAAAAATCATAGCACTAAAACCAGTTGAAATTAAAATCTCAAGAAATTAGGACATAGCTAGTGTTGTTACCTTTCTTTTCCGCTGTTCACAGTTTTTCAAAAGTCTACAGAAATTGAATTATTAGCCAATAACGAAAAACGTACGATTCAACCCCGACCTCCCCTACTCAACATTTTTATTTGGTATGTAGTTAGGTGGTTATGTAGATAAGAATTTCTAACTTTTTCCTCTAGAGTACCCTCACCCATCAGCCCACCTTCTTACAGACTGGCCGTAATGGAAGCTTTTAATTGTTTTACTTGAGTGACACCTTTATGAACTTGATTGAAAACATTCGTTCCATCAGAAAAATGTAGAGCAAATTTTTAGGCCGGCTGATTCCGGCTAATTCGTTCACTTCGCTTTCATACCTTTTGGTGATTGTTCAGTTTAGTTACGCGCATTGACAGCATTTTAACTTCAATTGCCGCAATTTGTGTTTATACTGTAGTGGGTTTTCCCCCGAACCGCGTTTGCTTGAGTCTGCTTAGACTTTTCAACTTTCATCTCTTTTGGTGCTTTGGTGTTTTGCTCTCTTAGTCTTCTTTTCTGTAGTATCAACTTAGGTGAAATGTTTCTGTAGCTACCTTTAACCCTTAGGTATTGGTGCAACCCCATCCCCTTGCTTCCAAACCCAGCAGAACAGCAGTAGAAACTAGTGCTAAGGTAATTTTGCATTTTTTCTTTTCTTCTTTCTTATCTCTACTTTTTCTACTCTGTACTCTGTCTTATCTACAACTTTTATTCGTCACCTACCACACTGACAGACGTTTCACAACAGGCAACACAAGGAGAAACGTTATGCATAAAATGGTATGCATAACAAGCATTGCCAGGAAGAGCCGAAAAACTGCCAAAAAATATCTGCTGAATTTCCCGACATCGTGATGACAAACATAAAGGTCTGCAGGTTCTTTTTGGGCGGTTTTTTGGCTCCTCCTGGCAGTGTTTGTTATGCATAACATTTCATGCATAATGTATGCGCGACAACAGATAACATCCCCTGTGTTATCTGTTGAAACCATGCATCCTTCTGTGGTCTGTTATGAAACTCCTGACAGTGCAGACCGCAGCCGAGTGAAGGAGCTCAGACTTTGGGGTGTTGTCAGACCTTAAAAGGGATATGCATGTCAAAGCCATGCTAAAACAAGTGAATATGGGCATTATAAAATCCCGAAAAAAAAATGCAAAACTTGGTCACCGTAACCTGAGGGTAAAAGGTTGCCAAAGCAACTGAGCAAAAGATTTAAAAAAAATGGTGTTACTTGTGAATTTGTTTCAGTTAGTGAATTGTTGGCGTTCAGTGGTATGCATAAACATAACAAATCGTAGCGAATCATATGCGCTGTGGCGCAGTGACGAAATTAGGGTTGGCATGCCTGTCTGCTCGCGTCTCAAGACAAAACAAAGTTATTTTCTGCCGACCCAGGAAAATCTTGGCTAGCGCTGAAAAACGAAAAACTCAAATAAAGCTGATTTACAAGGATTTTGAAAAGATGGAGGTTTAAGTAGACCACGTAAGTCGAAGAGAACAGGGGTCCTGCCATTTCGCCCGCTTGCGGCTGTATGATATTGTTGTCATTGACATGTGGCGGAAAATGGGGGGGGGGAACAGTAGAAAGCAAGAGGAGTCCTTTAAGGAAGAAGAAGAAAGTTAGAACAGGGGTCCTGCCTTTTCGCCCGCTTGTGGCTGTGGGATATTGTTGTCGTTTACATGTGGCGGAAAATGGGGGGGTGCGAAAACATTGGAAGGCAAGAGGAGTCCTTTAAGGAAGAAGAAGAAAGTTAGAACAGGGGTCCTGCCTTTTCGCCCGCTTGCGGCTGTATGATAGTGTTGTCATTTGCATGTGGCGGAAAATGGGAGGGTGCGAAAACAGTGGAAAGCAAGAGGAGTCCTTTAAGGAAGAAGAAGAAAGTTAGAACAGGGGTCCTGCCTTTTCGCCCGCTTGTGGCTGTGGGATATTGTTGTCGTTTACATGTGGCGGAAAATGGGGGGGTGCGAAAACATTGGAAGGCAAGAGGAGTCCTTTAAGGATGAAGAAGAAAGTTAGAACAGGGTCCTGCCTTTTCGCCCGCTTGCGGCTGTATGATAGTGTTGTCATTTGCATGTGGCGGAAAATGGGAGGGTGCGAAAACAGTGGAAAGCAAGAGGAGTCCTTTAAGGAAGAAGAAGAAAGTTAGAACAGGGGTCCTGCCTTTTCGCCCGCTTGTGGCTGTGGGATATTGTTGTCGTTTACATGTGGCGGAAAATGGGGGGGTGCGAAAACATTGGAAGGCAAGAGGAGTCCTTTAAGGATGAAGAAGAAAGTTAGAACAGGGTCCTGCCTTTTCGCCCGCTTGCGGCTGTATGATATTGTTGTCATTTGCATGTGGCGGAAAATGGGAGGGTGCGAAAACAGTGGAAAGCAAGAGGAGTCCTTTAAGGAAGAAGAAGAAAGTTAGAACAGGGGTCCTGCCTTTTCGCCCGCTTGTGGCTGTGGGATATTGTTGTCGTTTACATGTGGCGGAAAATGGGGGGGGTGCGAAAACATTGGAAGGCAAGAGGAGTCCTTTAAGGAAGAAGAAGAAAGTTAGAACAGGGGTCCTGCCTTTTCGCCCGCTTGCGGCTGTATGATAGTGTTGTCATTTGCATGTGGCGGAAAATGGGAGGGTGCGAAAACAGTGGAAAGCAAGAGGAGTCCTTTAAGGAAGAAGAAGAAAGTTAGAACAGGGGTCCTGCCTTTTCGCCCGCTTGTGGCTGTGGGATATTGTTGTCGTTTACATGTGGCGGAAAATGGGGGGGTGCGAAAACATTGGAAGGCAAGAGGAGTCCTTTAAGGATGAAGAAGAAAGTTAGAACAGGGTCCTGCCTTTTCGCCCGCTTGCGGCTGTATGATAGTGTTGTCATTTGCATGTGGCGGAAAATGGGAGGGTGCGAAAACAGTGGAAAGCAAGAGGAGTCCTTTAAGGAAGAAGAAGAAAGTTAGAACAGGGGTCCTGCCTTTTCGCCCGCTTGTGGCTGTGGGATATTGTTGTCGTTTACATGTGGCGGAAAATGGGGGGGTGCGAAAACATTGGAAGGCAAGAGGAGTCCTTTAAGGATGAAGAAGAAAGTTAGAACAGGGTCCTGCCTTTTCGCCCGCTTGCGGCTGTATGATATTGTTGTCATTTGCATGTGGCGGAAAATGGGAGGGTGCGAAAACAGTGGAAAGCAAGAGGAGTCCTTTAAGGAAGAAGAAGAAAGTTAGAACAGGGTTCCTGCCTTTTCGCCCGCTTGTGGCTGTGGGATATTGTTGTCGTTTACATGTGGCGGAAAATGGGGGGGTGCGAAAACATTGGAAGGCAAGAGGAGTCCTTTAAGGATGAAGAAGAAAGTTAGAACAGGGTCCTGCCTTTTCGCCCGCTTGCGGCTGTATGATAGTGTTGTCATTTGCATGTGGCGGAAAATGGGAGGGTGCGAAAACAGTGGAAAGCAAGAGGAGTCCTTTAAGGAAGAAGAGGAAAGTTAGAACAGGGGTCCTGCCTTTTCGCCCGCTTGTGGCTGTGGGATATTGTTGTCGTTTACATGTGGCGGAAAATGGGGGGGTGCGAAAACATTGGAAGGCAAGAGGAGTCCTTTAAGGATGAAGAAGAAAGTTAGAACAGGGTCCTGCCTTTTCGCCCGCTTGCGGCTGTATGATATTGTTGTCATTTGCATGTGGCGGAAAATGGGAGGGTGTGAAAACAGTGGAAAGCAAGAGGAGTCCTTTAAGGAAGAAGAAGAAAGTTAGAACAGGGGTCCTGCCTTTTCGCCCGCTTGTGGCTGTGGGATATTGTTATCGTTTACATTTGGCGGAAAATGGGGGGGGGGGGTGAGAAACCAGTGTAAAGCAAGAAGAGTTCTTTACGGAAGAAGAAGAAAATTAGAAAAGGGGTCCAGCCTTTTCGCCCGCTTGCGGTTGTATGATATTGTTATCATTTAGGACTGGCGGAAAATAACTGGGATACAACTTTTGTTTCTAGACGGAGGATGAGGATATGGTTGAAAGCACCCCTGAATCAGTTCCGCATCACCGACAAGCCTCCTCGGACCAACAATGGAGTGACGTGAACCTGGACGACGAGGCTGGTCCGTCCACCAGTCGGCAGGAACCAGGTTTGTTTTGAGGTTTAATGCAAATGCCATACAAAATGAATAATAGGCAACAAAGGGCAAACAAAAATGAACACAAAAATAGGAAATAATGTTAAATTTTGCATATATATTAATTCGTAAATAATATGTGAATATTGTATTAGTTCCTTACGATTGTTAAAAGCGGATATGTCAGCTACGATGCTTTGGCAGCGATATTTTTTCTCTCCTTGGCAAGCGTCCTCGTCAGGCTGTTGAACTTCGGGGCCAATTCGTCGCGGACTGAAAGACACGAACCAAATGTGTTTTCAGTCAGCTTGGGCTCAAGGAGTATTTTATTATTATTTCTTAGTAATGTGTATATATTCGCACGGGAATCTTGTGCAATAATTTAAGAGTTAGTCGAGATCGGTCCGCTGCAGTTTTTTGATAGTTTAAATGAACAAATATATTACTTCATTAAGTCTGCAAGGCTTTTTGTTTTTGATATGAGAAATGCAACTAAATTAAAGCTGCCTGTAGAATTCTGACATAAAAACATTTCGCTCAACAGTCTGTCTATATAAATTTCCAACGTGTAAACTGTCTTTGCATCGACTGTTACCTTCTACCTCATTGGTAGGGAATTCTGCGGGTACAGTAATAGCCCATATGGGCCGACGTTTTTCTGAAGCTTGGTGTTTGAAAATTACGTTAAAAAACTCCTTAGATCTCCTGCTGCTGCCAGTACTTCGGCTTTAGTTAGCTAGATTTGTTGTATCAGAATTCGTTAGAGGACGGTTTCATGCTTATTTTGTCCCTTTCATTTATTCTTCGCATTCAACCCTTATGGGGTCGACTAAAAAGAGGCACGGCATGGCGGAGGAAGCACGAGTAACAAAAAGAGATTAGCGTATAGCAGAAGTATACAAGTAAGTGAGAGTTCGTAACTCCAGAGCCTAAAAGAGGGCACCTTAGAATATTGTTCCTGCCCCTCACTTTTAAGCCTGAAAGGCCCTTTTAGTTTTTGTGCCTTTTTTTGCATTCATGATTCCTACACTACAACGTGTTGTGCCGTGCATCTTTTTAGTCGATCCCCAACCTTATTATGTTTATTCTTCGCATTCAACCTCAACCTTATGGGATCGACTAAAAAGAGGCACGGCATGGTGGAGGAGGCACGAATAATAAAAAGAGATTAGCGTATAGTAGAAATAGACAAGTAAGTGAGAGTTCGTAACTCCAGAGCCTAAAAGAGGGCACGTTAGAACATTGTTCCTGCCCCTCACTCTGAACCCTGAAAGGGCCCTTTCGTGCCTCTTTTTGCACTCATGCATCCTACTCTATAATGTGTTGTGCCGTGCCTCTCTATAGTCGATCCCTCTTATGGATCGACTACAAAGAGGCACGGCATGGCGGAGGAGGCACGAGTAATAAAAGAGATTAGCGTATAGTAGAAGTAGACAAGTAAGTGAGAGTTCGTAACTCCAGAGCCCAAAAGAACATTGTTCCTGCCCCTCACTCTGAAGCCTGAAAGGGCCCTTTTATTTTTGGGCCTCTTTTTGCACTCATGCGTCCTACACTATAATGTGTTGTGCCGTGCCTCTCTATAGTCGATCCCTCTTATGGATCGACTAAAAAGAGGCACGGCATGGCGGAGGAGGCACGGCATGGCGGAGGAGGCACGAGTAATAAAAGAGATTAGCGTATAGTAGAAGTAGACAAGTAAGTGAGAGTTCGTAACTCCAGAGCCTAAAAGAGGGCACGTTCGAACAATGTTCCTGCCCATCACTCTGAAGCCTGAAAGAGCCCTTTTAGTTTTTGTGCCTCTTTTTGCACTCATGCCTCCTACACTACAGTGTGCTGTGCCGTGCCTCTTTTTAGTCGATCCCCAACCTGAATGTGTTTTATTCTTTGCATTCAACCCCAACCTTATTTCGGTTTCTATCATATAGTGTCCAATGCTAAGAATCAATCACCCAGCAGTGTCACAGCAGCAAACCAGATCGAAGGAGTAAATGTTTCGTCCTACAAAGATCAGACAGCCCCAGATTTGGTTCTACGACCCTTCCCTGCTCCCCTGCCTACAGGTAAGGCCCAGTCTACCACAAATCACTGGGTTTTGGAGATGCCATGCCAAATACGGGTACAATTCAATTCAGTTTATTTTCAAACCATTCACGCCGAATTTTCGGTTTTGTGTCAACAAAAATAACTGAATCACGATAAAATGGTGTCAAACGTAAAGTGAACAAGATACTCAGACAGCAATATAGGCTAATCAAATTTAAAGAACAAAAAAAATTAGACACACATTTATATACTGGCAGTTGATCGAACTGCTTCAGAATTGAGCCGGCTCACTAAAGAGGGCGCGAAGCTACAGTAGAGGTATGCTTATTTGAACAGTTACTTAAATGTGAACAGTGCAGTTTCGGGCCCCGATGAAAAATTTATCTCAAAATAGTACTATGAAGTAGTACGAAAAAGTTGCATGCAGTACTAACGATGCTACTACATGCTTCTACTTCAAGGCTACCGTGTTACTGCATACTACTATAGGGTACTATTAGCAAGACTGGATGTTACTATGACAAGACAGGATGCTACTGGATACTACTACACAAGATTGGATCAGTCTGAGGCACATTATTCTTTGCTATTACATAGTATTACATGCAAAGTTTTCGTACTACTACCATACTACTACGCAGGCTACAAATATTTCATCGGGGCTAAATGGTAGAATGAAGATCCAAAATACCTATTCAGGTGTTCTCAGAGGCCCTAAACTACCTACTTTGGCTATCTACTGTATATTATTATTTATTCAGCTTTTTTATTTTGAACTTTTAGTTGCTCTTAGCTGTATAATTTTGACCTTACCGAAGTATTCTATTTATGAATTGAGTGTATTTATTTGAATATTGACACATCCAAAGCTATTTTTATACGTTTTATAGATATATGAATTAAATCAAGGTTTTACATTTACTTTCTGCCAAATTCTGGGCACTCTGGCCTTGCCCTGAAACTAATAAAATACGATGATTTTGCGAAATTCAGAACACAACAACTTAAGTTTTCTTTGTGTCTTATATAGGCTGCTATATATAGGCTGTGTCTCTTCTCGAGGCAGATTGGTCTCCTGCTTATTGCTTTCAATATGTTCGTTGATCAGGAATACCGGTTTGTGTAAGTTTTCCATGTTTTCTCAAGAAAACGAAGGGGTCAGGCGTGGCTGCACTCAGCTGGCGAGGTGCAGCGCGAAGCGCGTCCAAGTCCCCAGCCACACTGACTAACCACACCCAAACCGTCTCGAGCTGTAAATACGTTTCTAAGTTTTCATATGCTTTTCCCAAAATGGTTAAGGGTTCCTCTCAGTTAGCAGGAATGAATTTTGGCTTCGGTTATGGCAGAGAAATGGTACTTCTTGCGAAAGCCCAATAATCTCAAAACAATAAATACTTGTTAACATGGTTTTTCCCGGGTCGGATGTCGGGGCCGAAACCTTAAAGGGACCAGGGTTTTATTGCTGTCTGAGAATCTTGTTTTGTTGTTGTTGTTGTATTTATTCACTTTACGTTTGACGTTCATCATCGTTGTTGTTGTATTTATTCACTTTACGTTTGACGTCATTTTATCCTGATACAGTTATTTTTGTTGACGAAAAAAACGAAAATTCGGCTAGTCCGTAAATGGTTTGGAAATAAATTGAGTTGAATTTGAATTTGAACAAGAGGGTGTTACCCAGTCAAAATTTGCTTGTGTGTAATAAATAGCTAACCATAGGTTATGACTAGATAAACACGGCTAATAATAAATCTCTGGACACACGTCGTTGTTTGTCATTTGTGGCCTTTGATGGTCATCATATGTGCTTTAAGGAGTAAAAATCAGTTTCTAGGCTCAGTCTGGAATCATCAGGTGATTACTACAAAACTTAGCGGCACCATCCCAAGATAAATATGCATGAGATTTCCAATAATTGTTAATTTGTGATAGTGGTTGTAGCCTAGGAACCTCGGCCGGGATTGTTTTGTAATGTTTAAGAAACCCAGCAGATTTATGAAGAAGTCAATATTTTCAATAGAAGGCTTGAACTATATGATAAAGAATTACACTGTGTTGTGTCTATATGAAGGGGTAGTTACGGTAGTAGCGTGTGGCGTGGTTAGGACGAGCATGGTAATATTGGTGACTGGTTTTTCAGGTTCCAACTCTGACCGCCAGGCGCTTCTTACCCAGCAGCTAGAGCGTGCCCTTGGACTAACTGCGCCCCTTCTTCGGGAAATCATGATCGACTTCGCCCCTTTCCTATCGAAGACCTTAGTTGGATCCCATGGTCAAGACCTCCTCAGCGAGGGGAAGGGATTGCAGACTTTCAAGCAAAGTACATCCGTGGTGGAGCTGGTCATGCTGCTCTGCTCTCAGGAGTGGCAGAATTCCCTGCAAAAACACGCCGGACTGGCGTTTATTGAACTGATCAACGAAGGAAGGTAACGAAAACCTTTTCTGCTAACATCTTTTGTGTGATTGTAGAGAGTTACGGGGACTAGGGGAGAAGATTTTCGGGGGTGGGGGGAACTGATAAAGAAATAGATTATTAAAATGATGGGAAGTAAAGATTTTAAAGGAATAAGAAATGTTGGGAAGTTCCTCAAGTTAGCTTTTAAACACTGGAAAGATTTCTTTTGATGGAGAAGTTGTGTTTATAGTGTAAATAAAGTTTTCAGAGTAAATTGAAAATATTAAGAGTGTGTTAGTGTGTTTCTACGCATGTAAGATTGTTCACTTTTTGTTCTGTTTTGTTCCATGATGGCCTGATGGCTTTAATGTGCAAATAAATCATTCATTCGTTCGTTCGTAAGCCCACCCCCTTATTTTCATAGTGTTGTATTGGGGAGGGGTCGGTTGCTGAGGGAGATGTCCGTTGTGTGCTAGTACCCCCAGTTTCTTGCACTTTTTGTCCCGTTGAGACTTTTCTAGTAGTTTATTGTTGTCTATTTATCATTCTTACGCGGCCTTCATTGGATAATAATAATAATATAATCCAAATAGAGGCCATTGGCCTTTATAGTTTACGTCTAAGACACTTTTCGTCGTACATTTTTTCAGCGTACAGGTTTTCCAGGATTTTCTGAAGGCGTTGACAGAGACACTCAAAATTACTTCAGACGGGAGGGCGTTCCAGCCGCCCAAATGCTCTGTTTTTGGGGTGTTTCTAAGGGCGTGTTCCACCCTTCTAACAATAGTAACTATTAGTTACTATCTTCGTTCCAACTCTTCCAACCTCGTAAAAAGTTACTACGCTGACCGTTCCAACCTTCTCGAAGTAGTAACTAATAGTAACTATTTGCTTACCATGCTCGGGAGCGTAGTAAGCGTGGTAACTACTGTTACGTGATTGGCTTGATTACCCCGTGGAGTGATATTTTGGCGAAAATGAGGAACACGCTGTATGGGTTGGTTCCCCCAAATCTTAAATTTTTGTCCCGTCGACACTTTTCTAGTAAATTTTTTTTTTGTGATCCATTTGTCATTCTTGTCCGGCTTTCATTTTGCCAATTTGTAAATTAAAGACCCATAGTTATTTAGGCATGGAGGGGGCTATTTTTTATCTTTCGGAGAAACGCCTTTGCTTACGTTACCTTACAAGGATAGCAGGATAGTTTTTCGTCCCGTATTTTACTGATTATTTTAACAGAGCAACGCTAAATGAAGAATTTTGATGAGTTTTATCTTAGTTACGCAAATTTACTTTGAAATATTTAGTGTGTTTTATTTATGTATTGACTCGCGTATTTATCTATTGACATGCCTGCGCTAGCTAACGCTATTTTGGTAAAATAAAGCATTCGTTCATTCATAATCGAGACTCCAATTACAGGCTGCTTTCCCACGCTATGAAAGATCACATCGTCCGAGTTGCCAACGAAGCTGAATTCATCCTCAATAGAATGCGTGCTGATGACGTTGTAAAACATTCAGACTTCGAATCGCTTTGCGCCACTACCTTGTCGGAACGGCGGGAAGAGGAGGCCGTTTGTGATCAGATCATAACGGCAGCGCGACGACGTGATGCGGCTCTAGCTTGCCGACTTGTTGACCGCGTCACGTGCCTCGCCGTCAGCCGGTATGGGGCCTGGGGGAACCAGAAGTCAAGGGAGGAAGGGTAAGATTTCGCCCTCCCAACCCATTTTATGTCCCCCAAATGGGGATCGACTAAAACCAGGAAGGGAAGGGAACGCAAGAAAAGCAGGAAGGCATACTAAAACCAGGAACGGCATGCTAAAAACGAGGAAGGGCATACTAAAACGAGGGAGGAATTCAAGGCTGCGAAAAACTGGAAAGCTGCACCGTTCCCTTCCTCTGTTTAGTATTCTTCGAGGGGTCTGCAACTTTTCAAAACCAAAGTTCACCATCCCTTCCTCGTTTTAGTATCCTGACAGAGGTAGGCATTAAGATCAGCGAGGGATCGGAGACTATCAACATTGTAATTCACCTTTTCATTTCTAGTTCTGAAGGTAGGCGACTAATCCCCCGAGTCCACCGAGGGGTCGGCAACTAAGATATTTCAAGTCCACCATTTCCTTCCTCGTTTTAGTACCTTGAAAGTACTTAAACGAGGAAGGGATGGTGAACTTTGGTTTTGAAAAGTTTCCGACCCCTCGAAGAATAAATACTAAGCTGAGGAAGGGAACGGTGCAGTTTTCCAGTTTTTCGCAGCCTTGAATTCCTTCCTCGTTTTAGTATATGCCCTTCCTCGTTTTAGTATGCCGTTACTGGTTTTAGTACGCCTTCCTGCTTTTCTCGCGTTCCCTTCCCTTCCTGGTTTTAGTCGATCCCCCCCAAATGTGTATACCCTTATGTAAATCCCCAAACTAGCACCTGTGGCCCCTCTTCATGAAAGATATAGGGAGTTTTGTTCCAACATCTGTTCAGTTGTACAATAACCGATAAGTTAGTCCTTTTAGTTTTTTTTTTTTTTCGTGATACACGGTGATAGTGTTATGTTTTTCATCATTTTTTACGACGAAAAGGTCAAATTCGGCGGTAACGCTGTGACAGCTGCTTTCGAAAAATAAATTTATATTCTTATGTTTCGGTTTGACCGTTGCTAGATATAACAAGACCAAAGGTTTCGATGGGATTTCAAAAATTTAATACTTGTTGGACCTTTTTATTCAGACTGTCGGATCTAGATTTCCGGTCTTCGCCAGACCCCTGAAACATATTACTAATTATCCCTATAATCAAGCGCTTAAAAATAAAAATAAAATGATACAGTGGTGGTGTTTTGAGAAATTACGGCTAAACAGCTTTGAAAACCAAGTTCAGATATTTTACATATATCTCATCTCAAGTCAAGTACTTAAAAGTCATTTACTTTGACAAATTCCTTGTTGTAGCTGTATTGTGGGAACTACATCTCAAATACGAAAAGAAAGTTTTAAACTGATCCTCCATGTCGCTGTACCCCTATAATGGACCCCTGATCAACTTCAGAAAGATTTTACTTAGGCCAATATCAAGCTTAAGTTTTTTTTTCGGATTCCGAGGGAACTTCTTGTCCGGCATGAAAATAAAGTTCGGATATGGGTTCAGCATGTGTTTTTACCAATCTGTTGAATCTTTAATCGATGCCTAGTTGCTTTAAAACTTCGCGAAATGTATGCAGACGGAAAAAGCTGGTGACAGCGAGAGGAGAACCATAAGCCTCTCGACCTGGAGACGGTCTCAGACGGTCCAACGTTGAGTTGTCTGACAAGCCAAGTCAAAATATTTCTCTCCATAATGTTTCTTTCCCAAATATATGACCCTAAATGTTTTAAAAGAACTTTGGAAAGGCTTTGTGCTGGCCTCATTGTTTTGTAATATATGATTATTATAATTATTATAAGAAAATAAATGTCAGAAATGGATTCGTTCCTGCTGCGAACCTCAATTTGACCCAAGAGCGAACTTTTAATTTTACCATATTTCCGGTTTTCTCCGGAAAATTGGAAAATTGAGGTATGATTACTTTCGAACGGGTAATCGGACCTTAACGAAAATTAATATTTGGAAAGAGCTCGTGTCTTGGCTTTACAGTTCTCAGTTATACTTTCACATTCGGAATGGGAAAAAAAGTAGAATCAAGAAAAGTCGTTGTTTCGCATAATGTTCATTTATTTGTGAAGAGTGGTCTCGAGAAAGGGATCCAAAGCATCGTGGGAGAAACAAGCAGACGAACTTTTAATTTCTTAGAAAAGAACAACTTTACTGATAATAAATGGAGATGTCTAACAAATGGCAAGCCATTGTTTCATCCCTGAAAAGTTGGTCCGGGAAACGACCCACTTTATCGTGGGAAAAACATGCTGGCGTAATTCCCATTTCTGATAAAGAAGAATTGGAACTAGATGGAATTTTAATGAAAAGCAAGCCACTGTTTCACTTAAAAGGACCCGTCTTACCTACATTAATCCTTCGCTCAAGTTCCTAATCGCTCCATCAGTTCCCATTTCTAAGGTTTCGGTGTATAAATATTCTTTTTTGCTGATGAAGAATCGTAGCTGACGTATCCGTTGTAAACATTGTTTGAATAAAGGTTTCGGTGTCATTTTTATCCAGCCTAGAGGCGTTACTAGCCAAAATGTTGGGGGGGGGGGGGGGGGGGGACTGCCTGGTCATTTTTACGGACTGTCTTTGCAGATAAAAACGACTATTATTGAGAAAAAACTACTGTGTTGACGAAAAATCGGCTGATTTTAATGAAAACTACTATTTTTAAGAAAAATCGACTATTTATACAAAATTTGACTGTTTCCAAGAATAAATCCACTGTTATTCCACCCTAGCGGCACTGTTAGCCGACTGTTAACTCTCTGTCTTTTTCAAGGCGTAGCCTGTCAGTATCACGCTCCCGCTCATTTCTTCTGAGGGGCTCATTGTTCAGGAATACCGGCTATGCAAGTTTTACGTATTTCTCATTAAAGCCAGGGGGAAGCAAGGCTAGAAACAGCCGTGGATGGGTTTGTAATCTTTGAGAATCCTAGCAGAATTCCAAAGGGATCATCCCGATGAAAAATTTGTAGTTTGCGTAGTTGTATGATAGTTGTACGAAAAAGGTGCATGTAGTGATATGTAATAGTAAAGAATACTATCATTTAATGTGCCTCATACGGGGCCAATCTTAACCAGTAGTATCCAGTAGAATGCAGTAACACGGTAGCCTTGACATAGAAGCATGTAGTAGCATCAGATCGTACTGCATGCTACTTTTTAGTACAACTTCGTACTACTATTTTTTAGATAAATTTTTCATCGGGATGTGTGTTAGACTATTGGAATATAAACTATTTACTACCACTTATGCTTTAACGTTCATCCCCCCGTAGGCGGGCCCTTAAAAAGAATCCGAAATACTGTGTAGAAAATCTGCTGGCAAAACTTGCCAAATTTTCATTTATGAACAAAAAAAAATTGAAAGTTTAAAACTAAACTTTCAATTCTGCTATGCACTGCTCTTTCTTACCAGTGTTCTGGGAGGTAATTACCTCCGTGATAGTAAAGTTGTGTTTCTAAACCGTCGAAAAGCAGAAGTGAAAATGGAAAAATAGACAAAAGGGGAAGAACGAAAAAAGTACAATATAAGAAGAAAAAGCGAACATACTACGATATCATTATCCATCTGCATCAGCTATAAATTACGGCTAGAACCAATTAAACGCAACTTGTTCCCAAAAATAAACCAAACGATAAGATAATTTTTGTGAGTAATCGTCAGCTAGTGCGTGGCCCAATTTCGGTGCCTTAGTAGAAATAGGTAACACTGATACCTTGTTCAAAATATGCTATTGCTGTTTCGAGAAATGTTCAAGCTAGTGTAGTTTTATTACTTCCTGATGCTACGTTTCATATTTCCATCCATTTTGCACCTGCAGACACTATGATAACGCTACGCACTGGTACGTTATGCTGTTTGTGCATATGTATTTTAATACCAGCAATTTCAGCTTATTAATTCGTTTAGCGAGTCACAACGATAATTTTACTGTTTCCTTTTTTCTTCATTCCGATTTTTTTATAGTTTAACTGAAAAGGGCTGGGATAGGACAATCTAGTTACCAATCACTTATTCACTTAAATTGGCTTGAAGACCCGCCGAAATGCGTTACTTTGTTGTTCCGGTATTCACGAATAGTCGATTTTCAAATAGTGGAATTTCCGTGTGATTTGTGGTACCTCTATTCGCTTGTATTTTTATGGCACTTGCAGCCTCTGGCTCAAGTGCCATATACCGATCACAATTCCGTCTGTCGGTCTGTCGGTCGGTCCGAGTTTTTTGTCCCACATATCCGAGTTAGGGTACTTCCAGATGTGCTAGGACAATGAAACTTGGCAGGCATATCAGGGACCCGACTAAACTAACCTGGAAATAATCAGTTTCCCCATCCGACCACATGGGGGGGGAGTGCGGGGCGCTGGAAACTTGAAAATTTGGGGCATTTTGTCACTTTTTTCCGAGTTAGGGTACTTCTAGATGAGCTAGGACAATGAAACTTGGCAGGAATATCAGGGACCCGACCAAACGAACCTGGAACTAATCAGTTTCCCGATCCGACCATATGCGGGGGAGTGGGGGCGCTCGAAACTTGAAAATTTAGGGCATTTTGTCACACTTTTTCGAGTTAGGGTACTTCCAGATGAGCTAGGACTATGAAACTTGACAGGAATATCAGGGACCTGACCAAAATAACCTGGAAATAATAAGTTTCCCGATCCAGCCATATGCGGGGGAGTTGGGGCGCTGGAAACTTGAAAATTTAGGGCATTTTGTCACACTTTTTCTAGTGAGGGTACTTCCAGATGAGCTAGGACAATGAAACTTGGCAGGAATATCAGGGACCCGACCAAACTAACCTGGAAATAATCAGTTTCCCGATCCGACCATTTGCGGGGAAGTGGGGGCGCTGGAAACTTGAAAATTTCGGGCATTTTGTCACACTTTCGAGTTAGGGTACTTCCAGTTGTGCTAGGACCATGAAACTTGGAAGGCATATCAGAGACCCGACCAAACAAACTTAGGACTAATCAGTTTTCTGATCCGACCATTTTGGGGGGGGGGGTGGAGGGCAGGGGAATCCGGGAAATTGAGAAGTGTGTAACTTTCGAACGGATGATCGGATCGTAATGAAACTTCATAACTGAATAGAATATATATCTGTAATGTCCCGTTTAAAGTCTTGACCGGATTCGGTAGCCAGGGGGGAGCTGGGGGGGGGGAGACCGAAAATTTCAAGAAACGGTTAGAATGGAGGGATCGGAGTGAAACTTGCTGGGAAGAACAAGCATCTGCTCTAGATAAGTCCTTTAGACCATTGTACTGGATCCGGACACTTATGGGGGGGGGGGGTCCCGGAATTTCAGTGATGGTGGTTTTGGGGATTTTCACGATGAAACTTGGCAGGCATATCAGGGACCCAATCAAACTGACTTCAAAATAAAAATTTTGTCGATAAGATAATGGTGGGGGGAGTGGAGGGAGGGGAATCCGGGAAATTGAGAAGTGTGTAACTTTCGAACGGATGATCGGATTGTAATGAAACTTCATAACTGAATAGAATAAATATCTGTAATGTCCCGTTTAAAGTCTTGACCGGATTCGGTAGCCAGGGGGGAGTTGGGGGGGGGGGGGAGACCGGAAATTTCAAGAAACGGTTAGAATGGAGGGATCGGAGTGAAACTTGCTGGGAAGAACAAACATCTGGTCCAGGTAAATCTTTTACATAATTTGACTGGATCCGGACACTTGAGGGGGGGGGGAGGAGG
The DNA here is from genome assembly GCA_030848855.1 of Branchinecta sandiegonensis. Taxonomy (NCBI): domain Eukaryota; kingdom Metazoa; phylum Arthropoda; class Branchiopoda; order Anostraca; family Branchinectidae; genus Branchinecta; species Branchinecta sandiegonensis. Next base: position 7,621,302 of record JAUPMV010000019.1, read on the forward strand.
GGGTTTCCCGGAATTCCGTTTTTGGGGGGATTTTCACGACGAAACTTGGAAGGCATATCAGGGACCCGGTCAAACTGACTTGGAATAAAAAAAAATCCTCGATATGATAATCTTGGGGGGAGAGTTGAGGGAGGGGAATCCGGAATATTGAGTCATCCGTAACTTTGGAACGGGTGATCGGATTCGAGTGAAATTTAATAATTGAACAGAGGACATTTCTCCGATGATTTTTTTCATATCCGGACCGGATCCGGCAACTGTTGGGGGGGGGGGGGGAATACGTGACCCGTTTAGAATGGAGGGATCGGGATGGAACTTTGTGGGAAGAACAAACAGATGCTCTAGGTAAGTCATTTGCTGAATCGGATTGGCTACGTGCACCGCGGGGGAGCTGGGGGGGGGGGGGGGGGGTGGACCGGAAATCTCGAGAAACGGTTAGAATGATGGTATCGGAGTGAAACTTGCTGGGAAGAACAAACATCTGGTCCATGTAAATCTTTTACATAATTTGACTGGATCCGGACACTTGAGGGGGGGGGAGGAGGGGGTTTCCCGGAATTCCGTTTTTGGGGGGATGGTCACGACGAAACTTGGAAGGCATATCAGGGACCCGGTCAAACTGACTTGGAATAAAAAAAAATCCTCGATATGATAATCTTGGGGGGGGGGGGAGGAGTTGAGGGACGGGAATCCGGAATATTGAGTCATGCGTAACTTTGGAACGGGTGATCGGATTCGACTGAAATTTAATAATTGAACAGAGGACATTTCTCCGATGATTTTTTTTCATATCCGGACCGGATCCGGCAACTGTTGGGGGGGGGGGGGGGAAATACGTGACCCGTTTAGAATGGAGGGATCGGGATGGAACTTTGTGGGAAGAACAAACAGATGCTCTAGGTAAGTCATTTGCTGAATCGGATTTGCTACGTGCACCGCGGGGGAGCTGGGGGGGGGGGGGGGGGGTGGACCGGAAATCTCGAGAAACGGTTAGAATGATGGTATCGGAGTGAAACTTGCTGGGAAGAACAAACATCTGGTCCATGTAAATCTTTTACATAATTTGACTGGATCCGGACACTTGAGGGGGGGGGAGGAGGGGGTTTCCCGGAATTCCGTTTTTGGGGGGATGGTCACGACGAAACTTGGAAGGCATATCAGGGACCCGGTCAAACTGACCTGGAATAAAAAAAATCCTCAATATGATAATCTTGGGGGGGGGAGGAGTTGAGGGAGGGGAATCCGGAATATTGAGTCATGCGTAACTTTGGAACGGGTGATCGGATTCGAGTGAAATTTAATAATTGAACAGAGGACATTTCTCCGATGATTTTTTTCATATCCGGACCGGATCCGGCAACTGTTGGGGGGGGGGGGAAATACGTGACCCGTTTAGAATGGAGGGATCGGGATGGAACTTTGTGGGAAGAACAAACAGATGCTCTAGGTAAGTCATTTGCTGAATCGGATTGGCTACGTGCACCGCGGGGGAGCGGGGGGGGGGGGGGGGTGGACCGGAAATCTCGAGAAACGGTTAGAATGATGGTATCGGAGTGAAACTTGCTGGGAAGAACAAACATCTGGTCCATGTAAATCTTTTACATAATTTGACTGGATCCGGACACTTGATGTGGGGGGAGGAGGGGGTTTCCCGGAATTCCGTTTTTTGGGGGATTTTCACGACGAAACTTGGACGGCATATCAGGGACCCGGTCAAACTGACTTGGAATAAAAAAAAATCCTCGATATGATAATCTTGGGGGGGGGGAGTTGAGGGAGGGGAATCCGAAATATTGAGTCATGCGTAACTTCGGAACGGGTGATCGGATTCGAGTGAAATTTAATAATTAAACAGAGGACATTTTTCTCTGGTGACCTTTTTCATTTCCGGACCGAATCCGGCAATTATTGGGGGGAGGGCGGAAAATACTTGACCCGCTTAGACTGGTGTGATCTGGATCGAACTTCGTGGGAATGACAAACAGATGCTCTGGATTAATCATTTACAGAACCGGATTGGCTCCGGTTATTGTGGGTGGAGTTGGAGGAGGGGGGGGGTCTGGGATTCCGGTGATCGCGCGTTAAGGTACTTCCAGATGTGCTAGGACGATGAAACTTCGCTGGAATATTGGAGACTCAACAACATTTGCTTAGAAATTGCTACTTCCAAAATCCGATTATTCCTTAAAGTACCAATCTTGACCACAAAGTAAAAAAAATACTTTTAAGCAATATATGCATTTTCGTGATGCCCATCAGCCCATTAGCAGTTTTGCCTCAAGGGTTTTGCTTACAAATGAAGTTCCAGCTCCCTTAGAGTGCGCATCTCAACCGCAAAGTCGAAACTTACTTTTGATCAATCAAATCATCTTAACCCATGCAAGTGCCATATGAGCTTACAGCTCTTGTTGTTGTATGCCTTACGAGAAAGATTTATGATTTTTTTTTTTTGTTCAGGCACTAAGCAATCTTCACCAGCCTCACCACTGCCCGCTGAAAAACTGTGTTTGTGTTGAGATTGAAATTTCCCGCGTCATGTAGTAGGATTTATGTTGTGGGGACGGCCGCAGCTATTCTGAACGTCATAGCTAGAGCAGATAGTCGAACAAAAAAAAAATCCCTTTGTAGAATCCAAATAATTCAGTGTATTCAGTTGAACGACACAAAAATAAGTTGGCCTTTCAGTTAAACTTTAACTGATTTTTCTTTCTAGGATCGATCACTGGAAGCTGGATGCTTGGGAAGACGATTCCCGCCGCCGAAAGCGATTTGTGCGCAATCCGCTAGGTACCACACATTCCGAGGCGGTTTTAGTACCGGAAATAAGAGCTGACTCACCACCGGAAGATGAAGAAAATGTAAGTAGGTTTTTTAGACGGTCGAACCAGTAATAGACAACTCGCGGGCTGTCCAAGAGACTCACGTGTATGGAATGGATTAGAGGCTAAGGACGTCAAAAATGTATTCGAGAATCCCTCAAATGCCTTCGAGATTATTTTTAAGCCTTCGAGAAACTACAAAAGTGTTCGAGAACGTGTTAAAATTGTTTGGCATAAATTGAAATTAGGTAGGCTACTCGAGAATGACATAAATGTATTCGAATGACAAAAATGTATTCGAGAATTTTCATTTTTTTAATTCTCGAATGTATTCTTGTCACTCGAATAGATTTGTGTCATTCTCGAGTTCTTATTTCAATTTAAATGACAAATACATTTTAGAAATTTTCGAATACTTTTTATCTTTTCTCGAATACTTTTAGTAGTTTCTCGGAGACCTACGAAAAATCTCGAAAACTTTTCGTCGATTCTCGAATTCAAACACCGATTCTCAGAAGACATTTGGGATTCTCGAATACATTTCGGAGATTCTCGAATACATTTTCGACGTATTTAGCCTCAAATCCACTCAATACACGTGGGCTTAATAGTTACTACCAACGCCTCAGGCCCTTATTGCTGTCTTTTCTGTGGGTACAGTGAAACGCGCTTAAAAGCGTTCATGGGATTGTTGAAAAGCGTTGGCGTCATTTTGTTAAAACGTCCGAGCGGGAAATCCAGACATGGAATTCGCCCTTTCTCGATAAAAAAAATTATCACAAAGTAGTAGTATGAAGTTGTACGAAAAAGTAACATGCAGCACCAACTGATGCTACTACATGCTACTATTGCAAGACTGGATGCTACTGGAGCAAGGCGGGATGCTACTGGATACTACTGCTTAAGATTAGCCCAGAGTGAGGCACTTCAAATTAAAGTATTCTGTACCACTGCATATCAATACATGCAACTTCCTTGTACAACTACCATACAACTAAACAGACTACAAGTTTTTCATCGGGATACCATTTCAGCACTACAAGTGGAGCAGTTTCTGCTTGAATTGTCCCTTCCTTAACTCATTGTTAGCATCCATCACACAGAGATAGCACAACAGTGACGTTAATCCAGTAATGAACTGAAATTAGAATCTTTCACAGGGTAGTGCAAAATTCTCTCGTCGCTTCTTTTTTCTGTTGGAGGAAGATAATTAAACCAAAATCCTAGCAGATTTGTCTTAAACGTTGATGATGTTGATGATCGACGGAGGACTAGCAGTAACAGAACGGAATGATGGATAGATGGTGTATTAAGAGTTTTGAAAACTTTGTCATTGTTCGGTATACCTAATTTTTTTGCAGATGCGCGGCGAACTTCCGAACCCCATTCCAACTTCGAAACTCCCCCAAGGAACTGGGGAAATGTTGGAAGACCCTGAACTTCTGCTTGACGATCGGGACCTTGATACAGACCTGACTGGACCTGTGAATCTTAGCTGTAAAGCAAAGCTGATTGCGCCGGGAGTTGTGGCCCCTGGAACACTCTCCGTGACCTCGAATGAACTATATTTTGAGGCGGACGAAGATGACCCGGAAATGCTCAAGAACGACCCTGGAGTGAGTACTTATAATAATAATGCTTTGTTATAGTTTAACCGAAAAGGGCTGGGATAGGACAATCTAGTTACCCATCACTTATTCACTTAAATTGGCTTGAAGACCCGCTGAAAATGCGTTACTTCGTTGTTCCGCTAGTCACGAACAATCGATTTTCAAATAGTGGAATTTCCGTGTGATTTGTGGTACCTCTATGCGCTTGTATTTTTGTTGTATGCCTTGCGAGAAAGTTTTACGATTTTTTTTGTTCAGGCACTAAGCAATCTTCACAAACAACACCATTGCCCACTGAAAAACCGCGTTTGTGTTGAGATTAAATTTTCCCGCGACATAGTAGAATTTACGCTGTGGGGACGGCCGCAGATATTCTGAACGTCATAACTAGAGCAGATAGTGGAAAGTAGAAAAATCACTTTGCAGAATCCAAACAATTCAGTTTATTCAGTTAAGAGCGTGTTCCACCCTCGTACCAATAGTAACTATTAGTTACTAAATCCGTTCCAACCTCACGAAAAGTTACTACTCTGACTGTTCCAGCCTTCTCAAAATAGTAACTAATAGTAACTATTTGCTTACCACGCTCAGGAGCGTAGTAAGCGTAGTAACTACGGATCTCTGTCACGTGATTGGTCGAATTCGTCCGTGGCATGATGTTCTGCTGAAAAATAGAAAAATCGTTCCAGCCTTGACGACAGAAAGGTAGAATTTGTGGCGTCATGCGTGGTAACTACGGTAAGTAGGGTGGAACACGCTCTAAATGACACAAAAAAAAGTTTGCTTTTCAGTTAAACTTTAAAGCACACCTCGCACCATTACTGTCTATGTTCCAATAGTCAAAACTATGAACGAAGGCTGAAACTCTGCATGGAGTTTGGTGTCAAATCTCTGAATCACCCAATCGACAAAAATATTTCCCTTCTGAAAAGCTGACAAAAAGGCTCCCTCGCAAGGTAGCTACTGCGGTCGAAAAGTTGCAGCCAATCTCTCAGCTCGATCTAAGCTCAGGCTAATTATTACAAAAATGAGGTGGATCATCTGTTGGAGTCCAAGCCTTCGCAGTTCTTCAGTAAAGTTAAAAGTCTGACTGGAAAAAGTTCTCAACCAGTTGACTTCATGAAGGAGGAGCCACCAGAGAAAACTGCAAATGACTGAAATGCCCATTTCGCTGCAGTTGTCCAGTCTTATCCACCTCTTCCACCTGAAAACCCTCCACAAAATTTAACTACTCCTTCAGTTGATAATTTAATGCCTGATATTTCTTTGTCAAGTGTAACCCGTAAACTTTCAAAGCTAAAAAGAACTTCTGTTGCTCCTTTTGATATTCCAGTTGTTCTCGTTAAAGCATTTGCTAAAGAATTAGCTTTCCCCCTTCAGATAATCTACAATAACATAACGCGAACAGGTTATTTTCCAAAGAAATGGAAGAAAGGTTTTATCACCCCCATTCCAAAGAAAGGAGCACCTAATGATTTCTCTGGTGTTGAATATCTTGTATGGTTAAAGAATATCTTTTAAAAGTAACTGATCGAAAGCAGTTTGGTAACATTCCTAAGTGTTCGACAGTCCATTACCTAGTTAATTTGATCGATTTTATTTTAAAACATCTCGATGAACCTGGCAAATGGATAAATTTAATTGCAATTGATTTTAAAAAGGCATTTGACCTTGTTGACCATGAAATTTTTTTAGAAAAAACGGCGGAAAAAAATATACCCGATTTTATCGTCAAAATCATCAAGAGCTTCTTGACAAATAGAGAGCAAACTGTAAAGTATAAAGGCCATTTTTCTACTTCTTTACCAGTTTTTTGTGGAGTTCCACAAGGAACTGTGATCGGTCCGCTGTGCTTCCTCCTCATGATAAATGAAATTGCTGCTGGGTTGGAGGACAGATGGAAATACGTCGACGATTTGTCCTTAGCGGAAGTCGTATCTGAGGATCTGAAAAGTAACGCTGCCGGTTTCATCGACCAGGTTACCTCAGAGGCGACTGAAATGAATATGGTCGTGAATAAAGATAAGTGCTCGGTTACGACCTTTTCTTTTCTTAGAAAAACTCGGCCGTCTTTCGAGCCTCCTATCGACCCTTGGCTCATCAGTGATAAAATAAAGCTATTAGGTGTAGTGATCTCTTCTGATCTTTCGTGGCATGAAAATACAAAGACAGTTGTAAAGAAAGCTAACAGCGCAATTCAAATGCTAAAAACACTGAAAAAGTTTCGGGTTCCTAAGGACAAGCTAAAGCTAATGTTTTGCTCTTTCATTCGACCCTTAGTCGAATATGCTTGTCCAGTTTGGCACTTTGCTCTTACCCAAGGTGAAACTGATAAAATAGAGCGAGTTCAGAAGAGATCGCTGCAAATTATCTATGGCGGTTCCCCCCTACCATACTGTTTTTACCTCAAAGAATTTAAAATTGAATTCCTTTCTTCCCGCCGCGAAAAACTATGCCGAAACTTTGGCTCCTCCCTTCTCCAGCACCCCATATACCGTTCCTTCCTTCCCCCACCCTTTGTTCCTGTAAGATCTCGTCCCCCCCTCCCCGAGAAGTGGCTGAAAAGGTTCCCAAACTGACCCCAATCTACTGTAACACTATGCGCTACAGTAGAAGCTTTGTGCCGAGCTTCGTAAAGCAGTACAATGCTCTTTAGCACTTTTCTGCCTTGTTACTTTTTTTTTTTTTTTAAATTATCTGTTGACAAGTTATTTTATCTTTACTTATGACTACAAAAACATCGTATTTGGGCTCTGCCCACGAGAGATATTTTTTGCTTTATTATTAAATAAATTGAAATTGAATCAAATGCGCCCACCAGAGGTTGGCAAAGAGTTTTGTCCCTTCATTTCTAAACTTGTATAACGAAGCATAAGCTTAGCTGCTGATTTAAATATATAATGTTATTTATGACCGTTGTAGCCTTATATACGTAGGCCTATTATGATTTATGTGTGTGCTCGTAAGTTGTATTCCATGACTATACGAAACAAATTTGGCGTGAGCCATGATAACTTTTTGGTGAATAAAAAGATTTATCTATCTCATCTATCTGAATAGTGTAAAACTAAGCTCTGCTTCTAACAAATTAGACACGGCTTTGGCTGTTTCAAGCCCTTTCCCAGACCCAGTTACTTCTAGCAAAAACTTGGCAACTAAGAAAACCGGTTTACGCGTCAGTAGCATGATACTCGGACATTCGACGGGAGCATAATGCGCATCGAAGCTAGTGAATCATGGCAAGATAAAAGATTAGTGAGGTGTTGTTAGTGCATGGGTTCAGAATGCTACATATGTAATTGGGTCTTCGTGTTTAAGAATTAATGAATGTACTTCCGGAAGTAGGAATTGCATTCATATTATAGGTTTAAGAAAATAATAATTTGTTTATAACCACCTGTTGAGAAAGACATCAGAGTAACAAGATTCGATTCAGTTCAGTTTATTTATAACCCATCAAAAGACAGTACACTGCAAAAGAAAATCTTGCAATATTTGCTACTGGGATTAATCTTGTCTCTAAAAAGATAATCTTATCTCTAAGTCAGATTAGTCTTACCTCAGTAGAGATAAGATTAATCCCTGTATCAAATACTACAGTTTAACTTTAATCCTTACTCGGAGAATCTTTTTACAGTGTACTGATGCCTACTCCAAAAGTGCTTTACTTTCCTTTATACACTGTAAAAAAAAAAACTTGCAGTATTTGCTACTGGGATTAGTCTTGTCTCTAAAAAGATAATCTTATCTCTAATTCGGATTAGTCTTATCTCAGTAAAGATAAGATTAATCTCAGTAGCAAATACTGCAATTAACTTTAATCCTTACTCGGAGAGCTTTTTACAGTGTAGAGGGCATGTAGCCGAAGTGACGGAGTGCAACAAGAAAAAAAAGAAGACAACGCAGGAAGTAAAATTTTGCACTGAACAAAAACATAAACGGAAATACTAATCACATGGAGAGGGAAGACCACTGGTGGTTCAGGTCACCAGCGGAAGATTTGAAATCTTCCGTTCTTTCATCAGTGATCTTGCAGGCAGTTCTAGTTGGAATTTCTGCGCAAAAAGATATAGATCATAGGTATTTTGGGTAATGTTAGGGAGAAATCTGGTCCTTACTTTTGCCCAATGTGCGGTGAGGGAGATGAGGGTCTTATTCATTTTGATGATGATGATGATGAAATTTTATTTACGCACTTAGGAAGAGGAAATAGCGCAGTACAGACAAATAAAAGGAAAAAATACACTGAGCTTTCAATAATTTCATGCGTAGTTGTGATACTTGTGATGAATTGGAGGAGTTCATGGTAGGGATGGGTTGGTTACAATTTTGCGGAGTAGGTCTTTTCTTAGTTTGAGAAATCTGGCGAGTTTCCTCAGAGTGGCTAGTCGATCTACACAGGGAAAGTGTTTGAGTGGTGTTTAGTGTGATGTAGAAGTGTTTTACTTTCTTTCTGTATTTGCTTTTGGCTCTGGGCTTTTTATGTAAATAAATGTCATATCATATAGATAAAGATCATCCAAACAAAACAACGAGCATTTTTAGCAGTCTTTGAAAACACAGTGACAACGATTATTCACATAGAGCAACGTCATTGACACGCAGAGCAAAATAAGACTAGGGAGTAGCGCGAAGACCTGTGCTTTCACTTCTTTGCAAACGGGCCGTACTTATAGCGCCGCCCACCACGCTTGCGGCATTTAAAGCGAGACAAACTTGCAGGTTTATTAATTTCTAGTAAAGCAAAGGTGCGGTCTGCACACATCTAGGAAACAATGGAGGCTATGTCATTTTTTTTGCAATGTTCAGATTATGAACTTATCATGTGTCAGCGGTGGTGAACGACCGAATGAGTTTCAGTAGGGATGTTCTCTATCGCTAGTTGTGCTAGTATCTCTGCCATTCGAGTACATGTGTGTCAATTTTTGTCAAGTCTTGACCAAATCTTGTTATTTTGCTCTGTTGACACGTTAGCATATTGACAATTGTCGTGTAGTGCTTAGCTCAGGCTTCTGAAGGTTGCTAGATGGTCTTTAATCATGTTTATCCCTTAGGCTTTGGATTACTGCGAGCACCTACATGGAAAATGGTATTTCTCCGAGATGCGCGCCATCTTCAGCCGTCGATATCTACTGCAGAACACTGCCATTGAAGTTTTTCTGGCTAGTCGTACAAGCATCATGTTCTCCTTACCGGATCATGGTATGGTGAAGAGGGTGATCAAGGCCCTTCCCAGGGTTGGAGTGGGAGTGAAATATGGCATACCACAAACCAGGTAAGCAATAGAACAAAATCAGGAACCGTCAGAGTAAAATCAACGAAGAAACCAAGAAAGATGGGGTTTAATTGTTATTCGCAGGTATTGGTGAGTGGCTCGCTGTCTTTATTTTAGGCTTTCAATTCTTCCAATTTTGTTTTAATTTTCGGTTTCTTGTTGGTTTTCTTCTTTGTTTTGGTTTTCTTGGCTGCTGATCTTCCCTCGTTTTGGCATTTTTCCTCGGAATTTTCTGTTTGTGCTGAAGAAGGGAGGCGGTTGCCCTCCCGAAATATTCGCCTTTTATTTCAGTGTATTCGTTGTATTCGTTAACCAATACTAAAAGAACCTCGGTTTATCAGTGATTGCACCGAGCAAATATCTGCGACTGTGTTTCGTAAATAATGAGCACCATTGTATTTGACGTTGCAGATGGGTTCCGGCAAAAAAAAAAAACTTACCCCCCCCCCCCCCCCCCCCACCCCCCTTGATATGTCTAGATGATCTGACAATAAAAGTTGAGGTAAAACATTATTTTTTCATGAAAAGTATATGTATTAAGAAAATAATGGCTCGTTAATTCTGATTGATCCATAAACAAATTTTATAAAACCCTAGCTCTAAGGAGTTACAAGTAACTAAACAACTGCCTAAACAATAACTACAAATAACTGCCGACGAGAATAGTGAGTCCCGACAAAAGTTATTCTGTGTTTTGCCCGACAAATGTTTGCAGAATTTGATTTCTTGCTTGTAAAAAGAACCCGATGGGCCAAAGAGTCGACCGACGCCCGACGAAAGGATGCAAAATTTAATTTCTTTCTTCAAAATTAAATTTAATAACTAACATCTAAACAACTAACAAACAATTTACATTTAAGTCGCGTGTCTAGGAAAAATCCTTAAGTGCTCGTGGTCAAAAACTGCAGTTTTTAATAAGTTTTTTTTAATTTCCTAAATATTCGCATTCGGGGGATGGGGTCGCCAGAGGGTTTTGGTACCGGAGGGGGGGGGGGGGGGGGGGTACTGGGGGCACTCGCCTAGACCCTAGCGGAGACGTGAAAAACGCAGAAGTTATGGTACAGCGGTAGCGCTCATTCGGATCAAGAATTGCATAGTCGGTGCCAAGTTACCATATAACAGACAATCCAGACATCTAACGCCCTTTTTGTGAAAATTCCACTATCTTTGTTTGGTTTGTAGCGGGGTACATCTGGAGAATTCGTAATCGTTAGGGTTGCCGGACCCAAAATAAATAACGCGTCGTAGTTATTTTTTCCTGCGTCTTGGGCATGCACTTGAATTCGCTTGACTCGAATTATTTGGGTACATTATTGAAATTGAATTGTATTGAATTTTATTTATAACCCGTCTAGGTAGAGTTGGAGTATGGTAAAAAAAAATGAAAAGAATGAAACACAACATCAATCACCAAAATAACCAAAAGTCATAAACCGAAACATCATGGAGCTCCGTGGGTGACTACAGGTTTGCTTCATTCTGTTGATGGATCTCCCGACAGCCGCAGACGGATCAGCTATACAAAAATTTTCAGTGAGATGGTTGTTGTTGTTCCTTGTTCAGGGGGGGAGGCGTAACAAATATTGGCAAATCGAAAGAAAGTTCAACGAGTTTGACGAAAATTTTCGTTAGAAAATTGGATTTTCGAAGATTGGCTGGATCATAATTTTTTACACTCATTGAAGACTCATGTATATACCGTCTGTACTTCACTGAAAACTTTCCTTGTCCGTAATTACATCTTCATGCAGTTCCTCGCAAGCACACGGATCTCTGAACCACATAAATATTCCTTGAGCCCAAGCTGACTTTGAAACATTTATTCAAAAAATGTATACACTGATGAAGCTTCGTAGCTGACGCATCCGTTGTATACATTATCTGAACCACACTCTCGCCATCGCCACCGCAGATGGGACAAAATTAAGGACAGCTTTTTGCAGTGTGCAAATTGATTTAATTGATTTGTTTGCCTTACCTGCTTCACGTTGTTTATTTTCCAGGAGAGCTTCAATGATGACACCCCGGCAGTTGATGCGATCGTCAAACATGATCCAGAAATGGCAGCGGCGAGAGATTTCAAACTTCGAATACCTGATGTTCCTAAATACTATTGCAGGTAAGAAGACCTCCTGCACACCCAATCTTCCTAATACGAGACCCTAGTTTTTCTTCTTCTTTTTTGTGTGCTGAAGTCATGACAGAAATTGCATTTATTTCGTTCATGCAGGCTTGCAGGCTTTCAATCCTAGAAGTTTAAATCAGTAGGGTGTGTTCCACCCTCTCACCAGATGTTGGTAAAGGGGATCGACTAAAAAGAGGCATTGTACGGCACGACATAGTGTAGGAGGCACAAGTACTAAAAAGAGGCACGAAAACTAAAAGGGCCCTTTCAGGCTTGGGTGTGAGGGGCAGGAATAATCTTCTAACGTTCCTCTGTTTAGGCTCTGAGTTACGAACTCTCACTTACTTGTCCATTTCTGTTACTTGCTAATCTTTTCTTAATTACTCGTGTCTCCTGTGCCATACCGTGCCGTGCCGTGCCTCCTTTTAGTCGATCCTCTGGTAAAAGGCACCACATCCTTACGACTTGCACACGCGTTCGTACGGGCTGGAAAGGCGAAGGCGTTCAGTGAATGTTATGAATGAATGAATGAATGAATGACTATTTAAAGCCATTTTTCAGGCCGTATACATACATATACAACAACAAACAACTACAAAACAAAATCATGTAACGCTCAACTTTCGAATAATAAGACCTTTCCGGACAAAATTTCCAACTGCTACTATATTTACTTTCGACGTCGACTTCAAAATTTCAAGAAGGGGCTCACAACCACCATCCCCAAGAAAACTCCCTCTTACCTCGCTTAGCCCCTGACACCTAAAAAGAAAATTCCTCAATGCTCAATGCATCCCTCAATGCTAATCAACACAGCAAACGAAACAGTATCACATGGCATATTTCTTGAGAGGCAGGACTTCTCAGTTCCAAGTCCTGACAAGGAGCTTTCCGACTTGGTCAGTTGAAATCCGCGCTTATTTACCTTAAGTTTGAAAAAGACTTACTTAGACTTAGGTCCGCCTACGCCTAGAGGCGCATAAGGCAGCACCAATGGTTCACCACGACAACCTGTCCTGAGCCATCAACCAAAGCTCCTCCATCGAAGACCTCGCCAACTTCGCCTCCTTCTCTAACGACCTGTCAATAATCATTTTGGATCTCCCTGACTTGCGTAGCCCAGGGGGTGTCCAACACCATATGTCGTGTGGCAGCCTTCCATCACCCATTCGCACCATATGCCCCCAATACATCCATCGCCGCTTTCTAATGACATCGAGGAGGGGGTATGATTTGTCATACGATAAATCTCGTCGTTTCTTATTCTCTCCATCCAATGTATGTTCAAAATAGATCTTAGGCAGTTATTGTCGAAGCCTGGAGTAGTCTATCTAGTTGCGCAGTGATGCTCCAAGTGTCACAGCCATACGTAAGGACATTGCTATTATACCCGATGAAAAATTTATCTCAAATTAGTACTATGAAGTAGTAGGAAAAAGTAGCATGCAATACTAATGATGCTACTACATGCTTCTACTTCAAGGCTACCGTGTTACTGGATACTAGTATATGCTACTATTAGCAAGACTGGATGCTCCTATGGCAAGACAGGATGCTACTACATACTACTACATAAGATTGGACCAGTCTGAGGATCATTAAATGATAGTATTCTTTGCTATTACATAGTATTACATGCAACTTTTTCGTACTACTACCATACTACTACACAGGCTACAAATTTTTCATCGGGTAAATTCTAAGCTTTAGCTTCTGGCCATACACGACAGCCATGCGTAAGGACGGAAAGGACTTAGCTATTATAAATTCTAGGCTTTCGCTTCTAGGAATATTTGTTATTTCTCCAAACATTTCTAAGGCAACTGAAGGCAGAACCAGCCAATCTATTCGGCACGAAATTTCTCTTTAGGAATTGGTATCGTGCGTAAGAATGCCTCCGAGATATTTGGGGTTTGAACAAGGGGCACATGAATATTCGTTGATGATGATCGTTCTGCTCTCTTGTGTTTGCTAAGTCCGCTCAACCACACAGACTACGGCAGAAAACCCTTTCGGATCAGTTCCTAACCAATGCTCATTGTTCGTGGGTCACACCTTTTGTTACTCTTAGGCGAATGTTTCGTGTGTAGCCTGCTTTTGTTAATTTACCATTATTTTTGCTCGGTTCTAAACCAAGCATCACATAGTCTGTCTGCCATAACGTTAACCAGAGATGGGCGAATCCGATCATGAAAGGATTCGAATCCGAATCTGAATCTGGGGCTGGGTACGAATCCAGTTCCACGATTTCAGGCTGATGATTAGAGTCCGGAATCGACTCCGGATTCGAATCCGAACTTAACAAAAATCAAATCATGTACATAGGTTATGGTTTGAAAATCAGCGGTGACAAAAAGCACTGATATCTAAGGTAATCAGATAACGTGATAGATACTGAGGATGGTTGGTGGTGAAGACCAAAAAGTTGGATTGCGTAAGCACACTCTGTAAAAAGTGGGATACGGATACTGGAAGGATTAATTTTAGGAATTTGAGCGGATTCATGAGATTGAGGATTTGGAATCTGAGTCCGAATCCAGCCTGACAAGCAGGAGATTCGAATCCGGCAAAAGGGACGAATTATGGATTAGATTCCGAATTCGGATTCGTCCATCTCTGACGGTAATATCCTTGAAAAAAAACTTGATTACCTCATCTTCCATTCCAGGACGAACCTACAACGATCTCAATCAGTACCCCATCTTCCCTTGGGTTCTCACCAACTATGAAGCGACCGAACTCGACCTAAGTCTGGCTAGCAACTACCGTGACCTTAGCAAACCAGTCGGCGCGCTCAATCCGGCCCGAAAGCAGTATTTTGAGGAGCGATACGCTTCTTGGGAGCACGACTCCATCCCTCCCTTTCATTACGGGACACATTTTTCGACGGGAGCGTTCACACTGAATTGGATGATTAGGGTAGAGCCCTTTACGACCCTGTATTTGGGTCTGCAGAGCGGGAAGTTTGATTATCCAAACCGGATGTTCTCTTCGATGCAGACGGCCTGGAAGAACTGTCAGCGGGATACTTCGGATGTAAAGGTAAGGCTCGCTGTATGTAAGCTCTCACGCAGAAGGGTGTGTGACTTTCCAGTTTGCCGGATTAGGGGGTCCTCGTTATTAGATACCAGCCAAACATCCCCCGGACTGCCTGGAAGAACTGTCAGCGGGATACTTCGGATGTGAAGGTAAGGCTCGCTGTATGTAAGCTCTCACGCAGAAGGGTGTGTGACTTTCCAGTTAGTCGGATTCCGGGGTCCTCGTTGTTAGGTACGAGCCAAACATCCCCCAGACTGCCTGGAAGAACTGTCAGCCGGATACTTCGGATGTAAAGGTAAGGCTCGCTATATGTAAGCTCTCAGGCAGAATGGTGTGTGACTTTCCAGTTAGTCGGATTACGGGGTCCTCATTATTAGATACAGCCAAACGCCCCCCTACACACACTAGCACCGCTTACACAGACCCGCAGAGTTAAATGCGGTATAAGGTCTCCAAAGAGCATCGGATTGACAGTTCTGGATTTTACGGATCCCAAAACGTAAATGAGGGGATACCTATTTATTTATTTATTATTTCATAAAAATGGTAAGCCAAGAGCTTGTCGTTATTATAAATAGTAACAAACCTCACGACAACACTGGCATAAATATATTTTAAAAACCCAAACAAAAACACCTACAACAATATACACTAAAACTGGTCCACAATTGCCTGATTTTGAAATTCTGATTGTGCAACTTGAGTTTTGAATTTACACATAGAGCATGTTCCACCCTTCTCACAATAGTAACTATTAGTTACTATTTCCGTTCCAGCCTCACGAAAAGCTACTATGCTGACCGTTCCAGCCTTCTCGAAATAGTTTTGCTTACCATGCTCGGGAGCGTAGTAAGCGTGGTAACTACGGATCTCTGTAGCGTGATCGGCTGGATTACCCAGTGGAGTGATTTTTTGACGAAAATAGATAAATGCGCTCCAGCCTTGACGCTAAGAAGCCAAAATTGGTGACCTCGTGCTTAGTAACTACGGTAAGTAGGATGGAACACGCTCATAATGTTTGATTCCATAAGGTTTTTTTCTGGCGTTAGATCGTTCCAGAGTTTCCAAACGTGGCTGTAAAAGGAATTTGTGACTGTGTTGTTATACTTTGAATTTGGGACTTGATATGACTATGTAAGCTTATAACGGGCTTAGTAAACTTGTAGATTGTAACAGATGCTTGTCTTGCAGGAGCTGATCCCTGAGCTGTTTTATCTGCCCGAAATGTTCGTAAACTCGAACCGTTACAACCTCGGAAAAGACGAATCCGGAAATCCGCTAGATCATGTCCGACTTCCGGCTTGGGCTCAAACGCCGGAAGAGTTCGTCCGGATCCACCGAATGGCTCTAGAGTCAGAAATTGTATCTTGTCAGCTTCACCAGTGGATAGATCTGATCTTTGGATATAAGCAGAGAGGTAAGAAAATTATTTGTCCGAGGATTGGATAAACTCCGTATCCCTCTTTCGGTTCATTTGCTTTGTATTTATATTTTGTTTATATTGACGACCTTCGT
This sequence comes from Branchinecta sandiegonensis, assembly GCA_030848855.1. Classification (NCBI taxonomy): domain Eukaryota; kingdom Metazoa; phylum Arthropoda; class Branchiopoda; order Anostraca; family Branchinectidae; genus Branchinecta; species Branchinecta sandiegonensis. Next base: position 7,637,685 of record JAUPMV010000019.1, read on the forward strand.
CGTCAAACCAAAACGGAATAGAGAAGTCGTCGTCCCCTTTTAGTCACTTGAAATCTTAAAGGACCTGTCTTACCTGTAATACTAACGCAACCTACTTCCATAATCACTCCATATATTTCTAAACCCGGAGACCCCGATTCGTACGGGGTATGTTCTGAACCCTCTAATAAAACCAAGCTGATCCCTTGCCGTGTCTTGCTACCTTCGATGTGTATCAGGCTCTCGATGGTTGTCTGCGAGAAGTTTTTCCATCAGAAAAACCGGTTATGTAAATTGTTTCCCTGTTTTCGCAATAAGTCAACGGGGTTCCGTTTTGCACCGTCAAATATGATTCGCAGTCAGCTTGGGCCGTAGGAACATCTATCACCGAAGTACGGAACTAATCGCCCATAAATGCCGCCAACAAGTATCCATCTTAGCTGGAAAGAAGAAGAAGAGACAGGTGACTCTAAAACCAAAATGCAGAAGAATCTCTACCCTTTCGACGACCCAATCGAACAGCAAAAACAGTCGCCGAGTCCAGAATAAAATCACAGCACCAGCTTTAACCCCCAACCAACTTTCAGAGAAGAAGTTCTCAAAAGCAGATATTTAAGGAAGAATCTTAAATTGTTTTTCCACAAGTTAATTTCCAGCTTGAGCGGCTTGAGCCTGAAGAGGACCCTTGCCAAGAAGGGCCGAAATATTGCTCGAATAAAATGTAGCTGACTTATCCGTTTTGCACCGTCAAATATAAGTCAACGGGTCTCGGAAAAGACTTAAAACAGCTAAAACCGTGGGTTATTTGTTGAAAGCAGAGCCTAGTTTTCAAGTACTCAAATATTTTAAAATACTGTAAGTTACGAGTAAATAGTGCGAGGGGTCCTTTAAGCTCTTTTAACGACGTTTCATCACAGGACCTGAGGCCGTTCGCGCTACGAATGTTTTCTACCATTTGACCTACGAAGGTGCTGTTGATGTGGAGTCCATTACGGACCCCGTTCTTCGAGATGGAATCGAAAATCAAATCCGTAATTTCGGTCAAACGCCGTCACAGTTACTACTGGAGCCGCATCCGCCCAGAAGTTCAGCTATGCATGTGGTAAGTTTTGACCATGGACTTAAAAAATGTGAAAGGCTCAGTTTTCCATTAGTTTATTTCAGCGCCAGCCATCACCAGATGCCTAGTGTCCAATTTTAGTTCGAAGTCGTTATCGTTCTCTCTTTGATGATGATGATGATGAAATTTTATTTACGCGCTTAAAGGACACCTGAACAATGAAACCATACCTGAACACACCATGGATAATGCATTTACAGACATGGCCACGGAGAGCATTCTTCTCCTGAGCGTGACGTTTTCAGAATAGGGATGTTCATTTCTGGAGGTTTGCACATGCAGACTCCAAGACAAAAAGCGCAATTCATTCAAATCTTGTACAGCGCTGGCCGGATTGTATTGGAATTTCTTCTAGATATACGTTTGGGCTTAACTGGTTAAAAAATATTCCAGAAGAAGGGTTGATTGAAGACATTTGATCATTTCTAAAATTGTTCGGTACTGAAATAAGGACAGATGCAAAACGGAGCAAAAATCATAGCTTGGAAACACTATTTCGTATTTGGATTGGGTTTTCTGCAGGCAATGTTAATGGAAGTCACACAGATAGGGATGATACTTGGTACTCTTCATTCAGGTGTCCTTTAAGAAAAGGAAAATAGCGCAGTACCTATAGACAAATAAAAGGAAAAATACACTGAGCTTTCAGTAATGTAGTAAATGCACAGGATCAAAAAATAAACATTTACAAAAAAAGAAAAGGGACTAATCGGGTCTAAAAAATCTTCTTCTTCTTCTTTTAACGTGGTTCATTTGCTAACAGGTGCGTGCTGAGTTTGGGCCAGTGATGTATTCGAAATCACTCTTCAGCTTAATACTCTGCATGACTAAGTCCAAAACCCGCCAGTGATCCTCAGGAAGAAGGAGTAAACGTGTCCGTGACGACTCAAACTCAACAACTCAGATCCTGTGTCAAACAATCACGGCGATCTTCGGGAGCAGCTGTGATACCCGAGGTGATACCGCTTCTGGCTCTTCCGCTAGGCACCCGGCGATTTTGCATCGACAAGGAGAGTTAGTCATCAAGAGTATTCACTACCCAACGAGAACTGAAAGGGCTGGTTTCGGGCAAAGAATGTATGCTTAATTGGTATTGCTACTAAGCTCGGACAACATTTGTCGATGAACTCACAAGCGTTCTTTTACTAGCGAGATTTATGATGCTTCCCGGATTGGTTGGTCGTTTGCGGAGGCATCCAGGTTTGTTGGAAACCTGGCTTGCAAAACCATGAATGAATGAACGTATTCCCAAAAAAGCCCTTTGGGTCATAGCGAGACAAAATATAAAAATAAATAAGCACCCCAACTGCAATGCACCAGTCCAAATATTAAACACTCAACTCATAATTCTGATAACTAAATAACTATCAAAACAAACTAATACCTATCCCTACCACAACATCAACCTACAATAAAACGTTCACGGTGCTCCATTGCAGGTGGTGGTGGTGGTGCTCTTTGACCCCGAATCCAACGGAGCAGTTTCCGGATCAGAAACCAAATCATAACCGGATTTCGAAAACAAAAATTCGGGCAGTGAGAACAGGGGTCTGGGCAATTAGAAACTACCTTCAACTCGTCCAATGTCTAAATTAGTATCCCTTTCCAGAGTCCACTGATGTTTACCTCTCAACCCGAAGACTTGTGTATGACTATGAAGTTCCTCACCAACTCACCAATTATTCACATTGCGGCCAACACGTACCCTCAGCTACCGCTCCCTAGCGTGGTAACCATAACGTCGAATTTCCAGTTTGCTGTCAACAGATGGAATCCTGGTTATAGTGGTAAGGAATTGTGTTGTCTAGTTGTAGCTACATTCCTAGCTATCTGCACTGTAAAAAAAAAATATATGTAGAGATAAGATTAATCCCAGTAGTAAATACTGCAGTTAACTTTAGTCCTTACTCGGAGAAACTTTTTATTTATTTATTTCAAAATATAACCAACTGGGGCTGCTACATAACAACTCATTTAGATACACTAAAAAAAATAAAAAAAATATGCTGAAGGCACGAAGCCTCCAACAAACAAAATACTCAATCAATTTTTACAGTCTGTTTAGCTCACTTTAATTTCGAAGTTTTTGAATTTTGTTATTCAGCCTAAATAATTACAACATTTGGCCTTGTTAGTAAAAAAAATGGATATCCGCGCCTATACTCACAGCAATATTATTTCATTATTGTTGTTATGTGTTTAGATATCGTATATTAATTATTCCTTTCCGCCGAAATTTCCACACTGAGTGATATCGGAACAGTTTTGTCCCAAAATGGTTTGCAATCTGCAACAAGACACTACCACAAGGGTGTATATAATGTGATATTAGTGTTGTTTTTCAGATGTGTTAGTTGTTTAAAATTCATTAATGGACGATCACGATTATTTTTAATTTTGATAGTATAGATGATTGTTGACTGAATAAGCACAGTATTTGGCTTTGTGCCTATGTTCTGAATAAATTAATCAATCAAATTGGCGAATAAATTAGAGTATAATTATAAGTATAGGTTTAACTGTCACAAATTAGTTTGTTTGGGCTGAAATTGCTGGTCTCCCTGATGCTCGGGCTTTCGGAAATCTGATACTGAAGCATTTCATTTCTAGGACCACCGCAAGGGACTGGCTATTCGGAAGCTGGACAGAACGCCTTGGCCAACCTACCTCTGTCGATGGATCCTGTGTTAGGTTTGTGCACTTTTATATATTACGGTTGTCTAGTGTTCATCCTTCTGATATATCCAGCCTAAATATGACCACAGATTAAACAGTCTGAAGCAGACCTCGCGCTATTTTTTATTTATGTTCCAATACTCAAAACTATTTGAATACTGGAAAAGTAGGCTCTGCTTTTCACAAGTTATCCACAGATTTGGCTGTTTTAAGCCTTTCCCGGTTTTACGTTTACGCATCAATAGACGAACGAATACGCGAACATTCGCCGGGATGCGGACAGATCCGTCCGCATAATGCGGACAGAAAATAGTAAAATCGTGGCAAGTGCAAAGATTAGTGAGGTGTAGTTAGCGGCTTTAGAACGTAACATAGAAAATCTGGGTCTCCAAGTTTAAATTACGGAAGTAGGTTACATTGGCGCTATTGGTACAACGAGTCCTTTGACTGAAATAAGTACACAGTGTTAGGATTCTGACCCTGTTTTTGGGTAGCGTGGTTAACCAGGTAAGTGCAAAGATTAGTGAGGTGTAGTTAGCGGCTTTAGAACGTAACATAGAAAATCTGGGTCTCCAAGTTTAAATTACGGAAGTAGGTTACATTGGCGCTATTGGTACAACGAGTCCTTTGACTGAAATAAGTACACAGTGTTAGGATTCTGACCCTGTTTTTGGGTAGCGTGGTTAACCAGGTAAGTGCAAAGATTAGTGAGGTGTAGTTAGCGGCTTTAGAACGTAACATAGAAAATCTGGGTCTCCAAGTTTAAATTACGGAAGTAGGTTACATTGGCGCTATTGGTACAACGAGTCCTTTGACTGAAATAAGTACACAGTGTTAGGATTCTGACCCTGTTTTTGGGTAGCGTGGTTAACCAGGTAAGTGCAAAGATTAGTGAGGTGTAGTTAGCGGCTTTAGAATGTAACATAGAAAATCTGGGTCTCCAGGTTTAAATTACGGAAGTAGGTTACATTGGCGCTATTGGTACAACGAGTCCTTTTACTGAAATAAGTACACAGTGTTAGGATTCTGACCCTGTTGTTGGGTAGCGTGGTTAACCAGGTAAGTGCAAAGATTAGTGAGGTGTAGTTAGCGGCTTTAGAATGTAACATAGAAAATCTGGGTCTCCAGGTTTAAATTACGGAAGTAGGTTACATTGGCGCTATTGGTACAACGAGTCCTTTGACTGAAATAAGTACACAGTGTTAGGATTCTGAGCCTGTTGTTGGGTAGCGTGGGTAACCAGGTAAGTAGAACGACCTTTAATCTTCGAATCCAAACATAAAAACCCTGAAAGAGGAACGCAAACATAATATTCATACCTCTTTCAGTTTGATCACTCCATAACGTAAATTACTTATCCTATTTAAATTCACTTAAACAAGTATCCGAATTCTAACTTAATAAATAAATATACTAACCTATCCGGGTTTCTCAATACTTATTTTTATGTATTTACTTTCTTCGTCTTCTTCTACGGATCATTCGGATATTGCTAACTGTCACTCTAACTAAATAATTATAGATGGCGGGGCATATCTCACGTAACTTAAATGTGTGTTGTTTTACAACACACAGTCTGAAGACAAGCGGATTCTGTCTACTAAAAAAGAAAATACACAAAAGTCGCCCCGCCACTGTAACGGTTGGTGTAGCCCGACTCACGAAATGTGAAAATTGAAAACCGAAGAGCAGATGCAAATCCTTGAGAATCCCAATGGGCACTGCGTTAAGGCCCATTCACAACGGGCTAATCCTCGGTGCCAGCTAGTTCTGAAATCGCTCCTGAGACCGAAAGCTTTGCCAGGTTTCTGCCGTTCGCATTGGATACAGGTGCCAGTTTCGGGTACCAGCTAGTCTCGGACCCAAGTTGAAATCAGGTCAACTTTTGCCATTGAGCCAATCAGATTATTTTGGGAAATAGAGGAATGTTCTGATTGGCTAGTTTCGAACCAAGCCCAATAGATGAAATCACATCCACTCCTTGCTGTCTTGAAAACCGAAAGTGAATTTAGGTCATTGTTACTCGGTCTGACGTGGTTCAGCATTAGCCGATCGGAATGTTCCTCAGTAATCCCCTAAGTAATCTGATTGGCAAGTACCCTTAGAAGTTGAACAGATTTCAACTTGGTCCGAGACTAGCTGGTACCCGAAACTGGCACCAATATCAATTACGGACGGCAGAAACCCAGCTAATTCTCGGTCTCAGAGCGATTTCCGGAACTGGCTGGCACCGAGTAATAGCTAAAACCCGTTGTGAATGGGCCTTTATCGATATAGAGCGTGTTCCACCCTCGTACCAATAGGAAAGGATCATTTACACGGCGGGTATTTATCCCTGGAGACGAGAGGGGAAAGTGTTCACACGGTACCCGGGTATTTTTCAAGGGAGAGTACTGTCATGTGGCAATAGATTCCAAGGTTGTAAACCTCGGGATATCTCTCTACAATGGACACCAACATGTGTCCATTTGGATCACTTCTTATATGGACATAATCAAAATTATTGCCCGCAAATCCGATTTTGTTGTTGCTGACGTCGAAGAATACCCGTCGACAAACAAACCCTCGTGTAAAAAGTTCGCGAAATTGAAGTCCAAAATACCCAGGTATTTGTTGCTGTTACGGGAAAAAATACCCGCAGAGTACGGGTAAATACCCTCCGTGTAAACGTAGCTTAACTATTAGTTACTAAATCCGTTCCAACCTCACGAAAAGCTACTACGCTGACCGTTCCAGCCTTCTCGAAATAGTAACTAATAGTAACTATTTGCTTACCACGCTCGGAAGCGTGGTAAGCGTAGTAACCACGAATCTCCGTCACGTGATTGGTCGGATTCACCCGTGGCATGATATTCCGCTGGAAAATAGAAAAATCGTTCCAGCCTTGACGACAAAAAGGCAGAATTTGCGACGTCATGCGTGGTAGCCACGGTAAGTAGGATGGAACACGCTCATAGAATGCTCTGGTAAGAGTTGATTATTATTTATTTATCAGAATTCGTGTCTTCTGTGATAAGACAGATGTCTGTCTAATGACTGACAGGATAGCTTTGGGAAGAATTCAGTAATTAACGCTGAAGTAAAATGAATAAATCTCTGTATATCTTAGCAGAATGGTTGTACAGCAATACATAGAACATATCTTAGCAGAATGGTTGTACAGCAATACATAGAACAAAAAAATGACCAATGCACTATTGCGCAGTGTTTGAATTCCCTTTCTCCCCAATGCTGCGACCACGCAATGAAAGACAGTTCGTTTGAAGGTCGGGCAGCGAAGGTGTTGAAATAAAATTATAAACAAAGTTTCTGCTTTTCATCCTTGAATGAAGATATTACATGACCCGGCGCCCAGGAGTCCTAGGACGGCGTCATCCCAAATGTCTCGATCTGTATTTCATTAGTTGCGTTTTTGCAGATACCATGGTATCTGATACGACGGCCTCAAGTCGTTTTTGCAGTTATCGTGATATCTTATACTACGGTCAAAAGGCGTTTTTGCAGTCATCGCGGTATCTGATATTCAGATACCACGGTCCGACCGTGGTAACTGATCGTAGTATCTGAAAAAGTCATCTCACTTTCATCAGTTTTTGTCAAATTGGTGGGAAAGAAGTTTGGCATTTAGTGATGTGACTGAATATCAGTCTTTCTTTTGGGATGACTTCGAAAAGCGCAATTTCGGCAATTGTCGTTTTTTGCAGAGCAGCCGTATATCAGATACCACGGTAACTGCAAAAACGACTAATTACTTATCCAGTTGCCGTGGTAACAGATATCATGATATCTGCAAAAACGCAACTATTCAATTCGTACCCATTCCAGGCTGTTACTCTTGTTATTTTTTCAGTGACAACGACTAGTATTACTGGCTTCGTACCGAGGCGCCACCTTGGTGATGGGTTCAGCCAGAAGGTTGTGATGAAACCCTCTTGCTTCGTTTGTACTGTCGATAGTCGCTTCGTCGTTGCAGCTGGCTTTTGGGACAGAAGCTTCAGAGTGTTCTCCACTGAGACAGGTACGTTCGAGCAAAAGAGCGATATCGGAATAGTTTCGTCCCAAGGGGTTTCGTTCTAAGGGTAGTAATAATATTAGGTTTTTGGGTCTTTTTATTAATGGATGATCTTTTCTATTAATGGATTTCGTCCCAAAATTTTTTGAAGTTTACAACAAAACACTACCGCAAGGGTAGTCCAAGGGTAGTAATAATATTAGGTTTTTTGGGTCTTTTATATTAATGGATGATCTTTTTTATAAATGGGTTTCGTTTCGTCCCAGTGAAATTACAACAAAACAAGGGTAGTCCAAGGGTAGTAATAATATTAGGTTTTTTGGGTCTTTTTGATTAATGGATGATCTTTTTTTATTAATGCGTTTCTTCCCAAAAATTTTTGAAGTTTACAGAAAAACACTACCGCAAGGGTAGTAATAATATTAGGTTTTTGGGGTCTTTTTTTATTAATGGATGATTATGATTATTAATGGATTTCGCCCCAAAATTTGTTGAAGTTACAACAAAACACTACCGCAAGGGTAGTAATAATGTTAGTTTTTTGGGTCTTTTTATGGCACTTGCCCTCCGATCAAGTGCCATATAGCGATCGCAGTTTCTGTCCGTCTGTCGGTCGGGCGGTCGGTCCAGGTTTTTCTAGTTCGGGCACTTCCACACAAGCTAGGACGATGAAACTTCGCAGGCATATCAGGGACCCGACCAGATTAACTTACAAATAATCACTTCCCCAATCCGACTTTCCCCGGATCCGGGAGTCCGGAAACTAGGAACAACGGCAGCAAAAGGGGAGCAAAAGAGCCAAATGTCCAAAGGTGGTACGATCCAACGATCTCTATGATAGAGGCCCAGCGCTCTCCCGCTGCGCTACGCTCGGTTGTATTTATAAGCGAATGTGGGAACAGATACGGTTTAAAGATTAAAGTCAGACCAAGTGCTAATCAGAGGAAAATAAACAGAGCAAAATAACTAGAGCTCTGATGCTAACTAAACTTAATCTAAATAAATCTCGTGAAACGCTTCCACATAAGCTAGGACAATGAAACTTGGCAGCATATCAAGGAACCGACCAGATTAACTTGGAAATAACCACTTTCCAGATCCGATCGTAGTGGGGGGAGTGGAGGGATGGGGAATCCGGAAACTATTAACATGCATAATATGCGTGAAACTTGACGTGTGTCAAGAACAAGTGTTTCGGATATTCAGATTCAAATCCGGACCAGATTCGATACCTGTGGGGGGGGGGGGGGGCTGGAGGGGGACACCGGAAATCTCCTGAAACGCTTACACATAAGCTAGCACAATAAAACTTGGAAGGCATATGAGGGAACCGACCAGATCAACTTGGAAATATTCACTTCCCTGATCCAGCCATCGCGGGGGGAGTGGAGGGATGGGGAATCTGGAAACTAGAAACATACATAGGTTCCTTCCCCGATACTGTGATTGGGGGGAGTGGAGGGATGGGGAATCCAGGATCTAGTGACATGCATTACTTTAGAACGGCTGATCGGACGTGAATGAAACTTGACAAGTGTCAAGAACAAGTGTCTCAGTTGATCAATTTCAAGTCCGGAACGAATCCGATAACTGGGGGGGGGGGGGAGCTGGAGGGGGGTGCAAGAAATCTCGTGAAACGCTTTGAGTCGAGAGATCGGGATGGGACTTAGAGGAAAGAACAAGCATAAGCCGTAGAGACAATACGAGACAATACTGACAAAACAGGACCGGATCATGTCACTGTTGGGGTAGTTTGAGAGTGTTTTTCCACAATTCTGGTCATCGCGAGCTGGGGTACTTCCAAATGTGCTATGACCATGAAACTTGGCAGTCTGTGCTATGACCATGCAACTTGGCATGCATGTTAGGGGCATGTTTGGCTTAAAAATAGTCCCTCCCCCGATCCGATCATCGTTGTGGGAGAAACAGCTATCAGTGAGTGGAATAACCATTTCAGATTTAGTAGATGAAGCCGATTTTCTGATGAAATTAGTATCGGGAGGGAGATGGAGCCTTGACAACTGCAAACGGTATCTGACAAACATGCTAACTGTTCTTACAAGTGCCATATGAGCTTTCAGCTCTTGTTTATTAATGGATGATCTTTTTTATTAATGGATTTCGTCCCAAAATTTGTTGAAGTTTACAACAAAACACTACCGCAAGGGTAGTCCAAGGGTAGTAATAATATTAGGTTTTTGGGGGCTTTTTTATTAATGGATGATTATGATTATTGATGTTTGTATACTGTATCATGTCAAGGCTTATAGGATGTACCGTAAGGGTAGTTATACTGATATTAGTGTTTTGTTCCGATCTGTTGAAAGTTATAATTTGACGAAGCTTCATCTGTTGACTAAGTAAGTACGCTGTTCGGCATTGTGCCACGATTTGTGCTTATGTTTTAAATAAATTAATCAAGAGATAGTCTCATAAAATGGTAAGCTACTTCGTATGGAAGTGTCACTTTGAATTCGTTCCGGTACAGAGCTGTTCATGTTTTGAATTTGTCAATATAGTAATTTATCATATATATAATAAGAACATAGCCTTCCATATATGCTGCTTTTCAAAATGACATTGGCAGATGGACTTTCCATCGATTTTCGTGGCAGGAATGTGTTGACGTACAAAACTGGGTTAAACTGATTCATAGTGTCTACGTTCACGCCGCGTTCAGGAAGACGATTCTAAAGTTCCGCTTTTCGTTCTCGAAACTTTCCTATGTCATTAAAGAACCGTTCACCACCTGAGCCTCGTTTTTGTTGCATGCTGCAGGGCCGATTCCGGACTGATTCTTTCTACACCCGTTTTTGCACTGCAGCGCTTCCGAGGAAGACGGCAGCGCTTCTCTAGAATCACGGACTTGCTCACCGACCAAGTCCGTGCTTCCCTGAGCCTCGTTTTTGTTGCATGCTGCAGGTCCAGTTCTCGGCCGATTCCGGACTGATTCTTTCTACACCCGTTTTTGCACTGCAGCGCTTCCGAGAAAGACGGCAGCGCTTCTCTAGAATCACGGACTTGCTCACCGACCAAGTCCGTGCTTCCCTGAGCCTCGTTTTTGTTGCATGCTGCAGGTCCAGTTCTCGGCCGATTCCGGACTGATTCTTTCTACACCCGTTTTTGCACTGCAGCGCTTCCGAGGAAGACGGCAGCGCTTCTCTAGAATCACGGACTTGCTCACCGACCAAGTCCGTGCTTCCCTGAGCCTCGTTTTTGTTGCAGGCTGCAGGTCCACTTCTCGGCCGATTCCGGACTGATTCTTTCTATATCCGTTTTTGCACTGCAGCGCTTCCGAGGAAGACGGCAGCGCTTCTCGAGTATCACGGACTTGTTCACCGACCAAGTCCGTGCTTCCCTGAGCCTCGTTTTTGTTGCATGCTGCAGGTCCAGTTCTCGGCCGATTCCGGACTGATTCTTTCTACATCCGTTTTTGCACTGCAGCGCTTCCGAGGAAGACGGCAGCGCTTCTCGAGAATCACGGACTTGCTCACCGACCAAGTCCGTGCTTCCCTGAGCCTCGTTTTTGTTGCAGGCTGCAGGTCCACTTCTCGGCCGATTCCGGACTGATTCTTTCTGCATCCGTTTTTGCACTGCAGCGCTTCCGAGGAAGACGGCAGCGCTTCTCGAGAATCACGGACTTGTTCACCGACCAAGTCCGTGCTTCCCTGAGCCTCGTTTTTGTTGCATGCTGCAGGTCCAGTTCTCGGCCGATTCCGGACTGATTCTTTCTACATCCGTTTTTGCACTGCAGCGCTTCCGAGGAAGACGGCAGCGCTTCTCGAGAATCACGGACATGCTCACCGACCAAGTCCGTGCTTCCCTGCAAGATACTGCAGCGCTGCCGCTTCAACCAAGAAGAAAGTGAATCCAAAAACGCATGTTGTGCAAAAGCAAAGAAGTGCTGCAGCAGCGATGCGGCAGCGCTATTGCAACAAAAACGAGGCTCTGCAAGATGCTGCAGCGCTGCCGCTTCAACCAAGAAGAAAGTGAATCCAAAAACGCATATTGTGCAAAAGCAAAGAAGTGCTGCAGCAGCGCTATTGCAACAAAAACGAGGCTCTGGTCTCCACATGCTTTCAGAATTCTTTGAGAATAATGTCAAGGCAGTTACGTCACACAGAAATATAGTAAAACCTTTTTTCAGCTAAAATTCAGCAGATAGTTTTCGGTCACCACGGGGTCGTAACCTGTCTCGCCCGCTCTGAGTGCAACATCGCGTCCGACTGCTACATCGCTTCCGGATCTGAAGACTGTACCATTCTGCTCTGGCATTGGAACGCGCGGAGTCAGTCCATCATGGGAGAAGGGGGAGTCCCGACCCCCAGGGCTACCCTCACGGGTCATGAGAAGACAGTGACCTGTTTGGCTGTATCTGCAGAGATGGGGCTGGTAGTCAGTGGTTCACAAGGTAAGCCTATACTGTACAAAACATCTTGCAGTATTTGCTACTGGGATTAATATTGTCTCTACTGAGATAAAATTAGTTCTAATTCGGATTAATCTTATCTTAGTAGAGATAACATTAATCCCAGTAGCAAATACTGCAGTTAACTTTAATCCTTACTCGGAGAAACTTTTTACAGTGTATACCCTTTTCAAGTTTTGATGATACCAAGTTATGGTCGTATATGGGTCGTATGGGCCATATATCTGTATGGGCCATCAGTTTCCCTTTGCCGAGCTCATATGATGAAGTCTGTTCGGTCGAGAGTTTCAGCGAGCTTCGGTAGTATTATTTCTGTTCGAGACTATTTAACTAGGAGATCGTCTGCGCGCGTCTTCAATACGGTTGCTCTACCTCAAGTCCTTTTATTTTCTAGTTGGCTTCCTTATTTTTCTAATTCTAATATTGCACATATTAAAACTACTTTTTTTTAATTTTGGTAATTTTTTTTTGTCGACTTTCAAAATTCCACTCTACTTCATCTGCTATAAATTTGTACCATTTGAAAGATCCACTTCAGATTATACGAAAAAAGCAACAAAAATTTTTGTCGAAAATGTCTTCTCTTACTCATAACCTATATTTAGCGGTTAAAGAGTTAATATAGTTTAACGCGTGTATATTTTATTTTTTTGTATAATTAGTAGAATTTGGCTAGATTGTTTTTTGTAGTATTATACGTTGGGCCAATTTGTTTGCATTTATTTCATTTTATACTCTCCGATCTTGGAGGTCAATAAAGTATTTGAATTTGAATTGAATTTGAATAATATTTTATGTGCAAAACATAGGCTACATAAACGAACAATTTATCACTTTTATTATTTCATGGTCGTGGTCAATATCTTTGATTGTATAAAAGCCCGAATGGGCCTGTAGGGGCAGCCAAAATAAATCCTCAGTTTAAATGAATCCATAAATAAATTTTTCGAAAAAAGGAAAGAACACTGAAAGATACGAAGAGGAAGAACAAAAAAAGAAGAAAAAGGACTGGGAAACCATGAAAAACATCATTTCCCGACGTCTATCTGGTCATCGTATCTCGCCTAGAAAGCTGTGATTTTGCTCAGAACCTAAGAAGGTTTGCAAAAATCGAAAAACTTAAAAACCCATTAATTAATTGATTTATTCCACACAAATTCCAGAGGAAGAACCAGTGGAGTAAATAAAGAAAAATAAATGAAGAAAATACTCGTAAGAATAACTGTACATACGAATTTTATACTAGAACAGAAACATGTGGTGTTAAGGGGGTGGTATGCCCGATGACAAATTTGTTGACTGCCTAGTTGTATGGTAGTTGTACGAAAAAATTGCTTGTAATACTATGTAATAGCAAAGAATACTATCATTTAATTTGCCTCAGACTGGTCCTATCTTAAGTAGTATAGTATCCAGTAGCATCCAGTCTTGCTAATAGTAGCATGCAATAGTATGCAGTAACACGGTAGCCTTGAAGTAGAAGCATGTAGTAGCATCAGTTAGTACTGCATGCTACTTTTTCGTACAACTTCGTATTACTATTTTGAGATAAATTTTTCATCGGGTGACGAAAACCGGAGGAGGCTGATTTCCTGTGTAGCATTAGTAATTTTCTTCAGAATATCTGGAACGCCGAACTTACCAATAATATAACTCTATTCCGATGCCGTGAGGGGAATTCGGCAAAGCTGTGCTAGGCCATTTTAAGAAAAGAACGAGAATCAATGTTTTGAAATAACCGAATATTATACTGTGGTACCACAGTATTATAGCACCAGTTATATTTAATAGTAGAACGTTCTACTATCAAATATAACTCATTTATTTCCTTAATAGTATTTATAACTGCTAGCTGCTGATCGTCAACATAACAAATTAGGGATTACGGCTGATTGATATTCTGACAGTTAAAATTACGAATAAAATAAGGCACAAACGAAGAGAAATAGCTTTCCGTTGAGTTTATGGGGGGCTGAAGAAGCCGCGGCTTGTCAATGTTAGCTAGTCTTCCCTTTGTGTTCGGTCTGGTCTGGTCTGGAGTCTCAAAGTCTGGGAAAATAGTTCGATGGTTGTCAGTAGTTACATTTTTTTCCAAAGTTCATCGTCATTTGATGTCTCCTATCCGCAAGGGTTGGCAAGTGAAGCTTGACCAGAGCATCCTCATAGGAAACATAATCCGGACCAAGCATCACTTTGCACGACCTCTTTTGGACCAAGCATCACTTTGCACGACCTCTTTTGGACCAAGCATCACTTTGCACGACCTCTTTTGGATAGACTCGAGTCTTTCTGTCTGTTCTACTCCTATCCTAGGAGTATTAGCCCGCGCAGTCCGCTTATCGTTCGAAATCGGGAGACTTGCCTCCCTGCCGCGACACAGTCCACCTTACCAATTCTTTCTTTGCCGTAGATGGACCAGTTCTTGTCCACACAACGTTTGGTGACCTCTTACGAGCGCTGCCGGCTCCGGACGGAATAAATGACCCGCAGACATTAAGTCTGAGCAGGGAAGGCTTAGCTGTCGTCGGCTACTCGAAAGGTCATGTAGTGGCATCTACTGTGAGCGGAGAGCTTTTGAGGCATGAGTCACATGGAGATAATATTAAGGTAAGAGATTTTTTTATAAGTAGTTATCCGAAAGACAAAAATGCTCCTCAGCCGGGATTTGAACCCAGGACCCTCTGCTTACAAGGCAGGCGCGCTAACCATTTGAGCTATCGATGGGCTTGTGAACAGAGTTCGCAAACCACTACAGTAATCTGGTAGAAGCCGGCCATAGGAACAGTGATCCCGCCCTAAGGCAAATTCGTCTAACCAGTTCGTTTTAGTAAGATATTTTACCTTAAAAGTCCGTATCAAAACCAGGATGTACCTATAAATTCCCATTGTTTTTCGTAGTTGTAGAGAAGTTTTCATGAGCTTGTTGGTTCAAAGACGATTTCGAAGAGATTTTTTCTGAAACTGGCGTAGTTCCGAGGCCCGGGATTGGCCGATGGCTGAGTTGGCTCCTCCTTCCGGGAGAGTCAGCTACAGGTTTCCCGCCTTGGAGGAGGAGTCAAGTGGTGACAAGTGACAGCTGATCCGCCTCAAAGGAGGGGGGGGAGCTATTAATAATCATGGAAGCTTTAAAACTTGGGTTTTCTTTTTAGTGTGTTCTTCTGACAAGAGATGGCGAATACCTCATAACCGGTGGCGAGAGAGGGATAGTTGAAGTTTGGCGTGTATTTTCATTGGCTCTCTTATACGCCTACCCTGCCTGCGAGGCACCAATTAGATCGCTTGCTTTGTCTCATGACCAGAGGTAAGCCCTTTTTGGGATCCCAAAACGTAAGTGGAGGGATACCTATGACATCGCAAAAATGTCCATCTGTCTGTGAGCACGATAACTCTCGAAGAGAATGAGATATCTTGATGAAACTTGGTGTGAGGATTCATTGGGTCAAGGGTAAGGTCAAGTTCGTAGATGGGCTATGTAGCTCTACATTTAGGGGTGGGGGAGTGGGTTCAAATTAAGGGACAAACAAATATTTTGAAACAGCTAATGTGATAGTCGATTATGGGGTAAGAAGACATGCTGAGCACGATAGTGAAAACCATTTTCTCGCCGGACAAGTAGTTCGTCCGGAATTTGGCAAAAAACGGAAAGTTGGTTAAAAGTAAAAGTTTTATTTGAAGTTGATTAAATGGTCGATTGAGGGGTAAGGAGACATGCTGAACACGATGGTGAAAATCATTTTCTCGTCGAACAAGTGGTTTGTCCCGAATCCGGCGAAACCCGGAAAGTTGGTTAAAAGTAAAAGTTTCATTTGAAGTTGATTAAATGTTCGATTTAGGGGTAAAAAGACATGTGAACACGATGGTGAAAACAATTTTCTCGCCGGACAACTAGTTCGCCCGGAATCCGGCCAAAACCGGAAAATTTGTTAAAAGCAAAAGTTCGATTAGATGACAGGTTAAGGGGTAAGAAGAGAGGCTGAGTCTGTATATGACGATCATTTTTTACCCAGACATACAATTAGTCCGGTATCCGGTTGTAACCGGATTTTTTTTTTTAGTCAAACATTTATTCAAAGTTGATTAGATGTTCTTTGTAGGAATAAGGAAATACGCTGGATTTGTTTCTAAATTTTCTTTTTTTTGCTGGACTAGTAGTTCGTCGGAATTCGGGCGACACCGGAAACTTGGCAGAAGTAAAGCAGGAAGTCTCGGTCAGTATCGTCAAAATAGATATGTCTGAACTTGGTTTTCTCTGATGATTAGCCTTGCGAGGACTGGATCTGGCGAAGACAAGATCCGATTGCCTGAATCAGAAATTAGATTTTCGGGTTCCCATCGACACCTTTGGTCTTGTTTCTTTCTAGTACTATGTTAAAGAAGTTAGTTCGGAAGCATGGTCCCGTTAGCAATCTTAAGATCACCACATTGAATTGGACAGGTCAAACCAGGAGTCGTTACGACTGCGAGATGACCTAGTTGAGTGATTCGGAAGTGCGTGGCTGGGCGCTGACAGCTCCCAGCAAAAAGGTGTATGTATAACAAAAAGACACAATAGTTGGCAGTGTCTTTATCTTCTTTTTTGAGTTATATCAGCTTGAAAATCGGTTTCACTTTTAAGAAGGAAAGGTATGATTCTATCAAAACACACTGTTGCATTGTTGTCAGTGCTGTAGTTAATGAACTAGTGATGGACTACTTAGTTGTGCTAAACAATCGAGTCCGTTACTTGTGAACAGTGCTCGCTTTTGTTAGGATTGTGTATAAAGAAAAGATGCAGTTGTGTCCAACCAAAGTAATCAGTCAACTCATTTATGTAATTTTTCTGTGGGGAATACACTGTAAAAAGTATCTCCTTTATCGGATTTTAGTAGTTGTGCGTCGCTGATTTCGGACAGTTTTGTTAATAAGATAAAGATAAAAATGAAAAAAAAGATAAAAACGCTAGAATGCAAAATGCTGCGGTATACACTGTAAAAAAAAATCTTGCAGTATTTGCTACTGGGATTAATATCGTCTCTACTGAGATAAGATTATTTCTAATTCGGAATAACATTATCCCAGTAGAGATAAGCTAATCCCAGCAGCAAATACTGCAGTTAACTTTAATCCTTACTCGGATAAACTTTTTACAGTGTACTCTGCAGTATTTTTGCATTCTAGCGTTTTATTCCTGCATCAGATTATAACTCTCCGAATTCAAATTTTAATTGTCCGAATTAGGAATAAACATGTCCGAAATCGGTGACGCACACTAGTAAAGTCCGATAAAGGAGAGACTTTTACAGTGTATCCTACCATGTGTCCAGCTTGTGACTGGGGGGAGGGAGTATCTTCCTGCGATCGGCCTCTGGGGTGTAGAGGATTGCACCCATAAGTACGAACGTTCTCACTTTTAAAGTTACTAAACAGTCAGAATTTTGATAACAGATAGCACATGTTTGCGCATTACTTAACGTTTGGGAAGATATCTGTCGTGACCCTTTTAAGTGTTAGGTTCGTGTAAAGATAATATTTAAAAGGGACATACATATAAGGCGTATTCTCGCCGTTCCTCGAGGACTCCTCGGGGAATCGAAAGGAACGGCGAGAATAGAGGGAGTCACTCCACGCGGACTCCGCGTACAGAAAACAGCGAAAACACGGGGAATGTTTCCAAAACGGATTTTGTTCGGGAACAAAAATATGAAGTTGGCGAAATTAGTGTGAATCCACTTTATTTTTGGTTTTGTTTATTCTGATTGTTTTTTAGTTTACATTGCACCAACACCAGCAAAATTGGTTCCCCTCCGAATCTGAAAGGGAGTCCTTTTTGATGATGGTGATGACAATCGGAGCATTCCACGGTGGGGTAATACAAGTATTGCCAGGTCGAGCCAGAAAAGCGTCTGCTGGCTTTTCCGATATCGTCATGACAAACAAAAGTCAACAGACGTTTTTTTTTGTCGGTGGTAGTGTTTCGGACAGTTTTTTAACCATGAATTTTTCCTTTTTCAGATTCGTCCTGGCTGGGCTTAGCAATGGCAGCGTTGTTGTGTTCCACATCGACTTTAACAAATGGCACCACGAATTCCAGCAGCGATACTAGAGCCATCTGCTGGCAAGATTCTTCATTCCGAAGTCTCCAACGGAAAGTTGGGGACGTTAAATAACTGTCCGGTAATGGAAATAGCAATAATTGGTCGAGCTTGAAGTGTTACGTGTTATTGAGGTGAAGGAGCAGATGTCACGTCTGACGTTGTCCGTTGAAATTTTGAAATAGAGCGTTGAAATGAGGCGAAAATGGCGGTGTGACCGTTACAAGAGTGGGGAGTGAAAGCAGACAAACTTGTGGAATTCGATGTTTGTGCACGCCAATTCGACGCTGCTATAACGCAATGGTAACATTAGTTCAACGGTCGGAAGTCCCGTTAATAATAGGTAACGTAAAGCGTGTTCCACCCTTCTAACAATAGTAACTATTAGTTACTATTTTCGTTCCAACCTCGTAAATAGTAACCACGCTGACCGTTCCAACCTTCTCGAAATAGTAACTATTTGTTTACCGTGCTGGGGAGCGTAGTAAGCGTGGTAACTACGCATCTCTGTAACGTGATTGGTCGGATTCGCCCGTGGCATGATATCTGCTGGAAAATAGAAAAATTGTTCCAGCCTTAACGGCCAAAAGCCGGAATTCGTGACGTCATGCCTAGTAACTACGGTGAATAAGGTGGAACACGCTAGTAGCCGTATGATCGAAGTGCAACCGGTCAACTTCCGTACGAAAATCGTTTCATGATTTATTCCTAGGGGCACCTAGGGCAGGATTTTTCAAGGCAGCATCAACGCAACAGTCTTCTGTGATTGGTTGGATGATGCTGCGTCAGCGACATCTTGCCCAGTGAAAAGATTTCAAAAGGATTTTTGGGCGTTATTGGTGGAAAACTCGCAAGGCTACTAAATTTTAGTGAAATAGTGCAGTAAATGTTGCTCAGTGCTTTAAATTAGGCGCAATTGCAATTTGCCGTCATTGCGGTCTTGTGCTCAATTGATGTATACCCAAAATGCCATCCTACCCCTTCACAAAAAGTATAGATTTTTGCTTTCTAATCCTAGTAAACTGGATTTGGACCAATCCATCCAATCAAAACCCATCATGAACAGTGGCGTATTTCAGAGCAAAATAACACTATAGGCTATTTGTTATTTTTTAGTGTTTTCCTAGTGTTATTTTCCTCTAGCGTATTCAGAGGATATACAAGTGACCGTTACACGGGCGTTCTAGACTCATGGAAGGAATGCTTAAAAGTCACAGCTGAATTTGTAAATACGCCACTATTCATGGACCCCCACCCCCGGGTCTGACTGTCTGTGAACAGCTGCCAAAAACCTTTTGCGAATTATTGGTTGGTTTGATTGAAATTTAGAATAATGCCTTTTAAGATGCCAAAGTAGGTTAGGCACTTTTCTGCTTTAAAATGATAGGCGAGAATGGATAGTGCAGCAGTGGCAAACCTGGGTGGAAAAATTGACCTAAGAACTGTTCTCCCCTTTTGTTAACTATGTGATTCATGAATGATCCCGCCCAAGTTGTCATTCCGTTTGCCGTCTTATGGTAATTATTAGATTTATTTCCTTACAAGACGGAGTGAGGGAAAAAAGGAAAACAACACAAGTAAAACATGTTGACTACGAGGCCGAGGGAACTATCGCAAATCTTCAGCACATTTAGATTCTAGTCCACCAACTTGAAACCTGATTGCCTGCTATAACGGAACTTTTCAGGGGCTAGACACTTGCCATCTGTAGCACTGATCAGGAATCGGTGGACTAGGGGAAAAGGGGGCAAGACCTGAGACCTAATGAACCAATGCTCAGATAGAGAAACATAATTAGGCGGGTTAGCGGATACCTATATACGCATGCGGTCTGTTTATAATTCATTAATTAGTTTTCTTTTTTTTATCACACTTCCGTTCCGTACAGTGCATGCTGCGAACGCACGGTCGGGTGCTCGCGAACTGAGATTCCTCACCGGATTTTCGGCCCAATCATCAGTTCCGTCTGTAAAAGTTGAGAGTTGTTTAACTTTACGATGAAATTATAGAAAATCCGCCGGCCGGGAAACCCGATTCATATATCTGCAGAGTTAAAGGAACGGATTTTGCAACTTGCACATGTCCAGTTTTGCGTGGAGCATGGCACAGTAGGGTCAGGATCGCCACAGGTGACACTTTCTGCGGGTTTTTTTTTCGTTTTTATATAGCATGGTATATGGCTTATTGTGGCATTCGGAAGATCTGTTGACACTATCATAATCTTCTTCTTTTCGAAGAAATGTCCGATAACTTGAAGGCGTATGTCACGATAGTGGGGGCAGAGAAATTTCTCGTCGACGCTGGCAGAATTCAAACTTTATCTTAAAAACCGGGAAAACTAGCAAAGTAATGATAGAATATTTTCATTGGACGTAAACAAGGCAATCGTACATGTATTTTTGAATCCATAACGCAACAAAACGATTCAAAGTGTGGCAGTTGAGCTAAACCAACAAAGAAAATAACATGGGCACTTTAATGTTGTGACAACCTGAATATGTTCTTGTTGTTTCTCTCAATCGAATACCAGTTATTTATTCATTTAAATTATTGTGGAGATGATTAGGCTTTTGATGGGTTACAGACAATTTGGTTGTGGTTTTGTGTTGGTTTCTATGTTTTTGATACGTTGACTAAGTTTATGTCCGTAACTGTTATGTCTGGAACAAACAGATGTGTGCCGTATTTCGCTTACCGCTCGGGAACCTGGAGTAAAATGTTTAAGTAAAAATAATAACGCCCCGAAAATTCATCTGGTGCTTAGTATGCGGAAATTAAGAAATGAATTTCAGGGAGGGATAATTACATTTTTTATTATCAAATATTAATTACAGTAAAATGCCACAATACAACATGAAATCCACAAAAAATTACAAAATAGCATACCTAGCCGCCTGAACACAATTCCTTCGGTTTCGCCCCATATTTGTGGGAAGGAGCCGTACCGCTAACATCTTGGGCGATTTGAAATAAATTCAAGTGTTTTTGAAATTAATCCGATCCAGTATCTATTGCTAAGTTTAAATAAGTGTGCAATATTGTATAAGCTAGTTGGTTGTCTGTCTTGAGGTTCTTTTTGGTATTTGGTTACTATGGTGCTTTGAACTATGTAGCTTAAGTTTAATAAATCTAGTCACAGTTTAGGCCCTGGTGCGCTATGTCAAATTTAAGAAACCTCATTTTCTGGATTCAGTAGTCAGGAAAGATTGACAGTTGTAAATGATTGCCCTAGTGTGTCTTGGACCCGCTCCATTCAGCTTACAAGGCGGACCTGCGCTACCAACTGAGCTACCTGGCTACCTGCGCTGCCGATGGTCATGTGAACATAATTCGCCATATCCCAGTTTAGTGGTTCCAAGTGAACCAGTTCTGTTCATTCCCCTATGCCTCAACCTCAGCACTTGTCTCAGACATAGTAAAATAGATCCACAGGTTGGTGGGTAGAAAATCTGCACTTCCTAGGTAATGGGGGTTTTGCATACCGGAAAGAGAAAGTTACCCACTAACTTGTGGGTCCGACTTTTTACTATGAGCGTGTTCCAACCTACTATTAGCTGGGGTGCCACAGGGTTAACTGGAGCGGTTCCCTGCTTGGTAAACGTAAACCTCGCCGGGGTCAAAGACCTAATATGGTAGCGTAGGCCGGACGAGCGGATCTTCGAATGCGGGTGACATCCCTAATGTGTGGTATAGGACGGGATAAGACGAACACAACTAACTATATTGAAGATAACGTTAACTCTACATCGGTACTGCTTAAACACTTGTACATAAAATATAAACTTATCTTTTAATAATAATAATAATAATATAACTGCGGTAAAAAGGCTTTTGCCTCTGTTTATCTTTTGATCTGCTCTGGATCAGGGCAACGAAGGAAGAGAGTGGATATCGGTCTTGCCTGGTCTATGCCCTTCTGTGGTGCGCCTCAAAAACCTCCGCGCCGCCTCGGAAGCAAGGATGTTCCTTTGGCTAGCGGAATTCCCCCAAATCTGCTGGGGCATTTTGGCATTCTGGCATTTTGCCGTCAATGCTGGAACGTTTTTTCTATTTTCCAGCAGAATATCATGCCACGGGCGAATCCGACCGATCACGTTACAGAGATGCGTAGTTACCACGCTAACTACGATCCCGAGCATGGTAGGCAAGTAGTTACTCTTTCGAGAATGTTGGAACGGTCAGCGTAGTAGCTTTTTACGAGGTTGGAACGAAAATAGTAATTAATAGTTACTATTGTTAGAAGGATGGAACACGCTCTATGTCTATACAAGTGTTGAATATGAGATCATGGGGGATCAACAGAAACCAGTCCACTTGCAGCGCTAAACTGGAATGGGGCGAATTTGCAAACCATTTTAATTGGTCTTACACAAGACCAAGCCGTTCAGTCTCTGTTTGCCCCTCCCTCACTTCGTTATCAGCCTCGGTCACATTGGATTGGATTGGATTGGATTATTTTATTTCTAAATTGCATAATAACGAATCTGATAGGTAACCGCCCATGAGAAGACATAAATGCACTGGCACTGGGCGGTTACCACAAACTACTTTAACTTAACTTAAACAATAACTTGATTTCATTTAAACACTAATTAATCATTTTTTTTTCATATACCACAGAGAAGAAAAAAGAAAAAAACAAAAAGAAGAAGAAAAGGAAAAATAAATAAATAAATAAAGGTAATAAAAAGGAAATGATAACTTATACCTTCATCCTCTGAATCGTGACTCTTCACCCCTCCAACAAAAATTGCTTTACTCTATTTTTAAACAATTGTTGGTGTTCAGCCGCCTTAACACTCTTTGGGAGTGAATTCCATACCGCCTGGCCCAAATGTTTAATTAAAAAGCCAGTTCGTCTACCACTCCTATACTCCGTCACCAGATTAGTAGCATTCCTTGTAAAATAATCATGTACATCATTATTATGTCTATAAAAATCTAAAAACACTGATGGACACAGTTCATGCAAACACTGGTACGTAAAAACCGCAGCGCTGGCACACACAGAGTGCAATAGATCCATCGAACATAAAAGAGAAGCTTACACTTTTTAAATGGAAGGGTAGTGCAAAAACTCTAATCGTCAGGTAGTTTCGCACCTTATTTTCTGATGACGGGATATAAACACATATCCTAGTAGAGTTGTAAGTAGGGATGTAAGTGGGTAAGCAAAGAACGAATAATTTGATAGAACCTCCGTCTTCCTATCTCTGTAAAATGACTATAGGCGTATTCTCACCATTCCCCGAGGACTCCACTTGAGGAGTCCCCGCGTTTTTGTTTGTCCCGGGGCGTTACTCTCTGTATTCTCGCGAGTCCCCACGGACAGGGAATGGTCCAATTATCATCACCAACATCAAAAAGGACTCCCTTTCAGATTTGGAGGGGAATCAATTTTTGCTGGTGTTGGTGCAATGTAAAATTAATTAAAAACAATCAGAATAAACAGAACCAAAAATAAAGTGGATCCATACTAATTTCGTCAACTGCATATTTTTTTTTAACAAAATCCATTTTGGAAGCATTCCCCATGTTCTCGCTGTTTCTGTACGTGGAGTTCACGTGGAGTGACTCCCTCTATTCTCGCCGTTCCCTTCGATTCCCCGAGGAGTCCGAGAAGACGCCTTATGCGGAGTCGAATATTTCCCATACCCTGTCCGCTACGAACGAGCAGAGGTCAGTAGCTTCGCGCCACATCGCGTTTCGTTACCTCTGCAAATGGCTAAATCGCGGTGAACCCGCCGGAGAGGAAAAGTAGAAGTCAAAGCTGATTGGTTCTATGGACGCGCTCCGGAGTGGGTCAGCGCGCGGAGTACGCCTCCTGCACTATTTTTTCTGCGATAAGCAACGGCGAAGACCGAAGATGAGTTAAAGGGTATCAACATCAGCTCAAAACTAGAGTAAACACCTCTAGGCCAGCTCAGTTTTGTCGGGGTATTCATAGTCGCTGCATGGGACTAAAGACAGAAGTTCGATGAGATTATTTGTTCGTGGTTTCAAACTTCTCTCTTGCAAGCTGTCGAAGTCATCGTAAACAAGATCTTTGATCGTAACCGCCTTGTTTTGGCAAGCTTCAGCCAATGAGAGAACACCGAGCCTAGACAAGTAAGCACAGTTGTGACGGCCGTTTGTCGATACTCGATTATCAAAAGGTCGTATCGCCCCGTTTGTCAGTTTTCAGGAGACACAAATTTGATCGGATGTTACGACCTCTCTCATGATACATCTTTTGAGAAGAGACTCTAGATGGCTCTTAGACCATCTTGGTTGTTGACAAGAGCATGGAGATGCGTAGTTTTGACCGGAGAATCTTACCACTTGGGTTGGGGTAACTCAATTCGCCCAAAATTGGAGATACGACCTTTTGATAATCGGGTATCGATGTAGAGTTCCTTCTTTCATTGGACGTTGTTGATCGTAATGAGCATTTGGGGACTAATCGGAGCTAAACCGCATACTTGTTTTGAACTGGAATATGTATAATCACTGGGTTGGAACGGGCTACATGATCGGCAACGGCAGTTAAAGGCGAAGATCGTGTGTTCAAATCCTTCACGAGGAACATTCTTTTTTTTGTCTTTCAGTTCACTAACGTTTCTAGAAGGCTGGTGAAAATCTATTCATTTGCGCATTTTCTATCAGTCGACGTGAGACTCTTTAGCCCTAAGTGACGGCGCACAAAATCACGGTGTGCCATAGATGGCGTGGCAATTCACGGTAATCCGTTGTTGTCACTATAGTTTTGTTTCGTTCCTTTTATAATTCATTCACTTGTAGAGTCCACTTCAGGTCCTTATCCGAACATGCGCTTGTGATAATCTGCGCGCCGTATTCCCCATGCAGCATACTCAGTAACTTCAAGGGTGTGATGAGGAACTGGAATTTCATGCCTCCAGTTCTTTTCTTCGGCTCTTCTTTCACTTCTTTCAAGCCAAGTTTCTCGGCGATTTTAGACTTTTGATCTTCTGATATCCCGTAGATGGAGCTCAAAGCGTACCCAGGTTAGCCGGATACAAGGACGTACATCTGGAAGAAAATACTGGGTGAGTTGTTAAAGGGATCCCGGCATAACTCACTAAACTCTTAGGAGAAAAAAACTTTTTTTCCCTTTTTTTAGTTTTTTTCCCTACAGTGGTATTTGAAAGTAATTTGCCTGAATAAGATACTTATAGTCGGTAGAAGCTTCAGTTATTTATTACAGGTTTGATTCCTTCCCCGACGTTGGACCTGAAGATTGGCAGCCTGACGAGGACCCTTGGCAAGAAGGGCCGAAATATTGCTGATGAAGCATCGTAGCTGACGTATCCGTTGTATACATTATTTGAATAAATGTTTCAAAGTCAGCTTGGGCTCAAGGAATATTTATTACACCTCTAGAAATACTATGCTTCGTAAATTCTAAGCTAAACTTTCATTCCTGAGACTAAATCCTTTAGTCACATATTTGCAAACATCTACGATACATTTGGGGTTCGTAGATTTCAGGATACGGGGAAGCGAAAGCTCTTCCTCGTGTTCCTGCTCTAAGCTCCTATAGCTTTCGAAGGACCCTTCCCCCCCCCCCTTGGTCTCACAGTATGGAACTAAGCTGGAGGCAACGTCGCATAAAGTGAGGTCTCCTTTCGTATATGGGATTATATTGCCCCAGTTCTGACCACGCCAGTAAGCTTCTCTGTGACAGCATATCCATATTCAGTACCCTACTGCTGTCGAAATTGCGATTATTTCTCTTAGTATGGAATAGGATGAGGTACTTCTAACAAAACGACGTAAGACTCTGTTCATCTTCATTTCACTATATGTATATAATATAGCCTATAATGGTGGGTTTGCACACTGCGTAAAATCCGAGCGTATTTTACGCACGTATTTGAGCTTGAAAAAATTTCTAGCAATACGGACGTATTTAGATACAAAACGGACCGATTTCTCAAATACGTCCGTACTGCTAGAGATCTTTTCAAGCCCAAAGACGTGCGTAAAATACGTCCGGATTTTAAATACGCTCGGATTTTCCGCAGTGTGTAAATGCACCATTAGGAGAGGCAGGCCAACACTATATTATAATTAAAGAAGTAAAACTACGATTTCACGTGGCACCGTTACGGGAAGATTGTAGAAGAACGGAAAAGAAGAAGTTATAATCCACCCACACAATCGCCGGATGCGATTCGAACCTATAAATGCAGACACCATAAATCTTTTCTAGAATCAATTTTTCTCCTTGAAGGTGAATCAGAATTTGTGTTATAAGAAAAAAATACTAAAATAATCCTCTATATGGATACCAGTACCATACCCCACACGCTTTGCCGGAATGCCGTCCGGACACTTAAAGGACCCCTCCTGCTTATTCTGCCTTTATAATATACCTAGCTCTCTTATGGAATTATAAGCTTCTAAAATCCCCATATTTCTCCTTTTGTTTCGTTTTGTCCCTACGAGTTTTTAGCGCTTTTTCGGTCGTGCCGAGATTTGCCGGTCACAGACATAAAGTTTGCCGAAAACTTCAGTGAACTCTTTCACACATAAGAACATGATAATCTTCTGTTTTTTACTTCTTTTATTCGCTTAGTTTTCCAAATTTTTAACCACGGCGTGTTCAGTTTTCAAATGTTTTGAGCCCAGCCGCCGCGTTGGAGAGCAGGAAGGCTGGATAGGGTCGACAAGCGCTAACAAGAAAATCGCTAAATTTAGGTGGAAAGTAAGGGTATTTTCAAAAACGTTTTTTCTGATCCAATTCATAGTGCAAAGATCATTTCTACTAAGAGTTGTGCTTTAAACTGTTGTTCGGTTCTTTTGTCGTTGTTGTTGTTCCTTCTTTTTATTTATTGGTTCATTAGGTTAATTTGTTAGAAGTTTATTTCGTGTTGTTTTTTGTGTGGTGTTATGTGTTTCCATATATTACTTTTTCTTCTTTTTTGTATTTATACTCCGTCTTTCTCTTTGTGAGTGTATGATGGTCATTAATAAATTATGTTATAAGGCACTGTCTAGGGAACCGGGAGCCGTACTTTTTGTCCTACGGGCTACGGAACCGGGAGTTCTCACGGAAATCAAACCATATGCACTACGATTCCCGGATCTGACGTCATTGACTAACGGAAACTGGCTCCCGTTCCGGTAGTAATAGAAATAGCTCACGGAAACTTCATCGTACCAGCTTCTCATCCGGTACTCTCACGGAACTATGTACTCAGAAGCTAAAAGCCGGTAGGTGATACCGGAAACCATATAATTGGAGCTTGTGTTCCGGTAGTGTCTACAATGAATATAAGACTTACGGAATAGTTTGGATGAGAGCTAAGATGCCGGGATTTTCACTGACTTAGAGAAAATAACATGGGAAAAAATAAAATACCGGAACCCATATATTGAGAGCTAAGGTACCGGTAGCAACAACTATTTGGTTGAAAATAACCAGCTCACGGACACAAACGACCATGGGCTAGGGTTCCGGTAGTGCAAAAAATTTAAATTTTTAAACTCACGGACCCATGTCAATGCATACTAGGAAACCGGGAGTGAATATTCTTCACTCACGGAACCCAATTCCCGTGGGCTAGGGTTCCGGTAGTGCCAAAAATTGAAATTACAAACTCACGGACACGTGTCAATATAGTCTTCGAGTCCGGTAGCATATATCCTCAGCTCACGGAACCCAACTTCTATGGGCCAGGGTTCCGGTAGGGCAGTGCGTGATTCAACTTATTAATATTCTTAGCCCATGAGTTGATAGTATTTGCTACCCGAGTTTTATGTCCATATTGACGCGTTTCCGTGAGTTCGTTTTTTGTTTTGCACTACCGGAACCCTAACGCATGGGAGTTGGGTTCCATGAGTTAAAAAATATTCACTCCCAGACTCCTAGTCTGCACTGACATGGGTCCGTGAGCTCAAAATTTTTTGGTTCGCACTACCGGAACCCTAGCCCATAGCCATCTTTGTGTCCGTGAGCTGGTCATTTTCAACCAAATAGTTGTACCTACCGGTACCTTAGCACTTAATATATGGGTTCCGGTAGTGGGTTTTAACCATGCTATTTTATATAAGTCAGTGAAAATCCCG
The DNA here is from genome assembly GCA_030848855.1 of Branchinecta sandiegonensis. NCBI lineage: Eukaryota > Metazoa > Arthropoda > Branchiopoda > Anostraca > Branchinectidae > Branchinecta > Branchinecta sandiegonensis. The sequence continues at coordinate 7,666,043 of JAUPMV010000019.1, forward strand.
GCATCCTAGTTCTCATTAAAACTATTCTGTGAGTTCTATATCCCATATAGACACTACCGGAACACAAGCTCCAATTATATACTTTCTGGTATCACCTACCGGCTCCCTAGCTTCTGAGTACATAATTCCGTGAGACTACCAGACGAGAAGCTGGTGCAATGAAGTTTCCGTGAGTTATTTCGGTTTACTACAGGAACAGGAGCCAGCAAATACAAGTTTCCGTCAGTCAATGACGTCAGATCCCGGGTTTCCGTGAGAACTCCCGGTTCCATAGCCCGTAGGACATAAAGTACGGCTCCCGGTTCCCTAGACAGTGCCTTATTATAAATGGTACATCTACGGCACCTGCTACAGTTAAACTGTAAAAAGTCTCTCCTTTGTCGGACTTTAGTAGTTGTGCGTCACCGGTTTCGGACATGTTTATTCCTAATTCGGAGAATTAAAATCCGAATTTGGGGAGTTATGTCCGATGCAGGATTATAACTCTCCGAATTTGGATTGTAGTTCTCCGAATTAGGAACAAAAATTTCCAAAGTCGGTGAGATAAAGGAGAGACTTTTTACAGTGTACAGTCGAATCGGATCGCCCGTTCGCAAGTTAGGCATGTCACAGTATCCCGGACCCCCCCCCCCCCCCGCCCCCAAGGTTGATTGGATCTGGGAAAGGAAGGTTTCCCATAGAGCAAATGGGCAGGTTTCTTCGTACTAGCCTATGTGGAACAGTCGGAGCTAGCAAAAGTTGGACTGGTCGGCAGACAACCGGGGCGCTATAATCGTAAAGCTTTGGAAAAATTGTACAGCACCTTCTGCGCTCCTTCTATACTAGCTGCGTTCTTTGCCACGGGAGTTCTCACCGGTGGTCTCCGGTTTTTCTTATCAGCAGTGTCCGGTTTTATCTCACCAGTACGGACTAACCAGAACCTGCTCGGGAGCCCGGCTTCAGCGAGAAGTTCGCCAGTTTTCATCAACTCACCGGTGAACCAAAAAACGCGTTATAAGAGAAGAACCGGACACTGGTGGCAAAACACCAGAGCGAGCGCGGAGTGCAACGAACGGTTCTGGCGTTACTCGTGTGCTGCGAAAGAAGGAGATTAAAAATATGAGATCATTTTATTTTAAATATGCAAAGCACCTAATCATACATTGACGGAGAAGCTCAAAACTCAAGATGCAAGTGTTACCCTTTTTGGATGTTTCTTCGTCGCTATAAAAAATCATTGACAACAGAGCCCGACCAGCGCACGACCTTCTCCACTGCTTCCTGGCCTAAGATTGAAAATTCGTGTCTTTTTCTGTGTCTTTATGTGTTTTATTTATTTTTTTTCATTTACTCCGCTTTTTTGAAATGGCGGGTTACAAATAAATTACTTACTTACTAACTTACTGGCGGGCCGACAGACAGCATTAGCCTACGATTGTTACATGGTACTTCAGAACCGCCACATATCTCTTGATACTTCTACACTCTAAAACTAGGGACATTTTATGTTGTTTCTGACCCTTTTTTCACTTCTGTTTTCAGTATTTCGCCGTAAAATAATAGTTGTGTTTTGCAGATACCATGGTATCTGTTACCACGGTAACTGGATTTGCAATTAGTCGTTTTTGCAGTTATCGAGGTATCTGATATACGGTTGCTCTGCAAAAACGACAATTGCCGAAATTGCGTTTTCGAAGTCATCCGAAAAGAAAACTGATATTCAGTCACATCACTAAGTGCCAAACTTCTTTCCCACCAGTTTGACAAAAATCGATGAAAGTAAGATGACTTTTCAGATACCCCGATCAGTTACCACGGTGGGACCGTGGTATCTGAATATCAGACTCCGCGATAACTGGCCAGATACCACGATAACTGCAAAAACGCCTTTTGACCATGGGATCAGATACCACGATAACTGCAAAAACGACTTTAGACCGTGGTATCAGATACCATGGTATCTGCAAAAACGCAACTAATGGGTCAAATAACTACGAAAGAACAGGATAACTTACTACCCTAGGTGCTTGACTTTCTATTCCTTCCGACATAACAGTCAAATCCTAGAACACACGGCCAAACGCACTGCAGAAAGTTTATTTCTAGAGGACAGTCCGGCAAAAGTGCCGACTGTCACTGTTCACCGTCTTCTCATGACCAGTGAGATATAAGAGGGATTTCTCTTCAGTCAGAAAATGTGTCCAGCGCATTCAGTTTGCGAAACCGGCAATTTTTTCAAGTTAAAATAATCTGTCAAAGCAAATTTCGTTATCTATTTATCTCCTTTGTTGAAAGTGCAGTTCGTAAAAGTGTTCTGGGATTCAGAACTCAGTCCCTGCCGAACAGCTTGTTTTTCGTTTTCCTACACCTTGACCAAAAAGCGAGAAATTGTAAGACAGTTTCTTGTTCCAGGTACGAAGAAACGTTAGTCTAAAACTATTTTTAGGATCCTGTCTCTTGTCTGTGACTCAGTCGCATAGAAGGTCTTTCTCGGTTACTTTTCTATGTCTGTCCGTCCGTCTGTCCATCTGTTCGTCAGAGTTCTATGTATCTTTTGAATGCACTGAGTTATTTTGAGGACGATTAGGAGCTTGCCCCACCCTTCTAACAAGAGTAACTATTAGTTACTATTTCCGTTCCAGCATCGTGAAAAGTTACTACGCTGACCGCTCCAACTAGTGATGGGGGATATTCGATTAATCGAAATATCGATAATACTGAAAAATATCGATATTTCTATATTGACTTTTCAAATATCGATATTTTCGATAGTTGTATTAGGATGTGCAACAGTTCTATCATTCGGATTTTCGGAATACCTCGCGGAATACAAGAACGAATGGGGATTTCAAACTTGATTTCGGTTGGTGAGGAAAAACAGGCTGGGAAGGAAAAGCGTGGAAATGCTACTATTTCTTAATGGGAAAGTTTGGTTTTGTCATTTTAGTTCAGTTCTTTTCTTGTTAAGTTTTTTTGTCCATGAAAAATGTAGCAGTATAAACAGTTTCAAATTTTAAATATCTAAATATCGATATTTCGATATTCCTAAATATCGCCCAACACTAGTTCCAACCTTGTCGGAATGTAACTATTTGCTTACCACGCTCGGGAGCGTAGTAAACGTGGCAACTACGAATCTCTGTGATGTGATTGGCCGGGTTAGCCAGTGGCAGGATATTCTGCTGAAAATAGAAAAATACGTTCGAGCATTGACGCCAAAAGTCGAGAATTTGTGACGTAATGCGTAGCAACTAGGGTAAGTAGGGTGGAATACGGTCTAGATAGGTACAACAAGGTAAACTCATCAAAGTTCTTGGTAGTATCAAAGAGACGGTTAGACTTGTAGGTGTACTTTTCGCCCAAAACTTCGAGGATAGAAAGTCAGGATCCAAATGAGTCTTAGTATTCTATTTAGGGGTAAGAAAAACGCTGAAGAGGTCAGTAAATGTAAAGAGTTTTTCAGCCTCATTGAACCTCGCAAAAACGCCGTTTTGTCTGTTTTGTCGTTGGCGGTAATCTCAACCATCTGAAAACAAAATTAAAATCTGTAAACAGAAGTTTTGGTTTCAGTTTCATTGGACTATATTTAAACACAAAAAAAATACACAATTAACATTCCTGCCAGGAAAGCACAAAAGGAGTGCTTGGCTAGGGCAGGGAAATAACTGATGTTGGTTAAACAACAAACAGAATCAACTAACTGAATACTCTGTGTAAAGAAAAAGGAAGGAGACGAAAAAAATTAACCTATGGTTTCAACTTTAAATGAAAAAGAGAGAGTCTTATTACTTCGACAGAAATTTGCACTAAATTTGAATTTGTCTGCCGAAATCGAGCGACAAAATCGAAAACCACTTCGACAGTTGTCTGTCAAATTCGAGCAACAAAGCGACTCACAAAAACCTTGTCAGTAGCAGAAACACACTTGTGGGCAGAGCAAAATAACACTAGGGAGTAGCGCCAAGACTTGAAAGAAGTGACACACACTCGAATAGCAGCAACACTAGCACCATTAGCGATAGTGAACGTCCCTACTGAAACTCAATCAGTCGTGCACCAGCGCTGGCTCCAATAGCTTCACTGAACACAGCAAAAAAAGATAGTACCTCCCCTGTTTCCTCGATGTGTGCAGACCGCATCTTGCTTTACTAGGAATTTCTAAATCCGCAAGTTTGTCGCGCTGAGTGGCCCGTTTGCAAAGCAAGGAAAGCATAGGTCGTGACACTACTCCCAAGTGTTATTTTGCTCTGCAAAAGTGTGGGCCCCACTAACAATCCCGAAAACGCTCTGTTCGAGCCGCAACCGAGCCAGCTAGTGTTCCATCCTACTTACCGTAGCTACCACGCATGACGCCACGACTCCTGGCTTCTTGGCGCCAAGGCTGGAATACATTTCTCTATCTTTATCAAAATATCTTGCCGCGGGGTGATCGGGCCAATCAGAGCGTGGTAAGGAAATAGTTACTATTAGCTACTATCATAACAGTCAGCGTAGTAGCTTTTGACGAGGTTGGAACGGAAATAGTAACTAGCTACTATTGTTAGAAGGGTGGAACACGCTGTTTGTGAAATCGCGGGAAACCACACGAGAGAGGTCATGTGATTTCTGACGGGACTTTTGTAAAAAAAGGATCTGGACCATTTTTTCTGTACCCGATAATGCTTTCATATCTAAGATTAATTTCGTAAACCACATCCCGATGAAAAATTTGTAGCCTGCGTAGTTGTATGGTAGTTGTACAAAAAAGTTGCATGTAATACTATGTAGTAGCAAATAATACTATCATTTAATGTGCCTCAGACTGGTCCAATCTTATATAATAGTATCCAGTAGCATCCTGTCTTGCTAATAGTAGCATGCGGTAGTATGCAGTAAGACGGTAGCCTTGAAGTAGAAGCATGTACTAGCATCAGTTAGTACTGCATGCTACTTTTTCGTACAACTTCGTAGGCCTACTACTATTTTGAGATAAATTTTTCATTTGGATTGGCCACCATAGCACAAGAAATCCGAAGAAACAGAGGCGAACACGCGGTTTAATTTAGGGAGTAATGGGGTTTTATTAATTTTATTTAACTCGTATTCAATTTAGGTTTTTTTGAATTCTTCCAATTTTGGTTTTCAATTTTCGGTTGTTTGTTGGTTCTCCGCTTTGTTTTCGTCTGTCTCGTTTGATAATCTTCATGGACTTTTTGGCATTTTCCCTCGAGATTCTCAGTCTGCGCTGAAGAAGGGAGGAAGTTGTCCCCCCAAAATATTCGCTTCGCTTTTGAGTATTTTCGCTGGTCTTTAAAGTTTAACTGACATTTTTCACTATTTGCTCTAGAATGACGTTCAGAATATCAACGGTGGTCCTCACAGGGCAAATTTCTACTATAGGCGTATTCTCGCCGTTCCCCGGGGACTCCTCGGGGAATCGAAGGGAACGGCGAGAATAGAGGGAGTCACTCCACGCGGACTCCGCGTACAGAAACAGCGAGAATACGGGGAATGCTTTTAAAATGGATTTTGTTCGAAAAATGAATATGCAGCTGAAAAAATTAGTCTAGCTCCACTTTATTTTTGGTTTTGTTTATTCTGTTTCTTTTTAATTAATTTTACATAGCACATACAACAGCAAAATTGATTCCCCCCCGAATTTGAAAGGGAGTCCTCTTTGATGATGGTGATGATAATCGGAGCATTCCCCGTCCGTGGGGATTCGCGAGAATACGGGGAGTGAGTCCCCGGGACAAACAAAAACGCGGGGACTCCTCAAGTGGAGTCCTCGGGGAACGGCGAGAATACGCCTTATGACGCAGAAAAATTGAATCTTAATACATACGCGGCGTTTCAGTGGCCTGTCATCAGCTTACGGAAGTTAGCTCACTGCGTGAACACTTATTTTTAGTAAATAGTTTTCGTCGAGCATACAGCACAGATATAAGCGCATAGAGCATACAAATCAGACAAGGAAATTCCATTATTTGAAAATCGATTATTGGTGAATAGCGGAGCAACGAAGTAACGCATTTTCGCCGGGTTTTCAAGCTTCTTCAAGTGAATTAGATTGTCCTATCTAACCCGTTTTCAATTGAACTTTAAAAAAACCATTTTCGTCTCTTTTTCGTCGGATTTCTTGTTTCATAAGATCGGGTGTAGCTTCCTGCTATACTACTTCACTGCTATAAAAATTACAGACCTTGATTTTGTTTTCATGTAAACGTGAAAAAGTCACTTTTGGTTGGAATCACTGCTGGAAAATAACAAATCTGAAGGTTTTCTGAAATACAGTGAATTTTATGTCCTACGTAGGACAAGAGTGGGACAAAATACAGTGACAATTCACACTGTCGTGCGACATGTGGCAACCCTGCTCGGCTGCTTTTCGGGCCGACCAAGTCCGTGCTTCCCTGCAAGATGCTGCTTCAACCAAGAAGAATTCTTGCAGGCAGTGAATCCAAAAACGCATCTTGTGCAGAAGCAAAGAATTGCTGCAGCAGCGATGCGGCAGCAATATTGCAACAAAAACGAACCTACTACATGCTCCGAAATTTCTCGAAAGGGTATTGCTGCGGTCAGTTAATTTAGGAATATGAAATGTTACAATCACCCAGAATGATTCTCGCTGCTCTCTTCTGGACAATTTCCACGCGATCACTGTTTCACCTTTAACCCAGCTGTGATTTACTGGAGTCGGAGGATACATTGACAAAAAATGGAAGCAATATTTTCTTCCGGTAGTTTTTTCACCGGACCGATAACTGCCCTGGTATAGAAAATCAAAGTTGTGTTTCATTTCATCTTACGCACATCCATTGTTTCTACGCGCTAAATTTCTTCTATTTCCAACGCATGGGGTTTGGGATCCAGTCGTTGTTCAGACTGTTTTTATCCTTCTAGCAATGACATTCAAAGCCTCATCTCTGAGAAAAAGGAAGCACATAATTTGGAAGTTTGATGCAAAGATCGTATTATTATCTTTGGTTTGATGCATGCAGAGATGGCGTTTTCGCTTTCGTGTCATAATATTTAATATAGTGAAGAGGCATGCGTTTGATAAAGGTACTTGACTGAGTTGCTTACTGAAAGACAATTAAGTTAGACAGTTAGTATAATAACCTAATAGGCGTGATCTGTGCACATCTCTTATTATGTGTTTTTACTGACTAGTGTCCAATCAACCACAAACCCCTGAGTTTTGGGTTTAGAAATATAAACAATTTACATAACCGTTTTTTCTGATGGAAGAACTCCTTGCAGACAACCGTCAACAATGTGATACACAGCTAAGGTAGCAAAACACGGCAAGTGAGAAAGTCAGCATGGTGAATTAATACCTTGCCAGATTTACAGACATTTTCAGCATTACCGACGTAACAGTGGGCTGTTACGTAAGTAACACATATTTTTTTGCATTTGTAACGTGTTTCATTGGTTTCAGGTATGAAACTAAATTTTGTGCCACACACCGCCAAGTGTTCGTTGTGGAAAGACTATTGTGTGCCACACAGGCGAGCCACAAGTTGACAAGTTGAGACTCGCGGAAACGCCGTTTTGTCTATTTTTTTGGCGGTAATTTTAAATATCTGAAAACAAAAATAAAATTCACATAAAATCTCAATAAATAGAACTCCATGCTTATCTCCTTACCATTCTGTACAAAAAGCATCCTCAGTTTTAGGTCTATGTGCTTGAAAAAGTAGTTAATTTTATTGTTTAGATACTATTTTGCTGCTTAACTTGAGTTTCCCGCCAGAATCAAGCCACAAAATCGACAATCACCTTGCCAGCTGTTTGTCAAATTTGAGCCACAAAGCGAGCCATGAAACTCTTGTTGGTGGCGGAAACACACTTGTGGGCTGCACAAAAGATCAAAAAACACTCTTTTCGAGCCACAGTCGACCCACAAACTGTTTGTGGGAGCACAAAACAACGCCTTAGACTTTGAATGAACTAATTCCGTTCAGGCTTAGAGGCTTTTCAGTAGGGTAAATTAAGAAGATTAGGGGTTATGCCCAGGTAGATTCTCATAGCCTCAAAAATGATCGTAAGATCTGGCAACCCTTGAAACTGATCAGCTTAAGATTTGGACAGCTGAAAAAATTAGAAAGGATGCTCTAATTATGATACTTGGAATAGTTTCTTAAAGCACCTGTCTCACCTATAATACTAACACAACCTACTTCCATAATCACTCTGTATGAGTCTACCACAAATCCCTGATTTTTGGATACCCTATGCCAAACGCTGGATACCTGTTGGTAACCTAACCCTGACCTACCTCAGTATATAGGAGTTCTGATTGGTTGATTTTTTAGCTTCACTCAAATCATCAATATTTTACTGGGTTACAGTAGCCTATCCAGCACCTGGCATAGTGTATCCAGCATTGGGCATAGGGTATGCCAAACGCTAGACATATCCAGCGTTTGGCATAGGGTATCCAGAAATCAAGGGTTTGTGGTTGACTGCTCTGTATATTTCTAAACCAGGAGACCCCAATTTCGTATGGTACATTCTAACCCCTCTTACAAAACCCCACTGATTTTCTCACTTGCAGTGTTTTGCTACCTTCAAGGCGTATCAGGCAGGTATCACACTGTCAAAGGTTGTCTGGGAGAAGTTTTTCCATCAGAAAAAAAACGTTATTTAAATTGTTTCCCTGTTTTCGCTATAAGTCAACGGGTCTCGGAAAAGGCTTAAACCAGCCAAAATCGTGGTTTATTTGTTGAGACCACAGCCTAGTTTCAAAGTATTCAAATATTTTAAGATACTGTAGGTTGAACATGAAATAGTGCGAGGGGTCCTTTAAAGCCCAGGGTATGGTCTATAAGAAAAACGTAAAAATGTTCCACAGCTTTTATTTGAAAATTGTTCCCTCCATAACCATCTCATGGAGTTGCCCCTTGATATTGTGGTAGGTCAGGGTCAGGTTACCAACAGGCATCCACCGTTTGGCATAGGGTATCCAGGGTTCAGGGGCAGATCAAAGGGGTGGGGCATGGCAGTCTACCACAAACCTGAGATTTTGGAAAAACCTATGCCCAATGCTGGGTATATCTAACTTTTGGTATTCCCCATGCCTAACAGTGGATACACTATGCCAAATGCTGGATACTTGAACTCAATAAAGTATTGACGATTTGAGGGAAGCTCAGAAATCAACCAATCAGAATTAACTATAGTGGGATAGGTCAGAGTTAGGGTACCAACAGCTATCCAGCATTTGGCATAGGGTATCCAGCATTGTGCATGGGCTATGCCAAACGCTAGATATATCCAGCGTTTGGCATAATATACCGGTGAAAAATTTGTAGCCTGTGTAGCTGTATGATAGTTGTACGAAAAAGTTGCATGTATTGATATGTAATAGTAAAGAATACTATCCTTTAATGTGCCTCAGGCCTCAGACTGGGCCAATCTTAAGCAGTAGTGTCCAGTAGCATCCAGGCTTGCTACAGTAGCATCCAGTCTTGCTAATAGTAGCATGCAGTAGAATGCAGTAACACGGTAGCCTTGAAGTAGAGGTATGTAGTAGCATCAGTTCGAACTGCATGCCACTTTTTCGTACAACTTCATACTACTATTTTGAGATTTAATCAAAACCTGTAATAATCAGGTTATTACAGGTTTGTTTCCTTCCCCGATGTTAACCCTGAAGATTGACAGCCTGACGAGGACCCTTTCCAAGAAGGGCCGGAAATTCGCTCATGAAGCATCGTGGCTGGCGTATCCGTCGTATACATTATTTGAATATATGTTTCGAAGTCAGCTTGGGCTCAAGGAATATTTATTTTATTCCTTTAATGGCCTTTTGGATAATCTTTCAAAAATGTATGCTGATATTTCTTGAGTCTGTGGTGCTGTGTTTTGGGTCTTCTGTTTCTAATAGGTATAGTTGCCGGGCATCAACCAGTGTATGTTTTGAAGTCGTCACCCCCCCCCCCCCCCCCCTCCATGCCCAGCACTTCGAACCGCCCCTGCAAGCTTTAGGCATATGCTATGTTAAATGCTAGATATACCCAGCGTTTGGCATAGGGTATAAAAAAATCAGGGAGTTGTTGTCTTTCAGGAAGCTGACTGTTGACACTTGAACATACTTTAATTGTCTAATCAGATAGTTTAATCAAAATTCACTAAAGGTTGGGTTTAGCAACAAAAAAAGAAAACATTGTAATTGAAACATCATCCGAGATGTTGGTCGAAGAGGTCAAGTGCGACTCCTTCCTCTTCAGCAGTGAGACCACTGAGAATAGTTACATAGCCAGATAGCTCACGAACGCGCTGGACGTATTTGGAGGTGAATTTCTCCTCCAAGAAGTGAGCCAACTGAAATCAGATAGGAGTTAATTTAGATGTTAAATGCAGCTGTGATTGATGGTGATCTTCTGAGCCAGGTTAGCTTATAACAGTAGGACAGGATAAGCTATATTGTAGGGTACTGTAGATAGATAGATAGATGTTTAATGAGGCCCTTGGGCCATGAACAAAAACAAAACAATGCATCCTTTACATTCATTATACGGGCGAACTTTTAATCAACTTAAAAAACAACTTCCCTCAGTCTCCAGCTGACCTCACATACTTTTAATTGTCTTACTTAAATGGTACATAGATGCACCAATCCTGCATATACTTCTAGGGTTTGTACTGTTAAGTAGATACTTTACTGACCTATCTATACCATTCAAAAACTTCTCACGCGGGACAGACAACTCCTGGCACCTGTAAAGAAGATCTTCCAGCTCCCAAATCTCAATTTTACAAAATTTACAACTCCGATTATCCCTTGTCCATACCTTCTAATATCCCAAATATTCCCTACTACTATTCACTAAGAGCGTGTTCCACCCTACTTACCGCAGTAACTACGCATGGTGTCAAGGATTTTGGCTTCTTGGCGTCAGGGCTATCCCGGCAAAATATCTTGCCACGGGCTGGTCGGACCAGTCACCTCACAGAGATTGTAGTTACCACATTTACTACGCTTCTGAGCGTGGTAAGCAAATAGTTACTATTAGTTACTATTTCGAGAAGGTTGGAACAGTCAGCGTAGTAGCTTTTGACGAGGTTAAAACGTAAATATTAACTAATAGTTGCTATTGTTAGAAGGGTGGAACACGCTCTAGGCCACCACCATAGGGTACACAATCCTCTCCGCCAGCTAAAGAGCTTGCATACGGCTGGCTACTAGATAAAGCCTAGATGTCGATAGTTACTCGATTCGTTTGTTCTTGTGATTTTCCTCTAACAGCTATTTAATAGTGCAGGTTTAAAGTTTAACTGAAAAGCCAACTCATTTTTGTATCATTTAAATGAATACACTGTATTATTTGGATTGTGTTAAGAGATTTTTACTTTTGTTTTTCACTATTTGCTCTGGTATGACGTTCAGAATACCTACAGCCGTCCTCATAACTCGAAATTCTAGTATGACGCGGAAAATTTGAATCTCAATACAAACACGGATTATAAGTGGCCAATGACCAGCTCGCGGAAGATAGCTCACTGCCTGATTTATTTGGCAACACTTATTTTTTGTAAAGCGTTTTCATCAAGCATACAACACAGGTACAAGCGCGTTGAGGTACCACAAATGACACAGAACTTCCATTATATGAAAATCGATTATTCGTGAATAGTGGAGCAACGAAGTAACGCATTTTCATCTGGTCGTCAAGCATCTTTGAGTGAATAACTGATGGGTATTGTCCGGATTGTCCTATCCGAGCCCTTTTTGGTTAACCTTTAAGATTTGAGTATCTTTGGATTCACTGCATCCATACACAGTTACATTATTTTCCTTCTCAGTAACCAGCGCTGTCATAAGTGTGTCGGTTTTCCTTCTGTGCTTGTTTTTGTGCTTTTGTTTCTCAAGCCACATCGAATCTTCCCATCGAGGCTTTTTACAGACAATACCCGATGAAAAATTTGTAGCCTGCGTAGTTGTATGATAGTTCTACGAAAAAGTTACATGTATTGATATGTAATAGTATAGAATACTGTCATTTAATGTGCCTCAAACTAGCCCAATCTTAAGCAATAGTATCCAGTAGCATCCTGTCTTGCTATAGTAGCATCCTATCTTGCTAATAGTTGTATGCAATAGAATACAGTAACACGGTAGCCTTGATATAGAAGCATGTAGTAGCATCAGTTCCTACTGCATGCTACTTTTTCGTACAACTTCATACTACTATTTTGATATATTTTTTTCGTGGGGTACCTTATATTCACGCACACTCTGTAAACAAATTGGAACCTTGTTCCGTAAAAGATTTGTATTATTCTTTCAGTTCGTTTTACAATTCTTTATATTTTCCTATATAAATCATGCTTTTCATTTCATGCTTTCTTTCTTTTTGTCTCACTAAAGTTTGAAACTTTAGTTTATTATTTTTTTGAGAATTTCTCTCCCTTTTGACCATTACGTTGCTATTGCTTTTTTATTGGCAGGCATACAGCCAATGTTGGGTAGGAGACTTAGCTTACCGTGGCATCCTCGTTTTCGGTTCCGTGGGCAGCTGTCTTGTGGATGAGCTGGCGGGTACGGATAGAGAGGTCACGGGTGATGTCAAGGGCATGACCAAGGGAGTGCTTCTCACCTTTCTCGTCTCTCAGTTGGAGCTGCAAAACAATATGTTTATTGTATACACTGTAAAAAAAAACTTGCAGTATTTGCTACTTGGATTACTCTTGTCTCTCCTGAGATACGATTATCTCTAATTTGGACAAATCTTATCCCAGTAGAGATAAGATTAATCCGTTTAGCAAATACTGCAGTTAACTTTAATCCTTACTCGGAGAAACTTTTTACAGTGTAGTGGTGAACAGAAAAATAAAAATGCTCCTCAAGCAGGATTTGAACCCGTAACCTTCGGTTTATTGGAACTGGCAGACAATATCTGACGGTGCAAAACGGATAAGTCAGCTACACTGTAAAAAAAATCGTGCAGTATTTGCTACTGGGATTAATCTTGTCTTTATTGAGATAAGACTATCCCTAATTCGGACTAATTTTATCCCAATAGAGATAAGATTAATCCCAGTAGCAAATACTGCATCCTTATTCGGAGAAACTTTTTACAGTGTACATTTTATTAGAGCTATATTTCTTCCCTTCTTAGCAAGGGTCCTCTTCAGGCTCAAGCCGCTCAAGCTGGAAAATGAACTTGTGAAAAACAATTAAAGATTCTTCCTTAAATATCTGATTTTATGAACTTCTTCTTTGGAAATTGGTTGGCGTTAAAGCTGGTGCTGTGATGTCATTCTGGGCACGGCTGCTGTCTTTGCTGTTCAGTTGGGTCGTCGAAAGGGTAGAGCTACATTCTTCTGCATTTTGCTTTTGGAGTCACCTGTCTCTTCTTCTTTCCAGCTAAGATGGATACTTGAAAGCGGGTTGTATGGGCGATTTGTAGTTCCTTCAGCCCAAGCTGACTGTGAATCATATTTGACAGACACATTGCCCCTTGGACGAGATTTGAACTCGCACGACCTTTGCTTTGCAAGAGCGTCGCGTGCACCAATGGAATACCACAATACTCTATATGGCTAAGTCCAAAACACGCCAGTAACCCTCAGGAATAACGAGTATACGCCTCACTAAGTCACTAACTCAACAACTCAAATCCTGTGTCAACCAATCATGGCGATCTTTGGGAGCAGATGTGATACCGCTTCCCGCTCTTCCGCTAGGTACCCGGCGATTTTGCATCGGCAAGGAGAGTTGGTCATCAAGAGTATAGCCGGATAGAAGCGGGTTACAGGATCAGTGATCCCGGTCATGGCATGTTCTTGTCATAAATATTCTTTGAGCCCAAGCTGACTTTGAAACATTCATTCAAACAATGTTCTTCCCTTCTTGGCAAGGGTCCTCGTCAGGCTGTTAATCCTCTGGGTCAACGTCGGGGAAGGAAAAGTGGTATTTGAAGGTAATTTACTTTAATAAGATATTTATAGTCGGTAGAAGCTTCAGTTATTTATTACAGGTTTATTTCCTTCCCGACGTTGACCCAGAAGATTGACAGCCTGACGAGAACCCTTGCCAAGAAGGGCCGAAATATTGCTGATGAAGAATCGTAGCTGACGTATCCGTTGTAAACATTGTTTGAATAAATGTTCTTGTCATGTCTTGATAGTTCGATTCTACATATCAGGGGATCGGATACTTTTTACTTAAATGTGGAATGTATGCATGGGACTTGTTAATCGTGAAAAATTAACCTGAAAGTAATTTTAATTGAATTTCAGAAGTCGACAATTCAATGTCGGAGTCTCTTCCAGGACCTAATGGCAGAGCTTCATAGGGAAATACAAACGAAGCCAAAGACTTGATTTGAAATCGTGAAAGAGCTCTACAAGAAATATACCGTTTGCTTTGGGGCGAGGGATAGTGACGTTCACTGTAAAAAGTTTCTCCGAGTAAGGATTAAAGTTAACGGCAGTATTTGCTACTAGGATTAATCTAATCCCTACTGGGATAAGATTAATCCGAATTATAGACAATCTTATCTCAGTGGAGACAAGGTTAATCCCAGTAGCAAATGCTGCAAGATTTTTTTTTCAGTTTTGTCATGTAATACATTTCCACCTACACTGTAAAAAGTTACTCCGAGTAAGGATTAAAGTTAACTGCAGTATTGCTACTGGGATAAGATTGGTCCGAATTAGAGACAATCTTATCTCAGTAGAGACAAGATTAATCCCAGTAGCAATTACTGCAAGATTTTTTTTTCAATGTTGTCATGTAATACATTTCCACCTACACTGTAAAAATTTACTCCGAGTAAAGATATTAGAGACAATCTTATCTCAGTAGAGACAAGATTAATCCCAGTAGCAATTACTGCAAGATTTTTTTTTCAGTGTTGTCATGTAATACATTTCCACCTACACTGTAAAAACTTACTCCGAGTAAAGATTAAAGTTAACTGCAGTATTTGCTACTGGGATTAATCTTATCCCTACTGGGATAAGATTGATCCGAATTAGAGACAATCTTATCTCAGTAGAGACAAGATTAATCCCAGTAGCAATTACTGGAAGATTTTTTTTTTTTAGTGTTGTCATTTAATACTTTTCCACCTAGCTTCAGAATGGGTTCCTTGAAATATCTAGGGAAAAGCAGGAGAAGCGTCGGATGATTTCCCCCAACCAATCCCGGCGAAGGGTTGTGAATTGGCGAACCTTCAATGGTTTCCATGGGAAGGCTATGTTTGTTTTGTCGCAACCTACAATTTCACATAGAAGCTACACTGTAAAAAAATCTTGCAGTATTTGCTACTGGGATTAATCTTGTCTCTAAAAAGATAATCTTATCTCTTATTCGGATTAATCTTATCTCAGTAGAGATAAGATTAATCCCAGTAGCAAATACTGCAGTTAACTTTAATCCTTACTGGGAGAAACTTATTACAAAAATAAATTACTTACTTACTTACTTATAAAATTAATTAAAAACAATCAGAATGAACAAAACCAAAAATAAAGTGGATCCAGACTAATTTCGTCAACTGTATATTTTTTTATAACAAAATCCATTTTGGAAGCATTCCCCGTGTTCCCGCTGTTTCTGTATGCGGAGTCCGCGTGGAGTGACTCCCTCTATTCTCGCCGTTCTCTCGATTCCCCGAGGAGTCCTCGAGGAACGGCGAGAATACGCCTCTAGCGTAGATGTCGAAAAATTATAAAAATGTGAACACTCCTCTAGGAGAATAGAGTAGCTCCCCTGGGATGAGGTTCTCTCCCGCATACTAATACTCTATATGACTAAGTCCAAAACACGCCAGTGATCCTCAGGAAGAACGAGAAAAAGTTTAGCTAACAACTCAAATCCTGTGTCAGTCAATCACGGCGATCGCTGGGGACAGCTGTGGTGCCGCTTCCGGCTCTTCCGCTAGGTACACGGCGATTTTGGATCGGCAAGGAGAGTTAGTCATCAAGAGTATTATGTTCCAGACTTAAGTGAATGCAGAGGCAACCGGGCCGTGGAGATACGTAGTTGAACCGGTAAAAACTCATAGAACTTTTGTTTTATATCCATCCTTTTACAGGTCAGTTTGGTAAGCTACTTACGTTTCCGGCGGCAAGGCCGTAGGAGGTCCCTCTAGTTCCGTTCTTGAACGGGGCAGACACTTCGTTCAGATGACCACCGCGAAGTGTGACGTAATCGACAAGGTCCAATGCATCAGCCCAGTGCTCGTCGGCGAGGGCCTCGAAGTACTTCTTGAAGCCGTTGCGGTTCTTGGTGTCTTTGTCGAAATGGCTGGCCTGTAAAGGTAAGCAGGGTAAAGTAACTGAAGGTTCGATACCTGTAGAGCGGGGCGCCAAATTATGTAAAGTGATGACTTTTGTGAATCTTCGTCAAATTCGTTCCATTTTCTTTCGGTTTTCTAAATATTTGCTACCCCCCCCCCCCCCCCGGACAAGGGACAGCCATCTCGTCGAAAAGTTCCGTATAGCTGATCCGTCTGCGGCTGTCCTGAGATCCATCAACAAAATGAAGGAAAATGGTATGTCGTTCAGTCCGCATCGTTCTTCTGGTTTTAGTTACTTGGCGTTGTATGTTTTGTTGGTTCCGCATCGTTTTTCTGTTGGTATTGTGTTGGACATGATTTAGTTGTTGTTTTTTTCGCGGAGTACGGTTTGCCGGAATCGCAACCGAAATATCCGAATTTATATTTATCCCTCGCACATCATCTTAGAGGGATAACTAGCTGATCAGGAAAAAAAAACCCGAAAATCACGGTTTTCTATTTCGTTCTGAGGGGAATCAGTTTTTGCTGGTGTTGGTGCAACGCAAAATTAACTAAAAACAATCAAAATAAATAAAACCAAAAATAAAGCGGATCCAGACTATTTTCTTCAACTGCATTTTTTGTTTCGAACAAAATCCATTTTGGAAGCATTCTCCGTTTTCTCGCTGTTTCTTTACGCGGAGTCCGCGTGGAGTGACTCCCTCCATTCTCGCTGTTCCCTTCGATTCCCCGAGGAGTCTTCGGGGAACGGCGACAATACGCCAATAGTCTACGAATAGTTTCTCACACGAGCTGCTTGAGCACGCGAAAGATTGCACTTCAAATGTATCATCCTCTATCACCAAGTGGTGGACCTCTGCCTGGGTAAACTATGCGGCTGCCTAGGACTCCAACCACGGAAAGTTGGAAGGCAAAGCGGAAGTGTTAAAGTTCAACTGGAAAGCCAACTTAATTTTGTATCGGAAGTGTTAAAGTTCAACTGGAAAGCCAACTTAATTTTGTATCGGAAGTGTTAAAGTTCAACTGGAAAGCCAACTTAATTTTGTATCATGTAACTGAATACACAAAATCATTTGGATTGAGCTAAAGGATTTCTTCATTTTCCACTATCTGCTCTAGTAGTTGAGTTCAGAATATCTACGACCGTCCCCACGACGCAAATTCTAATATGACGGGGAAAACTTGAATCTCAACACAAATGCATTATAATGTATAAAACTTGTATCTTGCATTTTTTAGTCTGCTTGTCTATTTTTTGAATTTAAAGTACGTTAAGTAATTAAAAGGTTTGCTTTCTGCCAAATTTCAAAACGTGGGCCTGTATGCCTAGGGGTCCTGGACTATATGCGGGCCTGCTCTTATCTCGATCAGAAAATACTTTTTTTCTTCTGCTACGTACCAGGAGTGTGAACTTCAGGCTGTGCTCCAGGTTCGTATTGATCATTTTTTGGAGGAAAAACAGGTTCACATCGTTAAAGGACTTGTGTGCGGAAAGGCACTCGGCACCAGACGCTCGGTTCACAAGACGGGTGTAGCAGCCATTGGCATTAGCGCCCACAAACGCACAGAGGGCAAGGAGTGCGACTGTCTTCATTTTTTTTCTGAAAAGAAAAAAAATCCCTCCATTAGCAACGTCAGATTCTATTTCAGTTCAGCTTACACTGTAACAAAAATCTTGCGGTATTTGCTACTGGGATCATTCTTATCTCTACTGGGACAAGATTAATCCGAAAAAGAAATAATCTCATCTGGGACAAGATTAATCCGAATTAGAAATAATCTTATCTCATTAGAGACAAGATTAATCCCAGTAGAAAGTACTGCAGTTAGCTTAATCCTTACTTTTTACAGTGTAGCCTTAAGGGTTACCTTGAGTGGCGTATCCTTGATGGGGGTTGTTCTTGTCCCGTTCTCTTTGTTAATACAGTAGCGTCAAAACAAAATATCCTCTTCGTTTACCCTCTCCCCCTACCCAATCTACGCCAAAAATTCCTTGAGCCCAAACAGACTTTGCGTTTAAATGTTTCAGCTCATTGTTGTACTTGTGGTCAGAATTAGTTGTAATATCTTTCTTTTCATTTCTTGTACGTGCGTTCGGGCGAATTTCGGTAAGTGAATTAAGCCCTTAATTCGTCAAAACTATATACACATTTTTGGGGTTCACTTTATTCTTTGTGTCAGTAATTGAACTAAGCAATTAATCAGTCAAAACTCTACACGTTTGTGTTTCACTTTCTGTTCGCAACAAGCGCCTTCAACAAATACTGTTTTTCTGTGAATGTACACGAATGAAGGGGGGGCGGGGCAGGGGCAGGGGCGTCATGACTAGGGGGGGGGGACGCCCCCCAGTCGGTAAAAGAAATAGCCGAGTCGGCGCGAAGCGCCGCGATTTTTCGTAAAACCAGTGGATTCTTTTTTAAAACAGTCGGTTTCTCCTAAAAGTAGTAGATTTTTCCTTAAAAAATATTAGTTTTTCTTAAAATTAGCCGATTTTTCGTCAACACAGTCGTTTTGTCTCAATAATGGTTGTTGGTATCTGCAAAAACAGCCGGTAAAAATGACCAGCCAGTCGATAAATACCTTGCCCCCCCCCCCAAACATTTTGGCTATTAACGTCCCTGGGGGGGGGGGGGCTATTTCTGCATAAATTAAATAAACAGAAAAATAGCCTGTAAACCAAAAGTAATAAGATCACATTCTCTGATTCCAAATGTTCTGCTGACTAGATAAAAACACGAAGTCAAAGAACTAACCTTACGAAGTATTTTCAATACGATGGTCGATTGATTCTTCTTTCTTCTTTTCACTGATGTTAAATCTCGGGATAGGAAGCAGTAACTGAACACTGCAGTTGACCGCTAACCAAATAACTGGCTTCTTCAATCTCCTGCAAAAACTAAAATCAAATTTGTAACAATAAATCTTTTGTTTAGCTTATCAGTCAAATGAAATAAGGGGCAGCTTTGTCCGAAAATTAAAAGTGACATGTTCTAGGCCACGGAAGTAATGCTGACGGGGCAGCAGCGAAGTCCGGATACTTTAAGTGCTTAATGCCGAAAAATCGCCATCTGTTACTATGCCAACCGAATTCGCACACGCGTCGCCTTCTAAGGTTTCTTGGCTTGGGCATTAGAACCCCTCGCACTGTTTACTCTTCAACTTACAGTATTTTAAAATATTTGAATACTATATAAAATTAGGCTGTGCTTTCAATATATAACCCACAGTTTTGGCAGTTTTAAGCCTTTTCCGAGACCCGTTGACTTGTAGGGAAAACAGGGAAATAATTTACATAGCCGGTTTTTCTGATGGAAAAACTTCTCGCACACAACCGCCGACAGCGAGATACACATCGAAGGCAGCAAAACACGGCACGTGAGAAAATCAGCGTGGTTTTGTTACAGGGGTTAGAATGTACCGTACGAAATTGGGGTCTCCGGGTTTAAAAATATACGGAGTGACATGGAAGTAGGTTGCGTTAGTATTTTAGGTAAGACAGGTCCTTTAAGGACACATTATACCGATCGTTTTTCCGTCGATCTGTCGGTCTGTCCGCCGATAGCGAGTAAAGGCGTACTTCCTGGCGGGCTTGGAAAGTGAAACTTGCCAGGCGAATACTCTTGATGACTAACTCTTCTTGCCGATGCAAAATCGCCCTGTACCTAGCGGAAGAGCCGGAAGCGATATCACAGCTGCTCCCAAACATCGCCGTGATTCGTTAACACTGGATTGCGTTGTTGAGTTTGAGGCGTTAGTGCTGCGTTTTCTCGTTCTTCCCGAGGATCGCTGGCGTGTTTTGGACTTAGTCATAGAGTAGGCGGGAACTGACCAGGGTGTGTCATCTCCCCTGTACGACCATCAAGGTTGGCAGGAATGCATGTCCGTTTCAGATCCGGGCTGGATCCAGCAACTGTGGGTGGAGGCAGTGGCGGGCTACCAGAAAAAAAACATTTATTCAAACAATGTTTACAACGGACACGTCAGCTACGATTCTTCATCAGCGATATTTCGGCCCGTCTTGGCAAGGGTCCTCGTCAGGCTGTCAATCCTCTGGGTCAACGTCGGGGAAGGAAACAAACCTGTAATCAAATCGTAGCTGACGTATCCGTTGGAAACATTGTTTGAATAAACTACCAGAAATCTTGCGGCAGGCTCGGAGTGAAGTTTTCTGAACCAGACTTGGCAGGTTCGACAAGTTTCCTGGTCCTAGATGTACCATTTTTACAACAGGATCGGACCATGGCACTGTGGGAGAGTTGGAGGTTCATGTACGGATGTTGTGAGATCATGCATACTGAAGGAATGATCCAGTTAGATGGAACTTGAAAGTTGACAAGAGCACACACCCGAGATGTCATGTTCATAGGTCCGTTCCAGATTCGGCCGTTCTGGGGGGGGGGGGGGGGTGGAAGGGGGATCCCCGAATCTTGTGGCATGCTTGACTCTTTTTTTACTTTTTTTTACTCGTAGTATCTTTTGTAATTTAGCTTATTTTTATATTATTTCAAAAAATTCACATTTCGTACTTTTTGTGGCTACTCCTCCATCTGTCAGTGACGTTAATTTTGTATATATTTTCACCCTTTTTAACTATTCACGTCGCATAACTTTTGAAAATAAACCAATATTGAATTTTGTATTCTTCCCCCTAAAACTTTCGGTTTAATGTAATTTTTTGTTTCTGTCCTTCAAACCTCATATCATCACATCAAGACATAAAAACTCTACTCTCAACCAAACTACTGTAAATTGGAAAAAAAAAATAAACTCTCGAACGAATGGTCCGGTTCGGACGGAAATTGGTCACTGGAAGTTCCACTTGTTCCACTCTAGAAGTTCCACTTGCGTTGAGGGATCAGGTGGGAACTTCGCCGACAGGACTATTGGATCGCATGCCCTACATTTACAATTTAAACATCAGTGCTGAACACAAGCACTATGGGGGGGAGTTGGAGAGGTTCTTGAAGTCGTGTGGTGTACGTAACTCTTGGACAACTATCCGGAATGAACTTCCTAACTTGCGCAAGGACACACGTACTAGGCGTTCGACTTCTCCGGTCACTCATGGGGAGTTCCCAGGAGAGGGGTCCCGGAAATATTGACGCATGCTCAAAGTGTTCCATTCGACATGAAACTTAGCAGAAGTGCCATTTATGGATCCAGGCCTGGTTTGGTGACAGTGGATCTGCAGGGTCAAAACCAAAGCTTGGTGGGCGCGACATGCGATAATACTTATTTGTTCTTGATAATACCTTGATCTGCGGGGTATTTGGAGGAAGGTCTCGGAAGTGCCATCCAACCTTAATCTTAGCTGGTATACATGCTAAAGTATAAATAAACATGTAAGTAATACATGCTCTTGCAAGTGTTGTATGATCTTTCAACTCCTTTTCTTGCTGATGTTTGTTTGTTCATGGGTGCTAACAAACGAGGAGCGAAATTATAGAAAATTACAATAATCTAGTTGAGTTTTCCATTGAAAAAAGAAGTGGTAGATGACGTTAAATAGGTTTTATGGCATTTGCAGCCGTCTAGTCTAGAGCCATATTACGTCCGTAATGCCTCACACTGTCGATTTGTGCAGTAGTTCGGACCTTACACATTACTAGGACGTTGGAACTAGGCACATGTAATACAAAGGACCCCTCCCATTTCGTTAAGAAACCTTTTTTCCCGGATCCAGTCACACATTGAAGGGGGGGGGGGAGTCTGGGATTAATGCGTGAGTAAGTTGCGAACAGGTAATCCGTTGGAGTGAAACTAGATGGGCTATTTACGTTTCTGAAAGGCATCAGGCGTCCATGGTTGGGCGAGCTGCGGCGGGGGGGGGGGGGGATGGGGCTAATGGAAACTTGTTGACAAGCGTAGGGACAAAACGGATGGAGATGAAACTTCGATGGCACATAGATCGTGGGTCCTAGATTCACCATTTAGCGAACTTCGAGATGGGCGGAGTTTGGTGGAGTTTCTGACGTCAGTCATGTAAAGTTTAGTTTCTTGTATCACAAACGCCACAAGATTCCTTCCACCCAACACCTTCTACAGTGGCCAGACCATATCCGGGCGGGGTCTGGTGACCAATCTGTCTACTGACTGTCGTTCTATGGGATCGACTAAAACCAGGAAGGGAAGGGAACGCGAGAAAAGCAGGAAGGCATACTAAAACCAGGAAGGGCATACTAAAACGAGGAAGGGCATACTAAAACGAGGAAGGCTGTCGCCAGAATTCGCCGCTCCGTTCCCTTCCTCTGTTTTTTGTATTCTTCGAGGGGTTGGCAACTTTTAGTTTTTAGTACTTTCAAGGTACTAAAAGAAGGAAGGAAACGGTGGACTTGAAACATCTTAGTCGCCGACCCCTCGCTGGACTCAGGGGATTAGTCGCCTACCGTCAGAACTAGAAATGAAAAGGTGAAGTACAATTTTGATAGTTGCCGACCCCTCACTGATCTTAATGCCTACCCCTGTCAGGATACTAAAGCGGGGAAGGGATGGTGAACTTTGGGTTTGAAAAGTTGCCAACCCCTCGAAGAATACTAAATAGAGGAAGGGAACGGTGCGGCGGATTCTGGCGACAGCCTTCCTTGTTTTAGTATGCCCTTCCTCGTTTTTTATGCCCTTCCTCGTTTTAGTATGCCTTCCTGCGTTTCTCGCGTTCCCTTCCCTTCCTAGTTTTAGTCGATCCCGTCGTTCTATGTGTTCTTCGACTAGTGTGCCACACGATATAATTAACTAATAAACTTACAAGATATGACCAGAAAAAAAGGATGGGATGAAACTATGTAAAAATTGGGCAGAAGAATTAGCAGGATATGGAGAAAACTGATTGCCAGTGTACCTATCGAACCGACGCACGGAGGACTGGAAGGGAGGAGAGAATAGACGCATCTATCATCTTGTCTATCGAGCATGTGAATCAGTCACAGGTTGAAGTATCGATACAGGTTCTGCAACGGACCTGATTGGCCTTACCAGTGCTGGTTGATGCTGGGGCGGGAGGATGTTTCATTGAATACGGCTCGACAGGGTTTTGTTGCCAAATGATAGGGAGAGTTTTAAAGGACCCCTCGCACTATTTACTCTTCAACTTACAGCATTTTAGAATATTTGAATACTTTAAAACTATGCTGTGCTTTCAACAAATAACCCACGGTTTTGGCTGTTTTAAGCCTTTTCCGAGACCCGTTGACTTCTAGTGAAAACAGGGAAACAATTTACATAACCGTTTTTTCTGATGGGAAAACTTTTCGCAGACAACCGTCGACAGCGTGATACGCATCGAAGGTAGCAAAACACGGCAAGTGAGAAAATCATCATGTTTTGTTAGAGGGATTAGAATGTACCGTCTGAGGTCTCCGGGTTTAGAAATATATGGAGTGCTTATGGAAGTAGATTGCATTAGTATTATAGGTAAGACAGGTCCTTTAGGGAGTGAAGGGTTTGAAGTTGACACTGGTCCTCCAAGGACTAACATTTACGTTTGCCAAACTCCAGTTCCACACGTCCTCGTGGAACCGTGATTCTGCCTGCCTGAACGCGTGCCCCCTACGGTGACGGATCAATTCGGAATTTTATTACACTGCTTTCTTCAAAGTTATCGGAACTTCCGTTGATCAGGTTGAATACTTTCGGTTCTCGTCTAAAAAATCTACACGGGATGGACGGAAGCCACAACTTGGCTAGTCTCTCAGGGTAAGGTAGATCGTGCAGATCGGTAGGTACTTCGTAACTGTTCTTTGGATTCTCTCGTAAACTTCGATATATTGTAAGGCCCACACTGTAGTGTGGCCACATTCATCGATCGGTTGAACCACTGACTTGAATAGCAGTTAGAAAGAGGAGACCACGAAATTCCTCTCCTACCTGCCAATTGGAAAACCGAAAAATTATAAATATATCAGTCACAAATATAACTGTTAAATTTGACGAGCTGCATAGAAAGCTGTCGGCTGCGGCGTTTTCTCCTCATCACGGTCTTATGTTTGAAGTGTAAATTTGTATTCTAATTTGAGTTGTGTTCTTCCTTTTCTCTATGTACTCCACTATTTCTGTTTTATAGAAGTGGGCAAATAAAAAGATTCATTCATTCTTTTCTTCAAGTATCTTATAAAATTCTAGGCAAACGCCTGGTCATTCAAAACGCCCCTTAAGACAAAGGTCGAATGAATGACAGAGGCTAATGACGCCGTTACACGCCACTGAAACGTTACCTGCTCAGACTTGCTAGAATGTATTCTCTGATGATTTTGTCGAGGTCAGCTTTCTTGCATCTGCTACAAAGTTCCGTAGAACAATACCCCCTTTCAGACCCTTATCTTGTCCTTCCATTATCTCCCAGATAAAGGGGGAGTCACTCCACTTTTTCACTAAGTCATACTTTTGGAACTCGACAAGACCAGTCCCAGTCAGTGTATTGGACGTCTTGGAAAGTTCATCGATTTAGTAACTTTTTGGAACAGTGATAGAATATTACTAAACGCATCATGAAATATATCGTTGCTGCTCTTGTGATTGCGACTGTTGCTTCTGCCCGTCAGCTCACAGGAGAGGAAAAGTGTGATCAATCCGAGCGTAAGTCAAATAAGATTAAAATGTTCGGTGGGATCCCGAATCGGGGCTTGTTTTGGCTTTTAACTTGTTACTTGTGCATCTGCCGGAGATATGCATAAGCGAAAGTAAAAGTTTAGTTTAGTGAACCGGGTACATGTGAGTTCCAGTTCAACCGACAGCTAACAGGTATCCGTATCCACCATGTACTTTGACCCTTAGATCCCTCCCACTATTCTTCAGATTGATTGAGCAGAAAAGCTCGTGAATAAATTCCAGATACCAGTAAACTTAAAAAGGCATAGACAGTTTTTGCCCGCGGTTCACAGACATATGGACGATATTTCATTTCCTTATCTTATTCCATTCTCCAGCACCGCCTCCAGTATACTGGAGGTGGTCATTTCCCCCGTATTTGCAACGGCTTACAAGAGTTGCGTTTTTTATCGAAGTTTTGTTCGCCGTTGGCGTCGTCGGCTGCTTATTTTCCGTTTTCAAACGCCGTCAAAGTTTACCGTTTCCTCAGTTACAGTAGAGGTATGCTTACATGAACGTTTGATGACATCCGACTTTGCCATTTTCATGCACTTGTTGTGTATAAAGCTAACTACCATTTAGCCAAAGTAGGTACTTAATTGCATCTGAAAACACCTGAATAGGTATTTTGAATCTTCATTCTGCCATTTAGCCCAAAACTGCACTGTTCACATTAAAGTAACTGTTCACATAAACATACCTCTACTGTACGACTCCGGCGATCCTTGCCTGGTCGCCGTTTTATCAACGTTCCTGGCAAACTTCGAACTTGCTAGCTCACAAAGTTCGACGGTAAGAGACTGGCACATTTCAAATATTCCAATGTTCCAACGGACGTTATTTCCTTGAAACTCTGCCGGGATGCTCAAAAGATTACAACCCTCCCGCTCTTTACAGCCTCATTCGCCTTCGTTGGCTTTCTTGCGAAACACTTGCACAGCTCATCACCAAGGTTCTCACATCTCGCACGATAGTGTGAATTGTCACTCTATCTTTATTTTGTCACCCTTCTCCTACATAGGACATAAAATTCACTCTATTTCAGCAGTGATTCCGACCAAAAGTGACTATTTCACGTTTTTTCATGAAAACAAAATTTCACTCCCAATTCACTCTCTGTTTTCGTCCAAAAGTCACTCTCTAAAATTTTGTGGTGTGGCAACCAGGGTTGCCACATGCCGCACGATAGAGTGAATTGTCACTCTGTTTTATTTTTGTCACTCTTGTCCTACGTAGGACATAAAATTCACTCTATTTAAAAAACATCCACAGGTGTCATTTTGCAGCAGTGATTCCTACCAAAAGTGATTATTTCACGTTTTTTCAATGACATTAAATTAAGATTTGTAATTTTTGATTTGAATTTTTGATGATTTAAGATCTGTCATTTTTTTATTGTGACCAAAACTGACAATTTCACATTTTTTCATGAAAACAAAATTTCACTCCCAATTCACTCTCTGTTTTCAACCAAAAGTCACTCTCTAAAATTTTGTGATGCAGCAGTGACTCCTACCAAAAGTGATTATTTCACGTTTTTTCAATGACACTAAATTAAGATTTGTAATTTTTGCAGCATTGATTCTGACCAAAAGTGACTTTTTCCCATTTTTTCATGAAAACAAAATTTCACTCCCAATTCACTCTCTGTTCTCGACCTAAAGTCACTCTCTAATTTTTTTCGGTGTGGCAACCCTGCTCATCAAAACTCATCGGAAACAATATGTTGGATCTTGGTTCACATCAGTAAGAGACAAACAAGGGAGATGCATAGTCTGCTTTGGGTGAATAAGATGGATATAGTACAGATCGTGTAGTTGTGGACAGTTACTGTAGTAGGCCTAACAATAATATTGTGTTGATGTTTGTACAGTTTTATTAGACATCGAAGAAACTCCAGTGACATACATGTGGCAGTGGATACAAAAGTAGGGAGCTCAGCATCTTGCAAACGAGAACGAATGTAAATGTAGGGACGTAGGGTGAGTCAGTAATATAGATGACAAGTACTTCAAACAACTGAAAGCTCTGCTTTCTGGTTTTAGCTTCGGTTTGCTTCAAAAGAAACTATGAGCGGTTAAAGTTTAACTGAAAAGCCAACTTACTTGTATACGTTTGATTTGAATACTTTGAATTATTTTGACTCGTGTAAGGGATTTTTGTTTTTTACGTCGCGTAGTCTAGTAGTGACGTTTGGAATCTCCGCTGGTTGCACGACAAATAACTTTACGGCGAGTCGCGGAAAATTTGAATGTCTGCAAAAGCGTGTGTTTCAATGGCTAATAAAGCGAAGATTT
Source organism: Branchinecta sandiegonensis (assembly GCA_030848855.1). Taxonomy (NCBI): domain Eukaryota; kingdom Metazoa; phylum Arthropoda; class Branchiopoda; order Anostraca; family Branchinectidae; genus Branchinecta; species Branchinecta sandiegonensis. The sequence continues at coordinate 7,693,137 of JAUPMV010000019.1, forward strand.
TGAAATGTTCGATTCATCAGACGAATCTGATGAGCACTGTGGCTCAGACATATATGAGCGAACGCCAAGTTCTTCCTGGTCACTTTCACTTCCCATCTTCCTGGCTTGAAGAATGCAAATCCGCCATGACTCGTTATTACGGCAATGGCTGCCGCTGTAGTCGCTAAACACTTCAAACATAGAGCTACGTCCGTAGAGAGAAACACCAGTTACGGAAGAGAAATTACGTCAGCTAAAATTCAAGAATCGTGGATAACAAAGTAACGAAGTAACGCGTTTTTGTCGGTTCTTCTAGCCTAATTAAGTAAAAATATGATGGGTAATCAGATTGTTGTATCTTAGCCCTATTCTGTTAACCAGTCTAGTACTCTAGCCCCTTTTCAGGCACCGTGCTCAAACGTCTAGCACCATGCCTGGGTGCTAGACGTTCAAGCACTGTACCTTGGATTTCATGTATGGTGCATGGATTTCAGTATACAGTGCATACATCAAAAACACAGTTTCTGTTATAACAACTGAGCACCAGCTCGGACAGGGCTGAAATTACTACCATGAATTAATCAAAGACAATCCGTTATATGTTTTTCACAACAAAAACAAAAGGGCTCGGTTAATGACAGATGTGAAAAACCTCATTTCCTTTTCTACATAGTCAAGGGTTTTGCATGCAAAGTGTCCTGTGCCTCAGCTTTTTCTACCTAGCAGCCAACCAGAATATTGGCTCTTGGGGAATAGATAGGGAAAATACATGGAAAATAGATAGGGTGCTGTTAGGTTTTTCATCTCCATCATCAGTAGAGCCCTTTTGTTTTTGTTGTGAAAAATATATAAAGGATTGTCTTTGATTTCTCTAATTCATAGTAGTAATTTCAGCCCTGTCCGAGCCGGTGCTCAGTTGTGATGACAGAAACTGTGTTTTTCCTGTATGCACTGTATACTGAAATCCATGCACCATACATGAAATCCAAGGTACAGTGCTTGAATGTCTAGCACCCAGGCATGGTGCTAGACGTTTGAGCCCCGTGCCTGAAATGGGGCTATCGTACTAGACTGCTGTTAACCTTTAACAGTGTTCAATAAAACGTCTTGTTTTTTTCCAGATAATAACAAAAACCTGGCTTGCTCCAGGGAGCATGGATACAATAACGAATGCATTGCCGCCCTTCGTGACCATGTCAAGGTCGAATTAGGTGCTTCCATCACCTACCTATCCATGGTGAGATTCGCATTTTCTTTCAAAGTACCTCCAATCCTGCGTTTACTGTCATATGCCTGTGTCCCCGATGAAAAATTTGGCGTAGTTTCATGGTAGTTTTACGAAAAAGTTGCATGTAATACTATGTAGTAGCAAAGAATACTATCATTTAATGTGCCTCAGATTAGTCCAGTCTTATGTAGTAGTATCCAGTAGCATCCTGTCTTGCCATAGTAGTATCCAGTCTTGCTAATAGTAGCATGCAGTAGTATGCAGTATAACGGTAGTCTTGAAGTAGAAGCATGTAGTAGCATCAGTTAGTACTGCTTGCTACTTTTTAACTTCGTACTACTATTTTGAGATAAATTTTTCATGGGGATGAGCTGTTCTACGTATTTTTGACTCGACTAAGATCACCTGATAGGGGGGGGGGGGGGGGGGGGGGGCGGCTCCTGAATTTTTCGAAGTTTTACCGGAAATTTTCGAGTTTTACCGGAAATTCTCCGTAGTGACCATCTCTGCAGTGTATTGTTGTGTTCTGACTTTGACCAGGAACCCATAAATTTCCTGTTAAGTGTAAGAAACTTAACAGGAAATTTATGGGTCCCTGCTTTGACTATGATCTCAAAAGTCGCCAGGAGAGCCTCGAAACAAAACAGAAAGTTTGAATATATATTCGAAGTCGTTCGTGAACTGAAAGATGTATTGCTACTAGTATGGAAAGCGTTCAAGCTGGCTAAGACAATCCCTGTTAGCTAAACATAAGGGGAAAGACTTTTTAGCAAGATGAAGCTGGTTAAGACCACTTTTCGACTATTTATAGATAAATAGGGTTCGTTAAAGTTTAACTGAAAAGGCAGCTTATTTTACGTCTTGATATTTGAATACACAGAAATATTTTGACACATCTGAGGGATTTTGTATTTTTCCACCCGCTGCGGGGCTCTGTTAATACCGTCAGAGTGTGCGCTACCCGACAAACCAAAATTCGTCCAGACGCGGAAAATTTGAATTTGAACAAGATCCTGCATTTTCAGGAATAAAGTTGCGACATCGGAGATGTTACGGCTGTATGAAAATGATTTAAGATATGTCTTGCAATGAATCTGATATTTTTATTTTATTTTTCCGCAATGGGCTACATTTCAGTTGGTAAATATTTCAAGCGTAGAGAGACAGGCACATAAAGGTACCACAAATCAGAAAGAATATGGTCATTCTATGACAGTGGTTCCCAACTGGGGGTACGCGTACCCAAAGGGGTACGTGAGACCCTCGTAAGCGGTACGCGAAGGTTCCAAATCTCTGAATTCAAAAATGTCTGCTTTCGTCAAGAAAGTGGAGTTTTGGCTTATGAAGCTTCAAATAAACAGCGCAAGTGTCTTTTTGATCCTTGACCAGTTTATGGACGAGAATGAAACTGACAGCCTTGCAGCCTCAAGTATCCCTTTTCTTTATATATATATTTACACATTAATTATGAAAATAAATGAGGTCTTGTTGGTGTTCCGATCTGGACAGCTCTTAGTAAAATAATAGAACATTGATTCTTCAGAAAGGGGTACGCAACCATTTTGAACCTTAGTTAGGGGTACGCGATACGGAAAAGGTTGGGAACCACTGTTCTATGAAATCGATTATCCCTGGATAAACGGAGAAACGAGTAACGCATTTTCATCGGGTTTTCAGGAATATTTAGGTGAATAAGTGATAAGTTACTAGACCGTTGGATTTTAGCTCTGTTCGGTTAAATTTTAAGATTGTCAGTTAACACTAAAAAGTCATTGACCTTCAAGCCAGCCACAACAGACGCTGGCCAGCAATTGCTGGACGCACCAGCTTCGTCGTGGTAAAAAGTCTTTCCCCTTTTGTTTAGCTAACAGGGATTGTCTTAGCCAGCTTGAACGCTTTCCATACTAGTAGCAAGACATCTTTCAGTTCACGAAAGACTTCGAATATATTTATTTATTTATTTATTTAACTTTGACTACGGCTTCTAGAGCCATTATCAAGGCCGTATCCAGGGGGGGGGGGGGGGATTAGGGGGTTGACCTCCCCCGAAACATTTTAATTTTTGATTTAATTTCAAAATAAATGCGGCACAACATTTCATGCGCGAGCAAATTAGTAGGCACTTGTCATTAACCTACAACTAAAACATATATACAATTGTCATAAAATAAATACAAAAAAAAAAGCAGTCATTTGTATAGGCTTTTCCCTCTGATCTATGTCTTTGTTGTACTTTTTTGTCCGACCCGCAGGCAACCCCCCCCCCCCCCCCCCCCCCGAAAAAAATTCCTGGATACGGGCCTGGCCATTATACATACAACACTTGAAACAACAACAAAATACATTTTAAGATTGCGAGCCTTCTACGCAGCACGCGTAAAGTTCGCGGTTCCAAACTAACCACACAGGCAACGTCAGTCTCATATGCGGACTCGAAAGAATCACGAGCATGGGGTTGCGAGAGCAAAGAATTCGGGTTTGGAGAGAAAAGATAGCCGGACGCCGAAGTTCCCCGAAAGAAGGAAGGCCCTCACCCACAAACATGCCAGACGCACTACAGTTCCATGCAAGTCCGTGTAGCCACCGGAACGAGTTGTTATATAGAACCCGAAATGTATCTAGACACTTAACTCTCGTGTTACACACCAGTGGCCAACAGTACAGCGGAGTACAGTAAGCTCTGAAAAGAAAGGTCTTAACAGAAGCCTCGCATCTACCAAACCTCCGAATTAATATATTAGCCCTCACAGACAGTGATCTGGAGAGCGCAGCAACGTGAGGCTCATCCGACATAGAAGGTATAAAAGTAAAGCCCAAATACTTGAAAGTTTGCACAAAAACTAGTACCTCACCAGACAAAACAACATCGGGGATGTAACGTAGTTGAAGACTTTTCGGGATAAACGCCATACAAACCGTCTTTTATATATATTCAAACTTTTTGTTTTGTTTCGAGGCTCTCCTGGCGACTTTCGAGATCATGTCGGTACAAGGCTAACAGGGCTATTAGCCAAAATTGTATATTGCATGAAGTTTTTAGTATATTATGTAATTGTACGTTAGTGAAATTTTATTGACATTTTCCTATGCTATTTTTCGCAATGAAGAATTTTTTGGATAAATAAAGTGAATATGAATTTGAATTTGAACAGGCTAACTCGTTTTGAAACTCTTCTCGGCTTATCACCGGAAAGGAGTCGAGAAAGCTGTCGAAACTGGAGTAGACGGTACCGTGATATTATTCCTGGAACAGTATCTGTAGTGGGAAATGACGGAAATTTCAGTAGGTTGCCTAATTCTTGAAAGCTACAGAAACTTGGTAGATTACCGGAATCACCCGATGACTGTTCCGGTACGCTGTAGTGCCTGTCCGCAAGAATCACTCGGGTAAGTTGTGTGACGGGGTCGTCCTGGCAAGCTACTTATCCGGTAAGCAGCAAATTCCAGTAGATTCCCTGAGCCGAATTCTGGTAGATTCCGTGGTGCAAAGTCCGGTATAGATTCCCTCATCCTGCCTCCAGCAAATTCCCTGAGATAAGTTCCGATAGATTCCTTGAGCAAGATTTCGGTAGATTCCGATCAAAATTCTGGTAGGTTCCAAAATTCTAGTAGAATCCGTGGAGCAAAGTCCGGTGGATTCCTTGAGCAAGATTTCGTCAGATCCCTAAGCAAAATTCCGGTAGGTTCCCTCAGGGTTCCCTGAGCAATGATCCGGTAGATTCGCTAGAAATCATCAATTTCAGGTGAATTTATAAATTACCGGATTTTTTTTTCGACAAACCTTCTGGGGGGGGGGCAGCCCCCCCCCCCCCCCCCCCCCCTCGGGACGCTCCTGACGGCATGGCACAGGAGGCACGAGTAATAAAAGATTAGTAAGTAGCACAAGTAGACAAGTAAGTGAGAGTTTGTAACTCCAGAGCCCCGGTCCCCCTTTCTTGGGACCGTATGGTGGCTGTTATATTGTATACAGTTCTCTATGACCATGATTAAGTTGTATTTTTTTTATTTTATCTTCTGGCCACAGAGCCTGCAGTCCTGTAAAATTGCTTGTTTTTCACTGCGTTTTCACTGCGTGTTTTTAGCCTGCGTAGTAGTATGGTAGTAGTACGACAAAGTTGCATGTAATACTATGTAATAGCAAAGAATACTATCATTTAATGTGCCTCAGACTGGTCCAATCTTACGTAGTAGTATGTAGTAGCATCCTGTCTTGCCATAGTAGCATCCAGTCTTGCTAATAGTAGCATATAGTAGTATGCAGTAACACGGTAGCCTTGAAGTAGAAGCATGTAGTAGCATCATTAGTACTGCAGGCTACTTTTTCGTACTACTTCATAGTACTATTTTGAGATAAAGTTTTCATTGGGAGATTAAATGAACCTGAACGTGAACCTAAAATAAGGCACGTTAGAACATTGTTCCTGCCCCCCCCCCCCCCCCCCCACTCTGAGGCCTGAAATGGCTGTTTTAGTTTTCGTGCCTCTTTTCAGTACTCTTGCTTCCTACACCATGTCGTGCCTTACCTTGCCTCTTTTTAGTCGATTCCGTTACGAACTAGGATTCCTGTCAGAATTTCAGTCCCCATCATGAAATCCTTTAAGGAATCATCAATCAACTTTATTATGAACGTGCAGAAAACTCGGACTGGAAACGTGGTGGCCTCTCCTCACCATAGCCTAATACGCCACGATTGTCAGTTCTTGGTTGAAGTCCAGATGGGAAAAACTGGTCGTCTCCCCGCTGCCACTTCTTGGTTGAAGGAACATAATAGTTGCGTTTTTGCAGATACCATGGTATCTGTTACCACGGTAACTGGATTTGCAATTAGTCGTTTTTGCAGTAACCGTGGTATCTGATATACGGTTGCTCTGCAAAACGACAATTGCCGAAATTGCGCTTTTCGAAGTCATCCCAAGAGAAAAACTGATATTCAGTCACATCACGAAGTGCCAAACTTCTTTCCCACCAATTTGACAAAAACTGATGATTTCGAGATGACTTTTGAGATACGACGAGCAGTTACCACGGTCGGGCCGTGGTATCTAAATATTAGATACCACGATAGCTGGCCAGATACCACGATAACTGCAAAAACGCCTTTTGACCGTGGTATCAGATACCACGATAACTGCAAAAATGAGTTTAGACCGTGGTATCAGATACCATGGTTTCTGCAAAAACGCAACTAATGTTCTTCAAAAAGAGCGTCTTTGGTGTATGGCTGCGTACCTACCAATCTCGATTTCTCAGTTTTGCAGGTTATATTTTCTGCACAAAAAAGAAACAGCCGCCTTGCAATGGACAAGGGTCAAAGGTGCGGGTACTTAGGCTTTTACATCTTCCAGGGTGGATTCTTCGCTCAGGATAAAATCAACCGCCCGGGTCTTGCCAAGTTCTTCAAGGACAGCGCCTCGGAGGAGAGGGATCACGCCAAGGAGCTGATCAAGTATCTCAGAATGCGAGGAGATATCAGCGACGACTACCTCCCAGAAACACTAGTAAGCTTCTTAAAGCCAGGCTTCACCTTCCAGATTACCAGACCCCGATGAAAAATTTGTAGCCTGCGTAGTTGTATGGTAGTTGTACGAAAAAGTTGCATATAATACTATGTAATAGCAAAGAATACTATCATTTAATGTGCCTCAGACTGGTCCAATCTTAAGTAATAGTATCCACACTGTCAGAAGTTTCATAACAGATAGCGTATAACCAATTTGATGACCAATTATGACCAATTAAGTTTACACTATTTCGTGCCTAGATCTCCAACAACACCTTCAATTGGTAAAAATACTAACGGGAACGAAAGAAACATAACAGATAACATCCCAAAGTGTTATCTGTTGAAACCGCGCATCCTTCTGTTGTCGTTATGTAACTTCTAACAGTGTAGTATTTTTACCTATTGAAGGTGTTGTTGGAGATCTAGGCACGAAATAGTATAAACTTAATTGGTCATAACACTTTTTTTCTAAGTGAAAAGGTGTTATTCTTGAAAGTGTTATGCGCAATCTGTTATGAAATTTCTGACAGTGCAGTAGAATCCTGTCTTGCCATAGTAGCATCCAGTCTTGCTAATAGTAGCATGCAGTAGTATGCAGTAACACGGTAGCCTTGAAGTAGAAGCATGTAGTAGCATCAGTTAGTACTGACTTTTCGTACAACTTCGTACTAATATTTTGAGATAAATTTTTTATCTGGACGTCCGGGGCTTCCGCATAGTCAAGCCAACCCCTCCAGATTTTCATGATAACGATGACAGCTAAATTTGATGTTTTTCAACATTTCCTAGATGTCCCCTTTACATTTCAAATATCTCTTGCATCCCATTCACAACTGTCAATCACTTTCGCTTTTCTTCCCCTATTTGCATATTTGTAGTGTCCATCGAACGGGTTGCCTCTATGGCACCTTCCAGACATCCGGAGTCTGGGGTGTCCAACATCCCGGACTTCCAGACGTTTTTGGTCTGGCATCACCTTCTAGATCCGTCTCGACGAAAACGGCTGTCTGGAATCCGGAAGAAAAATCTGGAAGATGAATTTTCGCTTACCCTTCTACCTCTTATTTACGTTAGCTTAGATCGCATTTGCCAACGATAAAGTTTGTTACCTGCCGACGTCACCAGAGAACGAATAGAGAGATTGCAACCTACCCAACGAAAACGGATAGGAGTAGAAAAAGAGTGATTAACAATGTGAAGTAGGACTTTCGACCTTGAGACTGAATTGATAACTATTCCAAGCCTGTAAATGGCTGGAAACATTTCAGAATTGTAGAAAAGTTTCATCGAAAAAGAGAGCTTGAACATTCATTACAAAAACGAATCTTGCTTCCTATTGGCTGGTTTTTGAATGACGCGTCATAACCGACCAATAGGATTTGAGACTCGGTTTTTGTTGTTAAACTTCGAAGGCTTGAAGCTCTCACTTCCATTGAAACTTTTTTGCGAAAATGGAATTTTAGGCCACAGTCAAGGAATAGTTCAATAACATTTCCAGCAAGTCCCTGGCACATAACGATGACCAAAGTCCGATAACTTTGAGCGTGTTCCACCCTTCTAACAATAGTAACTATTAGTTACTAAATCCGTTCCAACCTCACGAAAAGTTACTACGCTGACCGTTCCAACCTTCTGAAAATGGTAACTGATAGTAGCTATTTGCTTACCGTGCTCAGGAGCCTGGTAAGCGTGGTAACTACGAATCTCTGTAACGTGATTGGTCGGACTACTCCGCGTAGCTGCCGTGGACTGATATTTTACCGAAAATTTAAAATGCGTTCCAGCCTTGACGCCAAGAAGCCAAAAGGCGTTTTTCCGTGCTCCCACAAACAGTTTGTGGGTCGATTGTGGCTCGAAAAGTATGTTTCCGCGGTCTTTTGTGCGGCCCACAAGTGTGTTTCCGCGACCAACAAGATTTTCGTGGCTCACTTTGTGGCTCAAATTCGACAAACAACTGGCGAGGTGATTGTCGATTTTCTGGCTCGATTCTCGCGGGAAATTCAAATTAAGCAGCAAAATAGTGTCTAAACAATAAAGCTAACAACTTTTTCAAGCATATAGACTTAAAACTGAGAATACTTTATGTACAGAATGGTAAGGAAATAAGCCTGGAGAAATAAGCCTCTATTTATTGAGATTGTAAAATTTTACATGAATTTTATTTTTATTTTCCGATATTTGAAATTACCGCCAAAGAAATAGACAAAACGGCGTTTCCGCGAGTTTCAACTAGTGGCTCGACTGTGTGGCACACTATCGTGTTTCCGCGACAAAAGGCCTAAAATTAGTGACGTCATGCGTAGTAACTACGGTGAGTAGGGTGTTAGGGTGGAATACGCTCTCAGTTTCAAAGTCGAAAGTCCTATACTTCCCAATGTTAAATTATTTTGTTACGCTCCCCTGATGATGGTGTAGAAATATCTGTTTCCATCGAATAGGGTGCAATCTCTCTATAACCTTAGTAGGCTGCGCCATCCTTCCTGTAGCGTTGGAAAAATACGTCCACGTCCTTCTCAGTGGCTTTAAACTCACTGGCTTATTGGCTATTTTTCCCTCATGAATGCATACCCCAAATAAAGTTTTCAGAAAGACGCCGGCTGTTTATCATTTGAGAACTCCGTGTAGCTTTAGTAGGCTACGCGTAGTATTCCCATGTGATTTCCCACCAGATAAAGTAGTCGGTGCGGAGATTGTTACTGGCGTTAAAAAACTGCCGTGAGAGCCTGCATATACTCTTGATGACTATCTCTCCCTGCCGATGCAGAATCTCCGGGTACCTGCGGAAGAAAGGAAGAAACGGTGTCACAGCTGCGCTGACTCACGATTTGAGTCATTGAGTTTGAGTCGCTACGGACACGTTTACTCCTTCTTCCTGAGAATCACTGGCGTATTTTGGACTTAGTCATATAGAGCATTGGCAATATGTTTACGATCACAAAGTTTTGAAGAAAGCTTTCAGCCGTGGTAAAGTTCCGATCTAAAGACACTAGGCAATTTGGATTCGGGGAGGGGAGGGGGCAGGGCCCTCAGTAGACACGTCTAAACCCCAATTCCGACAAGTGTACTAAGCATGAACTTGATTCAGCTATCAGGTTACGAGCTTAGTTGACCAGTTGACAGTTGACCACGAACGAGGGGGGGGGGGTGGGGGGTAACGAAATTAAGTTACTGGGCAATCTGGACCCAGTTGCCTCTGCACCAGGTGGGTGTGGAGGCGAGACGCACAAATGGTATATCTGGACACTAATGTCAACAGATAAATCGGATTTCAGCTTGATACCTGAAATGGGTCACGAGTTATGGACTCCAGGAAAAAAATATAATATCCGAAGATCTGCAAGAGCGAACACAAGTTTTCTTGAGCCCAAGCTGACCTTGAAACATTTATTATTCAAATAATGTGTACAACGGGTACGTCAGCTACGATGCTTCACCAGCGATATTTCGGCCCTTCTTGGCAAGGGTCCTCGTCGGGCTGTCATTCTTCAGGTCCAGCGTCGGGGAAGGAAACAAACCTGTAATAAACAACTGAAGCTTCTACCGACTATAATAAATATCGCTGATGAAGTATCGTAGCTGACTTACCCGATGTATACATTATTTGAATAAAAAAATGAACACTCCACCAAAAATGTTCACAAAAGCGTTTAAAAAAAACCCAGCAATAACAAAAGACACAGAAAAACGTAGCTATACTTGTTTCCTCATTAGGTCCCCGCAACCGGCAACTTCGATCCTGCCGCAGCTGACAACAGCGCCTCTAGCATCAAGGACGCTTTGAAGCAAGCTCTCAAGATGGAGAAAGATGTCACAAACGCCCTTAAAGTCGTCATCAAGAAATGCGAATCCGCGGATGACGACGCCTCTGGAATCATCAAGTCCGACTACCAGGTGAGAACACTCACTTTTTTAGGGAGAACCCGTTACTGATTGTGCAAGTCAGTCAGTGAAGTTACCTGAAGACCCTTAACTCCCGACCTTTAGGAATCAAACTTTCCACTTGACACTTCCTTATGGCGGCCTTTTGGGGCCAAACATACTCTTGCCCTCCTTGTTGATGTTTTGGTACAGTTGACTGATCTTTCGCTGTATTTTTGAACAAGTATTTGACATTTCCCAGGTATCATTAAAGATGCGACAGTAGAAGTTCAGAATTACTCACTTTTCGTTGGAAACGTTTAAACCTTCGTGAAACTTCGAAATGAAACCTTGAAACTTGACTAATTTTGTGCGGAATTGAAGCTAGTGTTCAGATTGTATGAAACTTCGATGAAACAAGAAAACAGTTGGCATCGAAATTGCCAAAATTTCTGTAGAAAGTCTGAATTCTCGAAGTTTTCATTAACATATATTTAAACTCCTTATGAAATTTAGCCAAGTTTACAAGGTTCATAACAGTTTCATGAATAGGTTTCAAAGTTTGCAACGAAAAGTAAGAAATTCCGAACTTATACTCTGGCGGTTTTAAGAATAATTCAGGAATGTCAACTGGTTGTTCCAAAATACACAAAAAAAGTCAGTAAACTACCGACAAGACAGCTCTTGAGAAGGCGTTCGTATTTTTGGCCCCAAAAGGCTGCCATACCCCCTACATAAAGGATGGAGCCTCTTTGAGTACCTTTACCTAGTCAGGCTTGTCAGTAGTTCTCTGCTCTTTGGGTGAAAGTTCTAGCTTTATTTACAAAACGTTAACGATAACTTAAAAGGACATTTCGCTGCTGAGAGCAGGAGAGTCACGACTAGGGGGGAGGGGGGGGGGGGGGAGGTGACGCCCCCCCCCCCGAATGTTGTCGGCCAGTCGCTAAAAAAAATTCCGAGTCGGCGATTTTTTTAAAAACAGTCGGTTTCTCGTAAAAATAATCGATTTTTCTAAAAATTGTAGTTTTTCTAAAAATCAGCCGATTTTTCGTCAACACAGTGGTTTTTTCTCAATAGTAGTCGTTTTTATCTGCAAAAACAGTCGGTAAAAATGACCAGCCAGTCGGTAAATACCTTGCCCCCTCCCCCCAACCCCAAACATTTTGGCTAGTAACGCCTCTGGCTGAGAGCAGAGCTGGAGGAGATCGACTGAAAAGAAGACTCCTCAAAAAGAACTCCAGAGCGTAGAAGAAGGCACGTTAAAACATTGTTCCTGCCCGTCACTCTGAAGCCTGAAAGGGCCATTTTAGTTTTCGCGCCTCTTTTTAGTACTCTTGCCCCCTACACTATGTCGGGCCGTGCCGTGGCTCTTTTTTAGTCGATCCCGAGCTGGAGCGCACACGAAACCGTATAGGAAAATCAGTTATAGCTGTGACAGCAAGGAAAAGGAATAGCTTTGATTCGGTAGTAACATCTGATCGTGGTCCCGAGTTGAGCGAGGGGGTTGCTAAGCCCACACGACTTCCTTCATCAGGCGGTCACAGCAACAGTCCGCTTTGGTCCCGTCAGGGCATATGCCGCCAGTTTGTTACTTCCAGAAAATGGCGGCGAATGTATTGTCGTCTTCTGTCCTAATCCCCAAGATCCCCAACAAGATAGCTTCATGGGGTCTTGTTTCTTGCCTTATATTTATGTTATGTAGTTTGTGTAGTATAAATAAATGAATGAATGAATGAAAACATCTTACTAGCCGATCGTGCAGGTCCAAAACATTTTAAGTCGGGGTAGTATGCTGCATATGGGTTTTCCTTGTCATCGTTCGACTAGCTAGAGCTACTCGCGCAGGCGGCGATTTGATAGAGCTGTGTAGCACAGAATAGGATCTATTTTTAATTCTCTTGATCATGCCGGTCACGTCCTGCTTGGAGTATACTCTAATTACTCCAGTTTGAACAATCGTCACTGTAAAAAGTCTCCTTTATTGGACTTGTAAACTGCAGTATTTTGCATTCTAGCGTTTTAATCCTGCATCGGATTACAACTCACCGAATTCGGATTTTAATTATCCGAATTAGGAATAAAATTGACCGAAATCGTTGGCGCACAACTACTAAAGTCCAATAAAGGACAGACTTTTTACAGTGTAAAGACACGTAGAAACGACTTGCAAGGTTTAAAGCGTATCATGGTGGGGCCGAAAAGCGATCGAAAACATGAAAGCCACTGGTAAAGCATCGGTCAAAAAGAGGAAATAAATTATTTTGGCTTGTGAGTAAGCTGTTCATTTCGTTCTAGCTTGCCGACTTCATCACCGCTGATTTCCTGAAAGAGCAGAACGACGGACAGCGCAAGATCGCCGGTATGATCAACACCTTGTCTCACCTGACTTCGCTTGAGACAAACGCTAAAATTCGCAAAAACGAGAACTTGGGAGCGTGGCTTTTCGATAGGAAGGTTTCCAACGGTGAATTTTAAAGAAGTGGCTGGCATAGTCTACCAGTTGATGTTGAGCCTTTTTTGTTAATTTTTTCGGTGCTGTATGCCAATTAAATAAGAGATTTGTTTAAATATCTTAAAAACCCTGAAAAAAATCTGTGCGCTTGACTGGCAGATTACTTTTCGTTATTGGAAGTCGTTTCTAGGTCTTTCTTAGTGTTTCGGTGGAATGTGCTCTGAGAAACTGACTATAGGCGTATTCTCGCCGTTCTCCGAGGACTCCACTTGAGGAGTCCCCGCGTTCTTGTTTGTCCCGGGGACTCACTCCCCGTATTCTCGCGAGTCCCCAAGGACGGGGAATGCTCAGATTATCATTACCATCATCAAAAAGGACTCCCTTTCAGATTCGGAGGGGAATCAATTTTCGCTGGTGTTGATGCGATGTAAAATTAATTAAAAACAATCAGAATAAACAGAACCAAAAATAAAGTGGATCCAGACTAATTTTGTCAACTGCATATTTTTTTTTCGAACAAAATCCGTTTTGGAAGCATTCCCCGTGTTCTCGCTGTTTTCTGTACGCGGAGTCCGCGTGGAGTGACTCCCTCTATTCTCGCCGTTCCTTCGATTCCCGGAGGGGTCCTCGGGGAACGGCGAGAATACGCCTTAAGATTTATAAACCCAACCAATGTGTCCAACGGTAATTACTGAAAGTTAAATTCGTCTTTCCAGCCAGTATTTCCCTCCAAACAGGTCTGGATGGTACCGTTTACTAGGAGGCTTGAACGCACCCAGAATAGGGGACGAAGTTCACATTAAAAGTTTCTCCGTTTAAAGATTAAAGTTAACTGCAGTATTTGCTACTCGGATTCATCTTATCTCTATTTGGTATTAATCTTATCTGCGTAGAGATACGCATAATCCGAGTAGCAAATACTGCAGTTAACCTTAATTTGCTAATCGTATTCATCTTATCTCTATTTGGTATTAATCTTATCTGCGTAGAGATAAGCATAATCCGAGTAGCAAATACTGCATTTAACTTTAATCTTTGTACGGAAAACCTTTTTACAGCGTTGACAGTGGAGTCGCGAGTCAAAAATAAACATACACGTAATATAGGACGTCACAATTACGCCAACACGCAGATCATATGATTTGTGTTTTGATGGAATTTGGCCGAAAGGCCATTTCTGCTTTTCTGCCATTTTCTGCTCGTCCGTTGGTCGGTCCGGGTTTTGCTAGTTTGGGCATTTCCACATAAGGCCTTTTTCCGCGACACAATTGTAGGCCACACACTTCTGGGTGTTTGTCGCGGAAACACGATTCTGTGCCACACAGTCGAGCCACGAGTTGAAACTCGCGGAAACGCCGTTTTGTCTATTTTTTTGGCAGAAATTTCAAATATTTCAAAATACAAATAAATTCATGTAAAATCTCAATAAATAGAACTCGAAGCTTATTTCCTTACCATTATGTGCAAAAGGGATCCTTGGTTTTAAGTCTATATGCTTGAAAAAGTAGTTAACTTTATTGTTTAGACACTATTTTGCTGCTTAATTTGAATTTCCCGCCAGAATCGAGCCACAAAGTCGACAATCACCTCGCCAGTTGTTTGTCGAATTTGAGCCACAAAGCGAGCCACGAAAATCTTGTTGGTCGGGGAAACACAGTTGTGGGCCGCGGAAACACTCCTTTCGAGCCACAATCGACCCACAAACTGTTTGTGGGAGCACGGAAAAACGCCTATAGAGAGCGTGTTCCATCCTACTCACCGTAGTTACCACGCATGACGTCAGAAGTTCTGCCTTTTTGTCGTCAAGGCTGGAACGATTTTTCTATTTTCCAGCGGAATATCATGCCTCGGGTGAATCCGACCAATCACGTGACAGAGATTCGTGGTTACTACGCTTACCACGCTCCCGAGCGTGATAAGCAAATAGTTACTATTAGTTACTATTTCGAGAAGGCTGGAACGGTCAGCGTAGTAACTTTTCGTGAGGTTGGAACGGATTTAGTAAGTAATAGCTACTATTGGTACGAGGGTGGAACACGCTCAGAATAGGAGGGACCCGACCAACTACTCTATCAAACTTTCCTTTCTCGGATTCAGTCATCGGCGGGGGGGGGGGGGGGGGGGTTAGGGATGGGGAATCCGGAACCTTGTAGCATGCGTGATCCGAGTTGCCAACGGGTAATCGAATTTGGGTGAAACTTGTTGAAACGACCCTGAGGGGAGCTGGGAGGTGGTCCCTTTGGTCGCGAAGAGATTCGACTGGATCCTTGAGCCATACGGACACAGAAATGACTCTTCCGAGTTAGAGCTCTAGGTAAATCACCGAAGTTAGTACGATCAGTCAAGTTCTTTTTTTTTTTTCAGATAAAATATTCTGAGCACCAGTTCGATGTAATTGTACTGATTTTCCAACTTTTCAGAAGTTGTACAGATGTACAGGTCAGAGAAAAAAGTACTGAATCTGTTTCATGTGCTGAATTTGTTCATTACAATACCTACACTCGTTGACTAGAGTAGTATCAAGAATAAATTATTAATTATAATTATTAAGAAATATAAATTATTAAGAATAAATAAATTATTATTTATTCTTGGTAGTATACTATATTAGTATACTAATCCAACGAGTGGAGGTATTGTAATGAAACATGGTAGGCATGAATGTCATAATTATGCCGTAGGGTACACCATCCACTTGTTTGTCCGAATCGGATTCGGCCATTTGGACAGGGAAGGTTGGAGAGGGTCCCCGGGATGTTTTGGCTCGCCTAGGGGTCAAACGCATGTAGCGACTGGAATGGAACTTGGAACATACGAGGTCATATCGGTGGTGTTTTCCAAAGGTTACAAGTAACACTCTTCCGAATTTACAATGACAGCGAAAAACCTTTCACCTTTAGGGGAGGAAGGGCCGAAAAGTCCCAGAAAGAACTCTCTACAGGCGTATTCTCGCCGGTCCCCAAGGACTCCTTTTGAGGAGTCCCTGCGTTTTAATTGAGAAAAAAAGGACTCCCTTTCAAATTCAGAGGGGAATCAATTTTTGCTGGTGTTGGTGCAATGTGAATTTTTTTTTAAGACAATCAGAATAAACAAAATAAAAATAAAATGGATCCAGACCAATTTCATCAACTACATATTTTTTTTTTCGAATAAAATCCATTCTGGAAGCATTCCCTGTGTTCTCGCCGTTTTCCGTGCGTGGAGTGATTCCCTCTATTCTCGCCGCTCGCCTTGATTGACTTATATATCCATTATATTTCCCCTTATATATCTATAGCAATTACTCCAACTTGGCGGAAATTATTACCAAACATTCGTACGAATAGGTCACTGCTAATAACTAAATTTCGGGGGAAATATCGCTTACCATCATTTGGAAAAAGACTGTCAGTATGCCAGTGAGGATCCGGATACCCGATGTGCTGACGGGTCGACCAACGCCCAGCAAAAGAATACAAAATTGTATTTCTTCAGTATTCCTGTAAGAACCCTATATGCCGCAGAGAATACTGAGGCCCGACAAAAAGCATGCATAATTCGATTTCTTCTGTGTTATGCCCGAATAATGTTTGCAGGAATTTATTTCTTGTGTATACAAAGAACTCAGTGTGCCGACGAGTTGACCGACGTTCGACAAAAACATAAAAAATTATATTTATTCTGTGTTTGCCGGCGCTCAGCGCCGAGAATACCTAGGGCCACGCCGACAAACAAGTGAACTTTCGCCGGGCTTCGCTCGACGAAATTACTTTCTCAAGACGTCCTCAGGGGCGGTTCGAAGGGCTTGGGCATGGGGGGGGGGGGGGAGGACTTCAAAATATACGAATGGCTAAAAACACAGCACCGGCAGGCCAAGAAATATTAACAAGTTCTAAAACGTTACGGAAAATGCCATTGTAGTACAAAATAATAAACAAATAAGTAACAGGAATTAGACGATACCGTTCATATCAAATTTCGCTGGAGAGAAGACAAGCCTAAGTACAAGCTTCTGACATTTCTACTCAAGACAAACAAAAGTGAGCGCCGCAGGCGAAATTTTTTCAATCCGAACAAATTCCACTACTCCTTTACACTTCTACCTTTTAATGTAGCTTAGACCCCAAATCTCAAGCTTAAACCGCGCATAAACGATGCACGCTTCAACTAATTAGAAATAGGATAGGAAAACGAAAGAGCCGCAGGCAAAATTTGTTAAATCGGCCTTATCCGGCAATATTCGACTACTTCCCACACAAACTCTTGCTTATAACGTGGCTCGGATCCCAAGCAGCAGCTTTTACCGTATGTACCCAAGTAAAATTTAAACTCAGCGCCGCAGGCGAATTTTTTGTAATCTGACCTTTTTCTGGCATTTCTAGCTTTTAAGGTGGATGAAATATTAGGCCTAACACCTCACCTAAATTACGAGCCATTCAACCAGATAGCGAGTAGGCTACTATGAAAGACGGCGCAGGTAAAGTTTTGCGAAACATTTTAAGGCTGCCTATGATATCACATATCTGTCCGCGCCCCGGTAACTTGCAAATGAATTCGGATATTTTCCCGGAAGTTGGTACGTGGTAGTGCTTCCACTCCACTTCGAATTTAGACTACACAAAAATTAGAGCAATCATCAGGTCCGTCATACGGTGCTTACAAAGCCTGTTTATCTGCAAACCCTACTCCGCATGCCATTTAAAAAAAATAAAACTATTTCTTTTTAAGATAAGGAGATTTTTGCACAAAACCAGATAGGATAATGTTGGAACGTCGCGCCGCAGGCGAAATTTTTTAAAATCAGCTTGTTTTCAGCGCCACAGAGTGAAAATGTCACTCTGACAAGTTCGAAACACACGATATTTCGTAAGGTAATGACTTACATATGGCAAGCTCAGAACTTACGACCGTCTCTAATATACGACTAGAAAATCTCTTCGTAAAATACGACAAGAAACGGGTCATTTTTCAGGGAAAATTCGCGGTTGATGTCATTCTGGCAAATTCCATACGACTTTGATTCTGACAAACTGAGAACACATAGCTGTAAATCTAGTGACAAGCTTAAAACATACTACTAAAATCGCTATGGAACATTACGACCAGAAACAGGTCATTTGGAGGCGAAGTCCACCATTAGCTAACTGCTTTGTCTGCATTTATCTGGCAAGGTCAAAACTTACGACTGTCTCTAATTTACGACTAGAGAATGCCGTCGTAAAGTACGACAAGAAACGGGTCTTTTCAGGCGAAATTCGCGGTTGATGTCATTCTGGCAAGCTCAGACATACGACTTTCATTCTGGAAAACTCAGAACACACAACTGTGAATCTGAAAACATACGAATAGAAATTTCTTCGTAGCACATACGACTAAAAAATGTGATTTACGGGTGAAAATCACGTTTGGTACTGCCTGTATGTCATTCCGAAAAGCTCAAAACACGCGACTGTCATTCAGACAAGCTCAAAACATACGACTGAGAGTAGATTCTCTGGAGCATGGGGGGGGGGGGGAGTCACCCCCCCCCCCATGCCCCCTCTTCGAACCGCCCCTGGACGTCCTTGGGTGGGGGATTCCCCTCCTCCCCCCCCCATAGTGACGCCCGTGGGTATTCAGATGGGTAATCTCCCAGCATCTTCACAAGTGTTTCTTCAAGGGTTTCTTTGTCCTTTTCAGAAGAATCTCGACGAAAAATTTCGTTTTCCATTTGCGTCTGAGTGGTGGTGGGAAGCTTCATGCGGTTCTGTCGCACGTCGGAACCACAAAGAAAAAATCGTGTCGCATACGAAGCAGCAGCATGAAGCAAGGGACATCGACATCATCGACTGTTTTTCGAAAAAGTTCTAGGGTATATTTATTTGTAAAAGATCCAGACAATCCTGTTAGTCGCTGGAACACTATTTTGGAGGACAGTGGCATCTAGCGGTCACATATTGCGTTTCAAACCCGCCCGATGGTATACAATCAGTGCTTCCACTTCTACTTATTTAGGCAGTAGAATACTTATTTTTGGCCTTATCTACTTACCAAATTTTGGATCTACTTACCTACTTATTTCCTACTTATTTTCTGGTCTCCTACTTATTGTCTCATCATTTAATCTGTGAACAAAATCTCTGCATTTTTGCATAAAATAAGCCTTTTTTGAAATTTTCGCCTGCGGCGCGGAGTTTCAAAAATTATTTGCTTGCCCCTGCCGGGCATTGTTTGAGCAAAAATCGGCTGTCACCATTGAGAGAAGATGGTCGAGTGGAGCACTTGTCAAATACAGATGGACGATCTATAATTGTATTCCCTTACCTTACTTTCATCTTTGATGCACAAAAATACCATGATAAAACGTCTCAAAAAAAATTTGGCCTGCGCCGCGTTTCATAGTATTCTCTATTTTGTAGAAGGAGGCATAATTAAGGTGGGGGTTTATCTGGTTTTAGGCTTGGAATATGAAAAACGTTCGTTTGAGACCTGTCTTGCAGGAATATACTAGAGGCTGCTGCTGGGGTTTCACCCTCTCCGTTGTTTATGTTTCTGAAGATTCTACAGAAAAGATAATGCGAATTTCAAAATTTCACCTGCAGCCGTCAGTTAAATTTTGTCTTGGGTTCGGTAGTTAGAAGCTGCAGTGGAATCGGCCGCAGCAATAGGCCTGTAATGTCCAAGTGGTATTCGCAAAAGCAATGCCCGGTTGCTATCTAATCAGCTGCCGTGTTGCTCTTTTTAGTCTTGCTATTTTTACTTAAAATTTAAATTTTTGAATTTTAAGTTTTGAAATAACTTTAAACTGGTCCGAAAAATTGGAATAATCTAGCCTAAAGCTTAAATTGTCCCTAAATTTCTGAAAGATTCGGTAAAACTTTGAATCTGCATCCTCCCCATCAAAAATACCCTTGTGCATTTTTGAATGAATCTACTTATTTTTCTACTTCATTTCATACTAGCTTCTACTTACTAAATACTTATTTTTAAGAGGGACCTACTTATTTTGGGAGCGCCGGGAGTGGAAGCACTGTATACAATATAGCCAGATAGAATATAGGAATTAATAGCGGCCCATCCAAAATTTACCGTTTCATGCACATGAAATGTGTTTCGAATTTCTGTTAATTGTCTTAGGACTTAGTAAGTATTTTTGGGTTAGATTTGGCAGATAAATTGAGTGTCTGTTCGCAGCTTAGGATCTAATAAATGTTTACTCTAGTTAATAGCTTGTTCACACGGGACCGAAATAAGCGCGTAAACAGCGGCTGATCTGTTCAGACGACGGATCGACTGTTTGGGGTTGACGGGAGAATTTAAAAGAAAAACCTAATTCCGAATATTCTTTTTGTTTGTAACAGAATATATAAAATTAAAAAAAAAACATCTTGCGAGTTAGTCAAAGTCAAATCTAGTTGACTTGTAGTCTTAATACGAGGAAAAAGTCAGAAACTGAATATTGATAGATTTAAGGCGATTCAGCAATTTTAAGTTAAAAAGCAAATAAAATAATTCAAATATTTTTATTTTTGAAGGAGAACCTAAAATATAATTAATAATATAGACATAAATAATATGAGAACAGTATGCAATCATTTACTGATGTTCAGTTACATTTTAGTGAAGGTTGTAAAATAAATGTTAGACATAAAACAGAACATACGCTGTTGTAATTAGAAAATTCTTCTACCTTTTTTTTGCAATCGTTTAGTAGTCCTGAGATGCTTAGTGTAAAACCATGTTATGTTCACATCAGTCTGACAGAATTTGAACTGGATTGACCTAAACCTCATCAAGTTTGAACTAATTCTCCTAATTACGGTCTGTTTACTGTCCCTAGAGTCATCAAAGGTCACATTCCAAAGGATTTAGTTTATCCCGATCGGAGACCGCGATGAAAATAAGCGCCTATTCGGAAAATCAGCGGCTGATTTTTGGATTTTTTTCAACCGCTATTTACGCGCGTAAATCAGCCGCTGATCGAGAATCGGCCGCTGTTTCAGCCCCGTGTGAACAAGCTATAAGGTTGACAACTTTGGACAGGTTTTGTTTTGCTAGGCTAAGTTGCTAAGAATGAAGAAACTAAACTCAAAACATCCATCATAGCTTGTTCACACGGGGCTGAAACAGTGGCCGATTCTCGATCAGTGGCTGATTTATGCGTGTAAATAGCGGTTGAAAAAATAAAAAAAAACAGCCGCTGATCTTCCAAATACGTAGGCGCATATTTTCATCGCGGTCACTGATCAAGATAAACAAATATTTAAATAAATTTTATTTGCTTTTTATATTAAAATTGCAGAGTTGCCTGAAATTTGTCAATATCCAACTTGTGACTTTTTTCTGGTCTAAAGACCTAAAGACTACAGGTCAACTATTTTATATTTATTTTATATTTATATTTGACTTTGACAAACTCACATGATGCTCGTGTTAATTTCATATATTTTGTTACAAACAAAAAGAATATTCGGAAGTAGGTTTTTCTTTTTCTTCTCCTGTCAACCCCAAATAGTTGATCCGTCGTCTGAAGAGATCAGCCGCTGTTTACGCGCTTATTTCGGTCCCGTGTTAACAAGGTATCAGATACTAGCTGCGTTTTTGCATTCCTGTGGACTGTAGCCGCAGCAGTTGGCCTGTGTTCTAATAAGGCATTTTTGCACGCTTTTTGCTGTAGACTTTGGCCTGTGGGTTCGAACAGCAAAAATGCCTTATAAGCTGCTCAAACGGACAGTGGAGGGAAATTTCAAACTTTGAAATCATGGTAACCAATCAGGATGATTTGTTGAACATTCTTATATCCAAACTTGGCCATGAACTCTTTAGTCAGTACCCTGGTTTTCTGGAGATGGACAATGCGGATTTTGATGATGAAGAGGAAGAGTTACTTGCAGCCACAATAGTTGCGTGTTCGCTGATACCATGGTATCTGTTACCACGGTAACTGGATCTGCAATTAGTCGTTTTTGCAGTTATCGTGGTATCTGATACACGGTGCTTTTGACCGTGGTATCAGATACCACGATAACTGCAAAAACGACTTTAGACAGTGGTAACAGATACCATGGTATCAGCAAAAACGCAACTAATGGCACATCTTTTGTCAACTGGGGTTGAAGACCCAGACATGAAGGTTGAATAAGGAACATGCTGTCCAGAAAGACAAGAGAAGTAAGACCAAAAAATCAATAACTTGCAAGACAGCAGAAAGAAACTCATCCTACATGATGCGGGAATTTTTGCTACCAAAATAAATGAAAAAACATATTTCTGAACTTTTTGCATATTCAGCTATTTACAGGAGCTTGAAATCCCTTCAGATCTAGTCACCAGACTGTTTCTCTCAAATCCCTCCCATCTGAATCGCATTTCAACAGAAAAAATGAAAACACGATATTTCTGAAAAACCTAGAGATATCCAAAGTAGACAAAGGTTCCTATTTTGTTCTCCTGCAAACTAGAATTAGCCGTAAGTCTCAGAAAATGTATGCAAAAGATGAAGATTTTCTTGAAAGCTTTTTAAATCAGTTTGATCACATATAGGCTACTGGAGATATATATCTGTAGGCTATATATCAAGTTTACTTAAAGGAGTGATTAGATATGACACAAAATATGGGAGAAACAATGATCAGTGATGGTTGTTGGAAACAACGCTGTCCTTTTACATTATAAGATTTATAGCACCAGCCAATACAGTCCACATCTAACTGACCACAGAACAACATAGGTCACATCTACCCGAATCCGCATGAATTATTCACTGGGTCAGAACGCATTTAGAAGCATGGCCGACACACCTGCGACACACCATTATGTCTTGACTTTTGGCTGATTTATTAGGTAGTAAACGACGTGAAAATCTCTGAACTAATTATAAAAACAAATAGATACCGTCAAATGCTTAGCTTTTGATTCTACTTTTTTACTCATACACACACCAGCTAAATCTTTCTCTTTTTGTCTGAGCTTCTTGCTTTTGTCAGTGTTCAGCTTGTCCATTTGGGTGCTTTCTAGCTGCATCACTAGGAGCGTGTTCGACCCTTCTTACTATAGTTACTATTAGTTACTATTTCCGTTCCAGCCTCATGAAAAGTTACTACGCTGACCGTTCCAACCTTCTCTAAAAAGTAACTAATAATAACTTTTTTCTTACCACGCTCAGGAGCGTAGTAAGCGTGGTAGCAACGATCTTTGTGGTACAACTATGTGGCTTTGGTCGTAATGCTCCAATATTTTGCCGAAAGTAGATGAATCGTTCCAGCCTTGACGCCAACAAGCCAGAATTTGAGCGTGGTAAGAAACAATCTTTGTGGTACGACTATGTGGCTTTCGTTGTAATGCTCCAATATTTTGCTGAAAGTAGACGAATCGTTCCAGCCTTGACGCCAACAAGCCAGAATTTGTGACGTCGTGCGTAGTTACTACGGTAAATAGGTTGGAACACTCTCTAGATGATCCAACGGTCGGACTGATTCCGGGTTGGAACTAGGTGATTTGGATGGGGGTAATCAGACAGTGCAAATGTTAGAATGCTTACGATTTAACTCCTTTAACTAACCAACCTCTTCTTATATTTTCCGACCCATGCAAAAAAATTCCCCGAATACAGAGAGTTGACAAGCAAACAGCAGTCATTCACAATATTTACATTTAACTTTGAAAAATTCATTTTGTATTCCAGAATTTCCAGATACTCAGCATCCTCGATTTTTGAAAGGAACCACAGGCTAAGGCCAAGGAACAACTGCATCAAGAAGGCCTTTGGCCGTAGCCTGTGGATTTCGTTCTTTGGCTGTTGGACTGAGGAGTAAAAACGCCGTATAAGCAGACAGGCTACACGGAAAGGTTTGCCCAAACACCTAATAAGCACAGCTGCTACTCACAGGCGGGCTGTAAGGCATGCAAAAACGCAGCTGCTGCTCTGATGGTCTATTCTTAGCAGCCATAAGAAGCTACTTTGCCTCATCAATACAGTCGGTGTATGTTCATTTGGACTTATGGTACCCTAAGCTCTAACACTTTACTGTTGACTAACAGTGAATGGTTGACCATGGATGGACCATGGTCACCATTGAATGGTCACCATCTGATACCATGGTCAAAAGGCATTTTTGCAGTTATTGCGGTATCTGGCCAGTTATTGTCGTATCTGATGGTCAGATACCACGGTCTGACCGTGGTAACTGATCGTGGTATCTTAAAAAGTCATTTCACTTTCATCGTTTTTTTGTCAAATTGGTGAGAAAAAAGTTTTGCACTTATTGATGCGACCGAATATCAGTTTTTCTTTTGGGATAACTTCGAAAAGCACAATTTTGGCAATTGTCGTTTTTGCAGAGCAGCCGTATATCAGATACCACGATAACTGTAAAAATAGCTAATTGCAGATCTAGTTACCATGGTAACAGATACCACAGTATCTGCAAAAATGCAACTATTAGTTAATTTTGAACAGTGCCATTTTTGTCGACGTGCTGTGACTAAAGCCATCTTCCTGTCAGTCAAAGTAGCTAATGAGGGGGGGGGGAGGGGCATGCCCCAGCTTTTGAGCATGGTTATAAAAAAAGGGCTGACTCTGCTAGACTAAGCCAAGCCTCCAAAATAAGAAGATAATCAAGTGTCTTGTTTATTTTCAGTTGGACCCTGTTTTAGTCAGATTGATGGCAAAGAAAAGTACTTTGGCAGGCTCATCGGAAAGCTCAATTCCTATCATCATCAGGTTGGAGGAGAAGTGTATGCTGTTGATGACAATACTTTGTTGATCAGAGATTTCATTTATGATGGTCTTGGACAAGATACATTCTTTTTTGCTGGTGGATCCAACAGACCTGGCAGTCAGGGGTTCATTATTCCAAACGAAATGGGAAGGTGAGTGAATTGAGCAAAGCAAAGCAGGTGAAGTCGAACCAGAGCTTCTGCTTACTGAGTGAAAAGTCCGTATTGGATTTGTGACTTACACTCATTTCACAAGCTTTTTTCTTGATTTACAAAGTATATATAAATAACTTTCTCTGTACATAGATCAATAAACGGAGAAAAATTAGCTTTTTCTTTTCTTACTATATTGGTACATTGCCAAACTCTGTTTGATCCTTCTTACATTTTATTTGAAATGTGAGCGAGGGTACCCACAGATTTTCTTTTTTTTCATATTTGCCTATTTTCTTTTGGCAATTTGATAATCAAATATTTTGAACAAAAACTTACTAAACAAGCTCTCTCATCAACTCTGTCTATATTCCAACTAGCTCTAACGTCCAAATTTTTCTCCAGACTGAAGAAGATCAATACCTTCCCTCCAATTGAGAAAATAGGACCCAAGACAAACTGCCTTGTTGGTTACCAAGTCATCAACCTTACATTTACAAGCTAGATAGTTATTCGCTAAAGAAGGTAGGAAAGGCAACCCTAGTGGGTGAAGCAAATTCAGCAAAGCTGGATCAAAGCTGTATACCGGATAAAAGAACGGTTTTCCCAGTTGGGAATCTGTTCAGAGGGGTCTCAGTCGAGTCTCAAGCTATGAAACAAGCCCAGTGTTGACCCGACTCGGATAAGTAAGAGCTCCAGTAAATGTGTTTTGGTTATTGGCTAACAAACTGCACAGTCATAAGATTCATCACAGATAACACAAGGATGCGCAGTTTGAGCAGGCAAAATTTGGATATAATCTGTTGCGATTTTGAAAATGTTATGCATCAAGTGTTATGCGTAACAAGCATTGCCAGGAAGACCCGAAAAAGTGTCGGCCGACTTTTCCGATATCATGACGAAAAACAAAAATTAAGCGGATGCTTTTTCGGTGGGTTTTCGGGTCTTCCTGGCAATGCTTGTTATGCATAACATTTTCAAAACCAGACTACATCCCAAGTTTTGTCTGTTGAAACCGCGCACCCTTTGTGTTATCTGTTATGTCTGCGTAACACCAGAAACCAGTCGCCAGTATTACCATGCTCGTCCGCTACACACACTATTTCATATTTCATCTAGTTGGTGACTTTACCGGCAAATGCTTATACCAATCAGTATTATATCTGAGATGCCTTGGATACAAAACTCATCTTTGCACCATTTACATAGACTGGTCTATTCCGTGTTTGGTTAACCGTGGCTTACATCAATCAATCAATCAATCAATCAGGTTTAATCCAAATAGCTAAAAGCTAGAAGAGGAACACAAATTTACGAAATACAAAGACACGAACCAAATTAACTAATACACTTACAAGATATGGCCAGAAATAAATGATGGGGGTGAAACTACATATAAACTTACATATGTTACTTACACTAAAGGTTTTGAAGTTGTGGAAAAAAGTGTGTTGACGATTGGTTTATTTTGTTAGTGAACTGAAAGACAAAAATGCTCCTCAGCCCGGATTTGAACCCAGGACCCTCTGCTTACAAGCCAGCCGCTCTGCCAATTGAGCTACCGTGGGGCTTTTCAACATGGTCACCACAGTAGTCAGATAGAGCTGGCCATTGGAACAATGATCCCGCCCGAAGGGTTTACATCCCATGTCACTTAAATTAATATATAATACATAGATGACGCTTTATACAAGTTAATAGTGTATTTTTTTTTATTTAATAATAGTTTATTTTGTTAGTTTCGATGATTAAGCATAGGAACATCAACCCTAGGAATGCAGATCACCTAATTTCAAGCAGCACTGGTAATTGGACGGAAATTTTACTGTTATACTGATTGGCATACTGATACGTGACATACTGATTATTTGGACTGAATATTTACCATTTATGCTTCGGACAAGTGATCAGGTTTGGGCAATCGTGGACTGGAATTGCTATGATTTTCGACACCACCATTAATTCCATTTAGAAAAGTTGAGATTTCGTCGTCTTGCTGATGAAAGTAGAAGATCCGGCCGGGAAAATTTGTTCGTCTGTCAGCGTCATTATTTCATCAAAGTATGGAAAATATAACAATTATATCCGGTTTTATTTAATTTTTTTTTTCCAGGACAAATGTACTGAAATCCTACTTGAACAAAAACGTTAAACTGACAGTGCCAGATAATAAGAAAATCAGTGAACTCAAATGGTTTGCTATATTCGATGTCGCCAGTCAGGTAAGAAATCCTTAGTGTATTAGAACAATGTACGTTTGTAGGAGAACTGACGTCTCTAGTCCTTCCGTCATGATTTGACCCAGTTGCAACGAGCCATATCCGAGGTCTGTCGGCTCTGGGCTACCTCAGCCTTCAAAGGGTTCGCCGCTTCATGGAATTACAGATGTATTATTATTATTAATATTTATAATAATAATATAATTGCAATAATAAGGCTTTCGCCTCTATAAATTTCTCGGGACACTTTTCTTGTATTGTTTTTGGGTGGTTTTAAACCAGTTTCAGGTTGGAAATATGAATTCTTTTTCAGATGTTTACGACTAAGAACAACCACTTTACATCTAAGCTATGCTTACAGAAAATTACACACGGATTCGGCTGTTTTTAGCTTCTTTCCATGTCCCTTGCCTTGGACGAAGATCTTGGCAAAATTTGCATAGGGGTTGAAGAAGTTGCAGCTACCAAAAAGAAACAAAAAATTCAAGATCTGCATTTATTCAAACAATGTTTACAACGGGTACGTCAGCTACGATTCTTCATCAGCGATATTTCGGCCCTTTTTGGCAAGGGTCCTCGTCAAGCTGTCAATCCTCTGGTTCAACTTCGGGGAAGGAAACAAACCTGTAATGTACAAAACCTGTATTACAGGTACCAAACCAAACAGAATTATAAAAGTAACAGAAGCCGTCCTTTTTCAGGAAGTCTATGGAGACGTTTCTATCTTCGAAGGTTTCGAGTCCCCAAACCCGCAGGTTCTTTCCGAACTTTCAAGAAGAAGATCAGGAGTTCAAAGTGGCCCTGTAATCATCCTTGATGCCAAAACGATCAAAATCAGCAAACTCTTCTACAATGGTAAAGCCAAAGGGGCACATTTCTGGGCAGGAGTGGGTCCTCAGCCTTCCGCGAAAGGATTTATCGTTCCGGATGAGAAAGGATAGTAAGTACCTTTTCGAACTTCCTAGCCAGTTAACCTTCTATTCGGTGTCCTCCTTGAACTATGTCAGACTTGAACCGTCCTGCGGTAATACGGTCCAGTCGGTACCGACACAACATATGCCAAAATATTGCTCGGAACGTAAAAGTTAGCTAGGATATCCTTCAGGGATAGATAGATAGATATAATAATAATAATAAGTTATCTATGACCCATCATACACTCACAAAGAGAAAGACGGAGTATAAATACAAACAAGAGGAAAATTAATATACGGAAAGACATAACACCATACAAAAGACAACACGAAACTAACTTTTAACAAATTAACCTAATAATGAACCAAAAAATAAAAAGAAAGAACAACAGCAACGACTTCAGAACCAGAACTAGAACAGAAAACCCTTCCAAGGGTGGTTCGAAAGATTTTCTGACGGTTCTGAAGATTTTCTTTGGAAAAATGTATATCCACAGCATCAAGAGGATCCGGCAAGCTGTATCTCTCCCGCAGTCTACCATTCTTTGTCCAAGGCGGTACCCGAATGAAGAACTTTGCATAGTTGCAATAAGCCCTTCTAATTTTTATTTTATCTAATTGAGTTAATATGTCCCATAAAGGAACCAAGTATAGAACATGAGGGAGAGAAATAGCATTATACACTTTTGCAAGGTGGCGTTTACCAAGATTAAGCTGTGCTCCAGTTGCAGCAGTATACGCATTGCGTATCTTACGCTCAGTTCGAGCGATAAGTAATTTCCGAGTCGATTTTAAGGAAATACCAATAGGTAATACAAGGTACACAAGTTCCTGCGACTGTATGACATCAGAATCACCAAGATTGACTGTGTCTGGGGTTTCAGGTTGGCGGAAATTAAATAGTAACACTTGAGACTGAGCCGCATTTAAAGAAACACCGATTTCATTGTAATCTTTGAAATTTCTTTATAAATTTTTTCCAAACCAAACTCAGCCCTACTTAGATTAAGAACATCATCCGCACAACTTAAAACAGACACATTGACACCATTCAGTATGCAGCAAGTAATAAATCGCCTTGTGCTCTTAGGGCCGCGTTATTGTAAATAGTAGGGGAAGTAGCGGGCCCTTGCTTAATCCCGAGATGAATGCAAAGTTCTGAGGGAAGGAGCGAAGAACCAATCTTTAAACGTCCCGGAGGTGTCTACACATACAATAAAGAGGTGGAACTACATCAACTGACACACCCCTTTTTAACAGCTCAAGCATAGCCTGAGAATGAATCAGAGATCCGAAAGCATTACTAACGTCATATGCAGCGATAAACAAGCGGCTACCTGACCAAACTGACAAAAAGCCAACTGGCCATCCCGACCACACAGGAAATAACAGACACGATCAAACATTAAAGAAAAGAATAGCAAAAGAAAAATCCTGGATATAACTTAATGACACTTAAGTTAGATGCTCCCGATGCATCGCTGGTAACCGTACGAACACCACCAAATTTGTCGTTACTGCAAAACACTTATCTCCAGTTGAATGTATTGACCCTTCCTCCCTTAAACACTCCTCCCAAACATTTCCTCCCTTCATTACCGCAGAAATACTCTTTCAAACAGTTTTGGAGCAAAGATAATGTGTTGTCCCCACATCTATCCCCCCCCCCCTCCCCTCCCGTCTTCCTTGCGTCGGTCCGAGAGGAACACTGGCAATCAGCTTTCTCCATATCCTTCTAATCCTTCTGCCCAATGTTTACATAGTTTCATCCCATCATTTATTTCTGGTTACATCTTGTAAGTGTGTTAGTTAATTTGTTTCGTGTCTGTGTATTTCGTAAATATTTAATTCCTCTTCTAGCTTTAAGCTATTTGGAAAATAAACTTAATTGATTGATTGATTAATTCCCCCAACTTCCCCCGTTCACACATAAAATGTAAAAGATGTTCATCAGTTAGACCACACGTGAGGCGTATTCTCGACGGTCCCCGAGGACTCCTCGGGGAATCGAAGGGAACGGCGAGAATAGAGGGTCACTCCACGTGGAATCAGCGTACAGAAACAGCGAGAACGCGGGGAATGCTTCCAAAATGGATTTGTTCCAAAAAAAATATACGGTTGACGAAATTAGTCTGGATCCACTTTATTTTTGGTTTTGTTTATTCTGATTGTTGTTAATTTATTTTACATTGTACCTACACCAGCATTCCCCTCTGAATCTGAAAGGGAGTCCTTTTTGATGATGGTGATGATAACAGAACCATTCCCCCTCCGTTGGGACTCGCGAGAATACTGGGAGTGAGTTCCCGGGACAAACAAAAACGCGGGGACTCCTCAAGTGGAGTTCTCGGGGAACGGCGAGAATACGCCTATAGGACAGAAGTAAGGGCTATCACGTTCCCTGTTTTCCCCTAGATATTTCCTTTTTTCCCCAGTGGAAGTGCGTTCCCCCTTAATCAAAATAAGCCTTTAAGCTTTACTTTGCGACGCGAACCTGAAAGAGTTCTTCCAGCTATAGCCTGAAGAAGACCCTTGACAAAAAGTTCCGGTCCATCGCTGAAGAGTATCCAAGCTGACTTTTCCTTTCTGAGTCGTTTTTGGATGGGATTTCCAGTCAGCTTCGGCTGAAGGAATATTTACCCACACAACGAAAACTTCGACTGTCAATACAAGTATTTACCGAGGAAACAATAGTTGCGTTTCTGCAGATACCATGGTACGGTAACTGTATCTGCAACTAGTCGTGTTTGCAGTTACAGTGGTATCTTTTTTTTCCCGCGTAGCTTCTTTTTCCATTTTTTTTCCTGTTTTAGATTGAGCTAAAACAGTGGCTACGTCTCCACATACCTCCAGTTCAGTGACGTTAATACCAAAATTACCTAACAGTTTTCTATGCTTTAACGTTACTTCCACTTTCATCACAAGATAAAAACTTAATTTTTTACTTTCCAAACTCAATTAAAAAAATAAAATTCTATTTTCAAATTGCCGGATTTGCGCTTTTAGGAGGTCATCCAAAAAGAAATACTGAAATCCACTCACGAGTGAGCGCTTTTCCACCAATTACGAAAAAAATACTAGACTCTTGTGTTAGTGATGATGAAAGTGAGATGAATTTTTCAGATACCAAGATCAGTTACTACGGTCCGACCGCGGTATCTGCAGATTAGATACCACGGCAAAGGCCAGATACCACGATAACTGCAAAACGCCTTTTGACTGTGGTATCAGATACCGCGGTAAGTGAAAAACGACTTTAGACCGTGATATCAGATATCACAAGTTGCGTTTTTGCAGATACATTGGTATCTGTTACCACGGTAAGTGGATCTGCAATTAGCCGTTTTACGGTTGTTCTGCAAAAACGACAATTGCCGAAATTGCGCTTTTCGAAGTCATCCAAAAAGAAAAACAGATATTCAGTCACATCACTAAGTGGTAAACTTCTTTCTCGCCAATCTGACAAAATTTCATGAAAGTGCGATGACTTTTCAGATACCACGACGACTGGCCAGATGCCACGATAACTACAAAAAAATTTGACCGTGGTATCAGATACCACGATAACTGCGAATACGACTTTAGACCGTGGTATCAGAAACCATGGTATGTGCAAAAACGCAACTATAGTATCTGCAAAAATGCAACTTACGATGAAAGCGCGTGGAGTTATTAACAGGGAGAACAAGGTATAATTGTTAGTGTCTCCCCTACTTTAAGTTTGTTGCGTTTCCAGTCTCGACGATCTTCGCGCCTACGTCGACGAAGACGTAATTCTTGTTCTTCCCGGCGAGATAACAGTGAATGAGATTGATTGGCTGAGTATCTTCAGTGTGACCCAGGATGAGAATCTAGGTTCAGTCCTCGTGCAGAAGGGTTTGAATGTCCCGCCATCTCTGTTGAACATTGTTGTAAGTCTGCCATTTTGGACTTGGTGGTGGATCTGGTGGAATGTCGCTCGGGTGGAGGTCTCCTGAGTTCTTTCAGTGTTTACACCGCCTCTCTCTTACACTGTAAAAAAAAAATCTTGCAGTATTTACTACTGGGATTAATATTGTCTCTACGGAGATAAGATTGTTTCTAATTCGGATTAACCTTATCCTAGTAGAAATAAGATTAATCCCAGTAGCAAATATTGTCTCTACTGAGATAAGATTGTTTCTAATTCGGATTAACCTTATCCCAGTAGAGATAAGATTAATCCCAGTTGCAAATATTGTCTCTACTGAGAAAAGATTATTTCTAATTCGGATTAATCCTATCCCAATAGCAAATACTGCAGTTAACTTTAATCCTTTCTCGGAGAAACTTTTTACAGTATATTTGCAGTTTTCCAGTTTAGTGCTCGTAGCGAGTTTGACTATCGGGGACGCTACTCCGAATTGACGTCTGAAACTGTTCGCCAAAGCCAGGCTTCTGATTCTCTTGATGACTAACTCTTCTTGCCGATGCAAAATCGTCCTGTACTTGCGGAAGAGCCGGAAGCGGTATAACAGCTGCTCCCAGACATCGCCGTGATTGGTTAACACAGGATTGAGTTGTTGAGTTTGAGTCGTTACTGCTACGCTTTCTCTTTCTTCCCGAGGATCACTGGCGTGTTTTGGACTTAGTCATATAGAGGATTCTGATGTCATCAATCAGTCAGTCTTGGGGACGTTTGCGCGTGGATGGCTGTAGAGCTGAACGGGTGATCCCGTCCACGCGAAAATGACAAAATCGATCCCTGAGAAAGATGGGATCCGTGAACCGATGAGGTTTTTAGCCCCTACTTCGGGTGTTCTGATCCGGAGCCCTTAGGCTGACTAAATCTTGGTAGCGTCGAGCGGTGTGGAATATTAACCCGATGAAAAATTTATCTCAAAATAGTAGTATGAAGTTGTACGAAAAAGTAGCATGCAGTACTAACTGATGCTACTACATGCTTATACTTCAAGGCTACCGTGTTACTGCATACTGCTTCATGCTACTATTAGCAAGACTGGATGCTACTATGGCAAGACAAAGATGCTACTGGATACTACTACATAAGATTGGACCAGTCTGAGGCACATTAAATGATAGTATTCTTTGCTATTACAGAGTATTACATGCAACTTTTTCGTACAACTACGCAGGCTACAAATTTTTCATCGGGAAACCTTCGAAGGCGTATGGGATCGTAGTCTTTCGTTTCGGGAGGTCGGTTCCTTTTCTTTAATACTTACTTTATTAATTCCTTGGCTATAACTTATCACAGTCAGCACGTAAGATTTTCTCCAAATCATCTGCATACAGTCATACGTCTCGCTACAATAAACTCTCAGAATCATCTCCCCGCTTCGGACTTCACATCAAATTCCTATTTTTCTTACTGCGTAGTAGCTAACCTTTAAAGTTCACCTAACCACACTCACTAACATCCGCGAGCTGAAGTCTAGATAGCATGAGTCTCGAGAAGCGACAGAAGGATGTTGGTAAACCACTAAAGATTATTCTTACTATACTGATCCCAAAAGCTTGAATTATTCCAACAATTAAGAAAGCTAGTTTTGATACTGAATATTTTAATATAGCCTACTATTCGTCTCATCCGTCCATGTGAAAATGCCCATTCAGCTGGGTGGGACCATGTGAGTGGGAAGCTCCACACAATATCCCCGTTCAGCTCAAGGCTGCCCTCGGAGCGGTGTTGAACGGGAGGCGTCAATCGAGCTGGATGGCTCGTTCACCTGTTCATCCCTACACGCGAAATGACAAAAAGATCGACGGCATCCATGCGAAAATGTCCGTCGAGCTCGACGGGAGGTCGACGGAACCAGAGCCATCCACGCGAAAACGTCCCCCTTAATTCTTCAAAATCATACTCGTACGGTATCACAGTTTAACCAAAAAGGGCTGAGATAGGACAATCTTGTTACCCTTCACATATTCACTTAAACAATCTTGAAGGCCCGATGAAAATACATAGCTCCAATTTTCACAAATACTCGATTTTCCCTGTTGTGTTTGTGGTACCTGTATGCGCTTGTACCTGTGTTGTATGCGTGACAAATATTTATGAAACACAAGTATAGAGCGATTGCACCCTACCCGATGAAAACGGATATTGCTACGCCATCATCACGGGAACCTAACACAAAAATTTAACATTGGGAGCTATAGGACTTTCAACTTTGAAATTAAATTATCGGCGTTTGACCATCATTCTGAGCCAGGGACTTGCAGGAATGTTGATTGGGCTATTCCTTAATCGAATAATTCTATTTTTGCAAAAGAGTTTCCAAGGAAGGAAGAGTTTGAAGGCTTCAAAGTTTGTAAACAAAGACGGAGTCTCTATTGGTCGGCCATGACGCGAATTTGAAAAAATGTGTCATAATTGACTAATAGGAAGAGACTTCGTCTTTGTTTACAAACTTTGACGCCTCCAAACTCTGATAAAAAAGAACACTCATTTACAAAAGTTATATTATTCCAACAAGAAGGAGCCAGATTAACGATCCTGCAATTTGCTGGCTCAAAGTGGCTATCAAAGGCCGGTAATTTAGTCTCAAAGTCGAAAGTCCTATACTTCCTAATGTTAAATTTTTTAGTTACGATCCCGTCCGTTTTCGTCGGGTATGGTGCAATCTCTCTGTTCACGGCAATGAGGCGCCTCACCTTTCGCCACTGAAAACGACGTTTGTCATGAGATTCGAATTAAATACTCCTTGAGTACTGATGATGATGATGATGTTTTATTGATCCACCAAAATTGATGATAATAAAATAAATGATCATATAGATACGCAAAAACAGACCAACACTTAAGCAAATTCTAATCCATCGTAACGACTAAAACAAACAACAACACATGAAAATGGCGAAGGAAGATCAAACACCGCAAACAATAACTTTAAAAACATTAAAATTTAAAACAAAAAATCAATAAAAATAATTTAAAACTCTTGGAGGAAAGATGACAAATTATGTTTGAGCCCTTGCAACTTACGTCTAAACTTTTCATGCTTTTTCGTCATAATTTCAAGAGGGTTTTTACACCATAAGTCTCCATCATATTATAAAACGGATACTTCAGCTACGATGCTTTGGCAGTGATATTTCGGCCCTTCTTGGCAAGGGTTCTCGTCAGGCTGTGGAACTTCTGAGGTCAACGTCGGGGAAGGAACGAATCTGCAATCGCTGCCGAAGCATCGTAGCTGACGTGCCCGTTTTATGCATTGTTTGAATATGTCAGATTCAAATTTCGATGGAATTTTTTGAATTCATTCCTAGATCTGAAGTTGAATCTAGGTTGTGAG
This sequence comes from Branchinecta sandiegonensis, assembly GCA_030848855.1. Classification (NCBI taxonomy): domain Eukaryota; kingdom Metazoa; phylum Arthropoda; class Branchiopoda; order Anostraca; family Branchinectidae; genus Branchinecta; species Branchinecta sandiegonensis. The sequence continues at coordinate 7,728,396 of JAUPMV010000019.1, forward strand.
AAAAGTGAACTTCAATAGACTTCTTCCATAAAAGAAAGTAAAGTTGAACTTACTTCGCTAAGGCGGAGACTATACCAGATATGCAGTGACATTGTGCGGACGTTTTCTCATGATTTTGCAGTCAAAATAAAAATTTAAATTATTTAATTACTTCCTCTAGCCGGAGTAGAAAAATTACTAATGGAAAGATTCCGAGTAATCATTAATTTTACTTCCCGAAAAGTCGTCTGTCCTTCGAACTTCTTCTTCTTCGGGAATCGATGGACGGACGGTTGGACAGACGTGGATGGTGATGCTCAGCACACCTCTACCCACATTTTCCAACGCCACATATTCAGCCATACCTAGGTATTTTTCAGGCATCACATGGCTACTTAAGCAGCAAGTTCATCAATTTGGCATAACAGGTTAACAACCGTTCTCTCGCCCTTATCCTGGGCGGACAAACGTATCTGTGGCACGTATAGCACAGCTTCTGAACTGGTTTCGAGCCAAAGTCATAATACAACAAGTGAAAATGTGAGGGGTCAAATTGTCAATAACTGAATGAGGTGTCTGAGACTTATTGTGAGCTGGAACTGACGCGCTGAATTTTTGTTGGCGGCTAGCAGTATTCTCACTAAACAAGTGGATGGCTGGGCACTGTTGTTAGTTGCCGTCTTCGAATACTGTAGACGGACATACGAAAAAAAAAAATGCAAACCCCAAGCCATATACTCGGATAAGTTTAAGTTTAACATTTTAGTTCCGGTTAGGAATTTAAAATTTAGGCAAACAGAAAATCAATGAGAAAAATAAACGACTTACGTTTTTCTTCGACCATACCGCTCCGCTGGGACTATATCACTATAAAAGTGACCACTTGTGACACCATTGTCAAAGTGGTTCACTTCTGACACCATTGTCAAGTTGTGGGGAGTGGTAAGGCAATACGTAGAGTGGTAAGGCTGTCTATGCAGAACTGACCGGTGGTACGAAAGAATAAATAGTGTAATTGACACAGTAAGTATAAAGATGTAGAGTATACGCGAATCTGATCTAGTCTGAAGATGCAGGGCTCCGGCGGTGATATATATGCTAGTGTCAAGGCGATGCTCTCTGGCCTACTTGACGTGAGAGTGTTGTTCTGCTTCTGAGAGTAGAACACAACGACCCTGACAGTCATACTAGAAAATCAGCAAATCCCCAACACAATCCAAATAATTCATCAATCAATTTGATACCAAAAAAAGTGGCTTTTCAGTTTAACTTTAACAAAAATCGAATGTTTATTTATATATAGCAGAAAATGTACTATTTGTTGTATTACTAATAGCTTGCCACATTTTTTGTTTGCTTGCTTTTCGTACCAATCCGGCTGAACTTCGCCAATTCTTGTGTTTTCAACATTTGCTTTGGTAATGAGTTGTACGCGTCAACTGGGAGTAGCGTTTCCTATTGCACTTTAATGCGCGGAGGGTACTGAATAAAAGAATGGCGAATTACTCACGAGATATTCTGCGAGGAAAACTTGAACAGAATACGGTCTTGGTGACAAGATTATGTTCACACGCAGAGGGAAAAAAATAATTCTTCAAACGAGACAAAAATAAATTCACCAGCCAACAAAAAATGTTTGATGGCATTTATAACATCAGTACTGATGACTGCTGCTATCGAAAGCTAGCTAGAATTTTTTGTAGTCTTTTTACCAGCGCCGCCGACGAGATTCCTTTCAAGTAGACCGGAATTCCTTTCATCATGAAAGTAACTCTCTTCCGCTAGACTCTTTTTCTAGTCGTCTTGACGAACGGAATCGTTTCAAGTCGACTGGAATTCCTTTCTACTCGACGGGATTTCTTGTCCGTCTAAACGCTACATTAAAGACTATTCTCCGATTCTCCAACGGTAATGCAGAATGCCTCGTTCTCGACAGTTGTGATGGTGCTGATCTTTCAAATGAATGAGTACAGGCAACTTGAGTCTGTACATCTTCTGTTCCTTCTTGGACGCTCAGTTGGTGACGGTGGAGGTGTTGGTTTTCGTAGATTGTCATCTGTGGTTGTTTGTCTTGCCGATACTCTTGATGACTAACTCTTCTTGCCGATGCAAAATCGCCCTGTATGTATGTATGTATATTCTTTATAACCCGTTACATTCAAACTGAACAAGAACGGAGTAAATGGAAGAAAAAGAAATAAAGAACAAAAGAGAGAAAAGACAATTAGCGTTCAATGACAAAATATATACAGCACTAAAGATGAAGTAAAACACAAAGGGCGAGTTAATCAGTGGTCATCCATTGGGCACAAAGTACTGGTAACCACGGGTGTGCGGCGGTTCCAAGAACTTTCTGAACTAACTTATCTACAGCCTCGTTGGGTTCTACCAGGCTGAATTTTCTTATTAGGTACCTGTTGCGTGTCCACGGTGGCATTTTTGTACCTAGTACCTAGCGGAAGAGCCAGAAGCCGTATCACAGCTGCTCCCAAACATCGCCGTGATTGGTTAACACAGGATTGAGTTGTTGAGTTTGAGTCGTTAGTGCTACGTTTTCTCGTTCTTCCCGAGGATCACTGGCGTGTTTTGGACTGGGATTTTTTCCTTGAATAGAACAGGCTTTCCCGGTGGGCATAGTTTGTATCGAGCCGCCGTACTGGCGAGGCATTGTTGACTTGAAGTATTACCGTACACCCGCGCATTATAACAAGACCGGAGGTGTCCGCTGGATCTGAAATTGGGCTATGTTTTGACTTACTTGATCTAGTCAAAATTATTTTACTGATTACGGTGAATGAATGAACGAATCTTTTCACATCCCCACTTCTAGAAAAAAGAAGTAGTGAATACCCAGAGAAAAGAAATAAAAGAACTTAAATTAGAATACAAATTTTCACTTCAAACAGAATTAAACTTCAAACAAACGGACAAGATCGTCAAGTGTGACAGTTATATTTGTGACTGACAATTTTTCGGTTTATATGCGATTGGAAAATAGAGGAGGAATTTACAGTATCCGAAGTATGTAATTCGAATAGCAGCTATATATTTTTCTTAAGCAGAGAGTAAAGCCCAGGAAGGTAAAGGACCGATTAGTCGCAGTAAGTGGAGTGGAGGTTAACCAACCCTACTCTATGTTACGCCAGCAATTCTATCCATCTCTCGAGGAATTAGGACTTACCCTTGAACGAAATTTTATGTAACAGTGAACAAACTACAAACGAATTCACCTCCTTCGGGTTATTAATTGTAGACGCTCTAACCCCCCTTGAGTGCTGGATTTTGGAATTTCTGCCATTGAATATTGTGGGAAACTTTTGTGTTTAGTTGGAGGTCCCCTCACAAACTATGCTTCCGTAGGGAGTTGGGCCATCCTGGGACCTCCAGTGCATTAATAAACGTCCTGTTGCTTACGTATGCAGTAGTTAAAAGACCCGACGTACCTATAGTGCCAGTGCAACCTACTTCCGAACTGCAGTAAGCAATTCTTAAACCTTGAGACCCAAAAGTCTATAACCCGCTAACAACACTACATTAATCTTTGCACTTGCCACGATTCACGATTTTCCATGTGCATTGTGCTCCCGACGAGTGTTCGCGCATCATGCAACTGGTGTGTAAAACCGGTGATCTGAATCTTGCCGAGTTTTTGCTAGAAGTCAATGGGTCTGGAAAAAAGGCTTAAAACAGCCAAAGGCGTGGATAATTTGTTAAAAGCAGAGCCTAGTTTCACAACTTTCAGATAGTTTTTAATGTTGGAACATAAATAGTACGAGGTGTGATTTAAAAAATGTAAATGGTGAAATGCGTCACGCTAAAACACTGAGGCTTGGGCCAGGTTTAAAAGGTATGAATTTTTTTTTAACACATTTGTTCTTTCTAGAAACACGAGACCACCTTGCCGAATTGTGAGATGCTGCATAGAGATCTGCAGGTTTCTTGGGAAGTGTTTGGACCCGCTGTCACTATTGAAATTGCATCTGTGACAGGTAAGGCAGGTGTAGTTGGCTGCACTAGAAGGATAGGCCACGTCAGCTGGAAGTATTCTGGCGATATTTCCTCCCTTCTTGGCAAAGGTCTTCCCCAGGCAAAGTGAATCTGTGATCAGAGCAATATAATGCTAGGGAGTGTGCCAAGACCTATGATTTCCATGCATTGGAAATGGGCCATACACTGTAAAAAGTATCTCCTAGTAAGGATTAAAGTTAACTGCAATATTTGCTACTGGGATTCATCTCATCTCTGTTTCGTACTAAGCTATCTCCGTAGAGATAAGAATAATCCCAGTAGCAAATACTGCAGTTAATTTTAATCCTTACTCGGAGGTACTTTTTACAGTGTACTCGAACCGCCGCCAACCACGATCGTGACATTCAAAGCGAAGCAAACTTGCGGATTTAGATAATTCTAGCAGGCGTACGGCTAGGATGCGGTCTGCACACATCGAGGGAATAGTGGTGGTTTTCTTTTTTTTTTCTTTTTTTTTGCTGTGGTTAGACTATGAACTTATCGGAGCCAACGCTTCGGTTGGGTCGTTGAAATGGTAGAGATTTTTCTGCAATCTGATTGTATTGTACTTCATTATCCACACCCAGGGGCGTCACTAGCCTTTTACCTTGGGGGGGGGGGGGGCGTCCACTTTGTGCCGATGGACTAAAAAATTTGCTGACAAAACATTTTCGGCTTTTCATTTCAGTTTCCGGTAGAAAGCTAAGCTTCCAACTGTATCCAGAACAAGTTACACCAAGCGCCACAGGCAAATTCTGCATTTTTTTTTTTTTTCGAAAAATTTAGCAATATCCACTATACAAGTTCTAGCTTTTAATCTCAAGAATTTCAATCCTAAAACGTCTATTAAATGACACAGTTCTTCCAAACAGAGAAGATTACGAAATGCGCCGGAGGCGAAATTTTGTGTAAAACTAACTGTAATGCATCAGTTGAAATATTCCTTTAAAAATAGTATTTTTGAATTCACATATTTGGCTCTTTCACTATAAAATTCCAACTTTTTATGTGTTTGACCCCCAAAGGATTTCGATCCTAAAACGCTAGCGAAATGAAACACCGTTCTTTTGGAAACGATGATGAGCAGAGCGTCTTTTTGCGATCCCAAATAAAACGAAGGTACCTGTGAAATCACAGATCTTTCCTGTTTCCGCAAAAAAAGTAGTGGCCATCCACAGTTAAGTAGGCACAAAGTATAATTGTTCTGAACTTACTGCAAAAGAAGTAGTTGCAAAAGTGCCCGATGAACTGACGAAACTTAACTTTTGGTCTTCGTCCGACAAAGCTTTGCAGTCATTTCATTTCTTGTGTGTAGAAAAATATGAGACATAAACTTTCGGGATTGACCCGACAAAAGTTGACGGAATTCGATTTATTACGTGAAACAAGATCCCGATCTGCCGACGAGACTTAAAGTATTTCCAGTATTTTAAAATATTTGAATACTATAAAACTAGGCTGTGCTTTCAAAAATAATTTTAATTTTGAGTGTTTTAAGCCTTTACCGAGACGCGTTGACTTGTAGCGAAAACAGGGAAACAGTTTACATAACCGGTTTTCTGATGGAAAAATTTCTCGCAGACAACGATCGACAGCGTGATACACATCGAAGGTAGGAAAACACGGCAAGTGACAAAATGATCGTGGTTTTGTTAGAGGTGTTAGACTATACCGGACGAATTGGGGTCTTCGGGTTTAGAAATATATGGAACTCCCGACAAAAGCATTCAGAATTCGTTTTCTTCTGTGTTTTACCCGACAAAACAGTAAAGAACTTTATTTCTTACCTGTAAATAGAAGCCGATGAGCCGATGGAAACTAAACTTTCGGGATGCGCACGATAAACGTTTACAGAACTTGATTTCTTACGAGTAAAAATAACTTGATGTGTCTGGAGAGTTGAACTTCCCGGATGCGCCCGACTATGTTTGCACAGTTTGATTTCTTACTTATAAAGAACCCGATGTGCCGACCTTGGCCCGACAAAAGCATTCGAATTTTATTTCTTCTGTATTTCTTCCGACGAGAATAGCTAGTCCCGACAATAGCACACAGAATTCGGTATCTTCTGTGTTTTGCCCGACAAATGTTTGCAGAATTTGATTTCTTGCGTATAAAGAACCCGATGTGCCGACCTTGGCCCTACAAAAGCATACGAATTTTATTTCATCTGCATTTCTTCCGACGAGAATAGCGAGTCTCGACAAAATATACAGAATTCGATTTCTTCTGTGTTTTGCCCGACAAATGTTTGCAGAATTCGATTTCTTGCGTGTTAAAATAACCCGATGTTGGCCCCCCGGAAAAAGCGCTATAAAACGGAACTATGGCGAAAGGCCATACAATTGTTCGGTGTTTTTTCCATAGCAGAACTATTCGGTACATTTATACAGTTATACAGAATCCCAAATAGCCTATCGGTACAAATCTATTCGATATAATGATCGGGATTCGGTATAATTGCCAGTATTCGGTAGTTATCACGAATTCGGAGAGAGAGTTTACTGAAATTTCAGAAGCTTATAATTCCATAAGGTAGCTAGGGATGATTTAAAAGTCAGAATTAGCAATAGGGGTCCTTTAAACCGTTGCAGCGGACCTCTGCATTAAAGATTTTATTCCGTTGGACTAGTATGTATGTATTGTACATGAAAAGCCCAACGGGCCATGGTAAAAAAAAATATTATGCAAATCAAAAACTAACTGCATATTCAGCACACTTTCTGAAGACAAAACAAAGAGAACTACCTACATAATTGAAACACTTTAAAAGAACAAAGATCTGTGTCTCAGTCCCACCTGGACAAACACTGCCAGGTTTTTAATATGTAAGTTCACGCAGTACGCCGCTCTCAGAGGCCCGTTTGTGCTTCTTCTCCATGTCACTGCCAAAACAGACAGACATCCGCCCACAGCAGAGCAAAATAACACTACCCGATGAAAAATTTATCTCAATCGTAGTATGAAGTTGTACGAAAAAGTAGCATGTAGTACTAAGTGACGCTACTACATGCTTCTACTTCAAGGCTACCGTGTTACTGCATTCTACTGCATGCTACTATTAGCAAGACTGGATGCTACTGTAGCAAGACAGGATGCTACTGCTTAAGATTGGCCCAGTCTTAGGCACATTAAATGATAGTACTCTTTACTATTAGATATCAATACATGCAACATTTTCGTACAACTATCAGACAACTACGCAGACTACACATTTTTCATCGGATAGGGAGTAGCGCCAAGACTTGACAAAATTGACACACACTCGAGTAGCAGCGATACTAACACCACTGGCGATAGAGAACGTCCCTACTGAAACTCATTCAGTTGTTCACAAGCGCTGGCTCCGATAACTTCATATCCTACACATAGCAAAAAAGTGATGCAGCCTCCATTGTTTCCTTGGTGTGTGCAGACCGCACATTTGCTTTACTAGAAATTTATAAACCCGCAATTTGTCTCGCTTTAAATGCAAGCGTAGTGGGCGGCGCTACGAGTATGGCCCTTTTGAGAAGCATTGAAAGCATAGGTCTTGGCGTTACTCCCTAGTGTTATTTTGCTCTGGTAGCGCCAAAAGTTTAAAAAGTCGAATAGCAGCGATACTAGCAAAACTAGCGTTAGAGAACGTCCCTAGTTACACTCATCCAGCCGTTCAGCAGCGCTGGCTCCGATAACTTCATATTCTAGAAATAGAAAAACTTGATACAGCCTCCATTGTTTCCTTGGTGTGTGCAGGCCGCACGTTTTCTTTACTAGAAATTTGTAAACCCGGAAGTTTGTCTCGCTTTAAATGCCGCAAGCATAGTGGGCGGCGCTACGGGTATGCCCCGTTTGAAAAGCATGGAAAGCATAGGTCTTGGCGCTACTCCCTAGTGTTATTTTGCTCTTGCCCCCTGTGGTGTAACTGAAGTAACTCAACTGTTAGTTTAACGGGTTTTACAGAGCGTGTGAGGTATTCATGGACACGTTGCTTGAGAATGTCTTGATAAGCGCTTTCGATGACCTTGGATTGGGGCATGAAAACTTGTTTGTTTTTTTTAGATTTCTCTACAAGACCCAATTTTCTAGAGCAAATATTAAGTTTTTGGGATCCCATCGAAACCTTTGGTCTTGTTTCTTTTAGATTTCTCGGAGTATGTTGGATTCGGTCTCAGTGGCTCGGACGAATACTCGTCTATGGTTGGAAGCGATGCCGGCATCATATATACGGACGGAGCGCAAGGATATGCCGTCGATTACAACATAACTGCGAAGTCTATGGTAAGTTATTAATAATAGCAGTGACCCATGATTTATTTGTTCATAATTATTCTCGAGTCCTTCCGTTATGATGATTCTTGGCTATCGTATAGGTTTCCTCCATTCCTGTACATGACAAATAGCCGTGATCCGAATAGTGACAAGATGGCGCCTTTCAGAAAGAGACTGTAGTTGCGTTTTTGCAGATACCATGGTATCTGTTACCACGGTAACTGGATCTGCAGTTAGTCGTTTTTGCAGTTACCGTGGTATCTGATATACGGTTGCTCTGCAAAAACGACAATTGCTGAAATTGCGCTTTTCGAAGTCATCCCAAAGAAAAACTGATATTCAGTCACATTACTAAGTGCCAAACTTCTTTCCCACCAATTTGACAAAAATTTATGAAATTGAGATGACTTTTTCAGAGACCACGACCAGTTACCACGGTCGGTCCGTAGCATCTGAATATCAGATACCACGATAACTGGCCAGAAACCACGATAACGGAAAAAAACTCCTTTTGGCCGTGGTATCAGATACCACGATAACTGCAAAACACGCCTTTAGACCGTGGTATCAGATACCATGGTATCTGCAAAAGTGCAACTATTGTGAATGTATTGTGTAGCGGCGTATTCTAGTTATAGGTTGTAGCTGTGAAATGAGGTGTATTGGTTACCACGATAACTGGCCAAATTACCACGACAACTGCAGAAACGCCTTTTGTCCGTGGTGTCAGATACCACGATAACTGCAAACGCGACTTTAGACCGAGGTATCAGATACCATGGTATTTGCAAAAACGCAACTTGTATTTCAGGAACATTTAGGCTCTCCTCATGAGAAGAGAATGCGTGGCCTTGCATAATCGTGCAGGCTGCCTTAGCGAGTCCCTTCCTTCAATGGTCAAAGAGCTGTTCCATGTAGGTCAGGCAGATTCCTTGACGACAGACCAATTCGCTCATAACGACGTTAAATGGGCGGTCGCTGCTAAAATTCGTCGCTTGGTTCTGAGGGTTCGGCTGAGAAGACTTGCAGTTGACCATATTTCTAGGTTTATGATATCGTATTTAGTGATATATAAAATGATATGATATTTGTTGCAAAAAAGCCCAAAAACCCCATTACATGCAAACAATTAACGCAACAGTCCTACATGGAATTCTCACAATGGCTCATTGCCAGCTTGAGGAATCTCTCCAACCTCTTAATCACCGCAAAACAGTCACTCTTTATCATTCTCAACATCCAACCCTCATTATACACTCTCGTGCAAAAAATCGCATGCCTCAACCCATCCCGCTCTTTCAACTATTCATTTTAATCGAAATGATTTTGGTTTCAGTGTGTCGATGTTCTTGGATCCAAGCGGGGCGTTTGTAGGGACGAAGAAGTCGGTGGTCAGAACTCGCTCCAGTTCTACACAACTGCTAGTGTAGATGGCATTAATATCGTTACCTTTAGAAGAAGCCTCCAGTCATGTAAGTCTAGAGCATTTTGTTACAGACCTAATCCAAACATTCTGTTTACCTTCTCTTAGGGATCGCATGCCACGGGTTTGTTTAGATTTGAACTCGATTGCCGAGTTGCTGTTTTGGCTCGAGAAAAAACCCACGCGTCTTCTTTTTCCAGGATTGATTAGCAAAGAATTATAAGACCCAACTGATAATTTTTGCATTTCTTCAGAGGTACCACACTGGTCTTGGTTTTATAATATATTTGCATTTGTAATAAACAGTTGGAGCATTAAATGGAAATTATTATTTTGACCCTTCACTCCCTACGTGCCATAACAGCTGTCCGGGATAATCGGCTGAGATTTAGTCCAGAAAGAGGTATTCAAACCTAGGAAATTTGGTGGGTTTCTTTTAATTTGCTCATTGTTTTACGGTGATTTTAGTGGTTTTGAACATTCATAGTGACAGTAGGGATGGTTAGCATTGTGTGTGTGGTAGAAAGACCATTTTTGTGGCCCGCTTTAGTAGACCTTGCGGCTGTAGGATAATTGAGACCTGCTGGAATTTGTATTTGAGTGTCCTATATTTAGTCTCCATTTTCTTCAAATAATAAGCAGACTGACTGAATGTTGAGTAGATGTTTCATTTTTCCTTAGCGTAATGAAAAACAGTAAGATAATTAGAGAGATAGTTCTTACGTTTATTATGAATGCGAAACGTTTTGAAATTGTTTAGATGAAGGCTGACAGAAATTCACTATCGGATTAGTCTTAGTTTTTTTTTATTCTTTCTAGATGTTCCTACGGCCCAAGCTGAATGCGAATCATATTTGACGGTGCAAAACGGATAAGTCAGCTACATTTTATTCGAGCTATATTTCGGCCCTTCTTGGCAAGGGTCCTCTTCAGGCTCAAGCCGCTCAAGCTGGAAAATAAATCGAATAAAATGTAGCTGACTTATCCGTTTTGCACCGTCAAATATTTATTCTTTCTTTTTTAAATGTGATCTTATGTTTTATTAGTTGCGTTTTTGCAGATACCATGGTATCTGTTACCACGGTAACTGGATCTGTAGTTAGTCGTTTTTGCAGTTACCGTGGTATCTGATATACGGTTGCTCTGCAAAAACGACAATTACCAAAATTGCGCTTTTCGAAGTCATCACAAAAGAAAAACAGATATCCAGCCACATCACTAAGTGCCCAACTTCTTTCCCACCAATTTGACAAAATTTAATGAAAGTGAGATTACTTTTCAGGTACCACGATGAGTTACCACGGTCGGACCGTGGTATCTTAATATCAGACACCACGATAACTGGCCAGATACCACGATAACTGTAAAAGCGCCTTTTGACCGTGGTATCAGATACCACGATAACTGCAAAAACGACTTTAGACCGTGGTATCAGATACCATGGTATCTGCAAAAGCGCAATTATTTTGAATGTATTGTTTACTGGCGTATTCTAGTTTTAGGTTGTAGCTGTGAAATGAGGTGTATTGGTTTACTCACGAAAGTACCTATCTACAGGGGCGGTTCGAAGGGAGGGCGCGGGGGTGATGCACCCCCGCCATGCTTCAGAAAGTCGTGCTCTCAGTCGTATGCCCTGAACTTTCCTGTGTGGCACTCATAGGTTTTGAGCGGGCAAAATGACATAAAGCAGCTACACTTAAGGCTACGAAGAGATTTTCTAGTCGTATATATTTTGAGCTTGTCAGATTCGCACTTGTGGCGTATTCTAGTTTTAGGTTGTAGCTGTGTAATGAGGTGTATCGGTTTACTCACGAATAAAGAAGGGGGGAGGGGGCAGGGTGGTGATGCAACCCCGCCATGCTTCAGAAAGTCGTACTCTCAATCGTATGCTCTGGGCTTTCCTGTATGGCACTCATACGTTTTGAGCTGGCAAAATGACATAAAGCAGCTACACTTATGGCTACGAAGAGATTTCTAGTCGTATAGGTTTTGAGCTTTTCAGATTCACACTTGTGTGTCTTCATGAGTTTGTTAGAATGACAGTCGTATGTTCTGAGCCAGAGTGACAGCAAATCATGTGAATTTGCGAGCAAATTTTCTATTCGTATTTTACGAGAAAGTCATAAGTTTTGAGCTTGTCAAAATGACAGACGTGTGTTTTGAGCTTGCCTATGGTGAATTTGACATGAAAACCCGTTTCTAGTTGTATGGTAACGTAGATTTTTTCTGTAAGTCATATCTTGCGAGACAATTGCATGTTTTGAGCTTGTTAAAATGACAGTCGTAACGTTTCGAGCATGTCAGAACGACATAAATACAGTTACAGAATCATGATTTTCACCATATGGCGCTGAGTTCGAACACAACTGGTTTTGTACCAAATCCTCCGTATTTTAGCAGAAAACCGGCTGATTCGCGAATATTTTTGCCTACGGCGCAAAGTTTCAACATTACTTTGTCCAATCTCATTATTTTAGCCAAAAATGGGTTGATTTTTTGTTTGAACACAAACCGGCTTTATAAGCACTGTGATGATGGTCCTGACGATTCAGTGTGTTGTTGAGACCAACAAATCTACTGTGTATATATTTTATTCTGGATGTACGCTACCTTTTTTGGGATCCCAAAACGTAAGTTGAGGGATACCTATGACTTCGCAAAAGTTGTCCGTCTGTCCGTCCGTCCGTCTGTAAGCACGATAACTCTCGAAGGGAATGAGATATTTTGATGAAACTTGGTGTGAGGATTCGTTGGGTCGGCGGACCAGTCGAGTTCGTAAATGGGCTTTGTAGCCCTACATTTAGGGGTGGGGGAGGGGGTTCAAATTAAGGGGCAAACAAAATATTTTGAAACAGCTAATGTGATAGTCGATATGCTGAACACGATGGTGAAAACCATTTTGTAATCGGACAAGTAGTTCGCCCGGAATCCGGCCAAAACCGGAAAGTTTGTTAAAAGTAAAAGTTTTATTTGAAGTTGATTAGATGTTTGATTTAGAGGTAGGAAGACATGCTGAAGACGATGGTCAAAACCATTTTCTCGACAGACAAGTAGTTCGCCCGGAATCCGGCCCAAACCGGAAAGTTTGTTAAAATTAAAAGTTTTACTTGGAGTTGATCAGATGTCCGATTTAGGACAAGAAGACATGCTGAACTCTTATGTGAAAACAATTTTCTTCCCGGACATGTAGTTCGCCCGGAATCCGGCCAAAACCGGAAAATTGTTAGAAGTTGAAGTTTTATTTCTAGCTGATTAGATAACCGATTTAGGGGTAAGAAGAGACGCTGAATCCGTGTGTGACAATCATATTTTACCCGGACATATAGTTCGACCGGAATCCGGCTGGAGTCGGAAAATTTGTTATAAGTTAAATTTTTATTTGAAGTTGATTAGATGTTCATTATTGGGGAAAGAAGATACCCTGACTTCGTTTTTGAGCTTTCTTTTTTCGCCGGACAAGTAGTTCTAGAGTTCGGCCGAAACCGGGAAATTGGCAGAAGTGGCAGGGACTTTTCGTCAAAACAGATATGACTTATACGGGTAAACACACATGCTGAATCCATATCTGAATTTGGTTTTCTCAGATGATTAGCTATTTGGCCTTAATCTGTTTCTGAATTTTAATTGTAAGAATGTTCAAGGATTCTGGCGATGACTAGATCTGGCTAAGACAAGACCCAGTTGTCTTTTTTCTGTACATAGTTCGCTCGGAAGTCGGTCGAAACCGGAAACTTGGCAGAAGTAAAGCAGGAAGTCTCGGTCAGTATTGTCAAAATGGATATGGCTTATAGAGGTATATCTGAACATGGTTTTCTCTGATCATTAGCCTGGCGAAGACTGGATCTGGCGAACACAAGACCCGACTGTCGGAATCAAATATTAGATTTTTGGGATCCCATCGACACCTTTGGTCTTGTTTCGGAAAGGGTCGAGTGGAAGCGCTGCCCTATGTACCAGCCCTTACTTTCGTTTGGAATCCAATATGATCATAAATGTTTCCGAAAACTTCGCCTGCAGCGTCTTCAAAAGTAGCCTATTCTCTATCTAGTCGAATGGTGCATCGTTTATGTGAGGTTTTAGCTTCCAATTTGAGCCACATTAAAAGCTAAAATTTGTTTGGGACGTAGTTAAAGCCAGAAAAAAAGCGCATTAAAAAATTTGGCCTGTGGCGCCTTTCGTATAGTAGTCTACCCTTTTGTCCATTTAGTTGAAGGTTGAAGGGTCAGATAGCTGGGAATTTGAGCTTCAGAATTTGGGGTCTGGCCCACATTATTAGCTAGAATTTGTATGGGAAACTGTTGAATTTTGCCAGAAAAAAGTCGGATAAAAAATGTTTGCCTGCGGTGCTCAATTTAAATTTGTCTTGGGTACATACTTTAGAACCTACTTCTGAGGTGGAAGCTTACATGATCGACATGCTGGAATCATACCTTTTCTAAAAAAAGGTGTGCTATTATAATACTTCTTGAAATTCTTAAATTGTTTGCCGCTGATGCTGCCTTTTGTGTCTATTGTTTCTTTCTGATTTGTTATAATGGCCGGGCATGAGTCAGTCGTGAGTTTTGAGGTCGTTCCTCCCCCCATGCCAAAGCACTTCGAACCGCCCCTGCCTACCTATTAGGCCTCAAAAATACTTCTAGGACTAGTGCCGCAGCCTGAGACTTTTTTAAATCTCCCGACTAACGATGAATACTCTGTATGACCAAGTCCAGAACACGCCAGTGAACCTCGGGAAGAACAAGAAACGTCATCCAAACGAACCCTAGAAATTGATTAAAATCCTGTGTAAACCAATGAGCAACGTTTGTTGCCGTGAGACTCCTGGTTCTTCTGGGCGCACAGCGATTCATCGAATCCGACGAAAAACGAAACGAACGCAACGAAATTTGGCCTAATAGATGGCAGTTATCCCAGACTGGTTTCGTAAGTAAAAAATTACGGGATTTTAGCAAAACGAAGTGACAGTGACTCGAACTCATTACTCACAGACAATAGTAAATGAATATATATAATTGCGTGAATGGTAATATATATATATAAGCGTTACGTAACAAAAAAGACTGATCGCATAGGCTACAATGCTCATGCGGACAGGTTGACGCAAAAAGTTTCTTGGCCTGCAGTGATCCACTGACGTGGTATCTGAACTTTAGTCAAAGTTTTGAGAGGTTTGCTGAACACTGCTATTCACAAGACAACTGATCTGGTCGATCTGTTATGTGGTGGATGTCGGTTTTCAGCTTTCTGCCCTAATGTTATAATAATGTTACATAATGTCTGCTCATAATCGCATTATAGCGATCGTAAACACTTGCTTATCCACAAAGAAAACCAAGGAAACACGTTTGACGGTGCATTTGATCCCGATATACAAATGTGAACAACTTAAGTTATCCGACTGACAGAAGGCTACATGGTTTGTATGTCTAAAAAAGATCCCGATTCGCCGACGAAACTTCCAGTGCAAGCAGGTTGCATTGGCATTATAGGCAAGACAAGACCTGCAAAAAAATCATAAAAAAATTCGGAGAAGGGAAAACTTTGCAACAACAAAAAAATTCTTCTCACTCCTTGTCCGAAAAATGCCCCTTCCGCCGGTGGCGCCGGAATGTACATTTGTATTGAAAACACAAAAATAAATACCAAAATACTAAATAAGGAGGGTTCAAGTTGTATTGAAAGTAGCCTAAGTGAAATCTGACGCAAGTGAGTGAAACCTGGCACTATCTGAAAGTTCAAAGTGAAAAGAAAAATCTTAAAGTATTTGCTACTGGGATTAATCTTGTCTCTAAAAAAATAATCTTATGTCTAATTCGGATTAATCTGATCTCAGTAGAGATAAAAATCAATCCCAGTATCCCAATCCACCATTTGGCCTCGAGCGTTCTCTCCAGTGTTGCCACTTATGCCGCATTTCGCGGCATAATGCCGCGATTTTGAGGAAAATGCCGCATAAAATTTTGATTATGCCGCATACCGCAATTATGCCGCGAAATATCTTTTTATACCGCTTTCGTTCCCATACTTAGTTTGTCCAACTGAAGTTGCTTGTCTTATGTCTGGTAAGAAAAGCAGGAATTTCAAAGCAGCGTTGATTCACGGAAGTCATCTACGGATCTGAAGTGTTGACCCTAGCTTGTCCCGCGGGAGACCTTTGTTCTCAACACTGGGTTGAGATCGCAGCTTCTCTCTGCCAAATTGGCTCTTTATGTTGAATTTAATTTGAAATAAACAGAACTTGAACTTGAAGCAAATACTGCAGTTGACGTTAATCCTTACTCGGAGAATTTTCCCTTTTTTCAGCCGATCCTGGTGACCAGAACATTAACGTGGATGGGCCTATGTTTATCGTTTGGTCTATTGGAAAGCTGGATAACAAAAAGAGGCCGACCTTCCATCGCCTGTGGCAGCGGGGGAACGTTTCCATTGAGTTTAACCGGAACCCAACCAAAAAGAACTGTGAACCTTTTGTCATCGTTCCAACTCCGAAATAGTAAGTATAATAATAATAATATTTGATAGTGCAAAACGGATACGTCAGCTGAATTTTATTACAGCTATAAGGGCCGAAATATAGCTCTACAGCTATATTGGGCCGAAATATAGCTCTAATAAAATTCAGCTGACGTATTCGTTTTGTACTATCAAATATGGTTCGTATTCAGCTTGGGCTGAAAGAATATTTATAATAATAATAAAAAGCAAGAGCTAAATAACTCAAAGAAAGAAATTTTGAGTTGTCGAACTAATCAGAGTTAAAAATCCCATCAACAATGCACTTGAAACTATTGATTTTTTCAGCATTAACCGCATCTTCGGTAAGGCTGTTCCAAGGATCAACATTTCTGTTACGAAATTCCCACTTAAAAACGTCCTTGTGGAATCTTGATTTTGCAAGCTTGTACGCGTGCCCCCGATGATGACGGTTGATGATCAGTCACTTCAAAATTGTCATAACTTCCATTGATAAATTATAATGTTTCAGTCAAGCCTCCTCTAAAACAAGAGCTAAGAGCTCATATGGCACTTGTTACGAGTAGATGGTAAAGAAAGTTGATAAGAACGTCACAAAATACCCCGCCATTTAAAAATGCGGTTTGGACCTAGAACTATGACATCTAGTTTCACACAAGTCTGAACATTTCTAGCATCACCTCGGATCATCTAGGGTAAATGACTTTTCTACCTTCCAAGTTTCAACCCAATAGATCCACTCGTTTGGTCCCTAGACGTGCCACACGATGTTCGGTACCCCATCTCCTCGCACGCGGCCGAATCTGGTTCTACTCCTAAATTGCTCATCTGAATCATTTTCTCATACCATCTGTCAAGTTTCATTTTTTTGAACTTCCGGTCTCTCTCTCTCCCCCCCCCCCCCGTTGTCGGATCCGGTTTGAACCCTAAAATGTGACACATAGGGCATATATTTTCTCTACATTCCAAGTTTCATTCAAATCGTTCAATTTGTTTGACCCCTATTCGAGCAACATCATCTCCGGGATTCCCATCCCAGCTCCACCACAGTGGCTGAATACGACTCGGAAACGTAAACTTGGCATCTCTGACATCTCCTCTTCCCGTCATTAAGTTTGACTGGAATCGGAGCATAGACTATCAGTTACCTTCCGGTCCGGACGCCAAATAACAAATCAAGGCCGCATAATTTAGGTAAGGTCAAGGGAAGGCCAACTTCAATCCCATTCTGTCGATAGGTTCGGATTTCTGCGTTTCAAAAAGTTTCCGGCACCCCGCCCCCCCCCCCCCCCCCCCCAGCTCCCCCGAGCGTGGCTTTAGGTGGTTCAGAACTGGTTCGGACGCATGTTTGACTTGTCTAGGTCCACAGTTCTTACCACCATAAGTTTCACTCGAACCCGAACACCCGTTCGCAACTTACGGAAGTCAGTGATTTCCGGATTCCTCTTCCCTCACTCCCTAAAATGATGTTCTTGTCCTATAACTCAAATTTTCCTAGGGCATTGTTGGATCCTGAAGTCACTAATATGCCTGCAAAGTTTCATCGTCCTTGTAGAACATAGGGAACTATCCTAACTGGCGATCACTGGGATTACGGGAAACCCCCTCCATCCCCCCTCCACACAGCTCCGATACGATCTGGCTCCGTCAATTAAGGCCTAGAGCGTGTTCTCCCCGCCAAGTTCCATCCCAATCCCTCGACTTACCTCTAAGCGTTTCAAAAGTTTTATGGTGCCCCCTCCACCCACAAATATTGAACCCGACCCGGACTTGTTATTGAACATCTGAGACGATTTCTATTTCCACTTGCCAAGTTTCATTCAGATCCAATCACCCATTCGCCCATGCCACTAGATTCCAGATTCCTGTTCCTCCACTCCTCCCACGATGGTCGGATCGAGGAAACGACTATTCACAAGTCAATGTGTTTGGGTCCCTGACATGCCTACCAAGTTTCATCTTCCTAGCACATCAGGAAGTACCGAACTCGCGCGATCACTAGAAATCCGCCTCCCCCCCCCCCCCCAACTCTCCTTCAGTGCCCGAATCCGGTTCTATTATGTCAATGACGTTTCTAGGACTTGTGCTTGTTCTTCCCACCAAGTTTCATCCCGATCTCTCCAGTCTTAGCGTTTCCAAAAATTTCCGGTTCCCCCTTCCGACTCCCCTCAATCTCACCGGATTCGGTACACCGGAAAATGGGACATCTGAGCCACGAAGTTTTTCAGAATATCAAGTTTCATTTAAACCCGATCACCCCCTCAATAGCCGAGCTTGCCACTAGATTCCGGATTCCCAATCCCTTCACTCCACCCACGATGGTCGGATCGGGGAGACTACATTCTCAAGTCAATCTGTTCGGGTCCCTGACACGCCTGCAAGGTTTCATCGTCCTAGCACATCAGGAAGTACCGAACTCGCGGGATCACTAGAAATTCAGATCCCCCCCCCCCAACTCCCCCACAGTGACCGGATCCAGTCCGGTTATGTCACTCAAGTATCTAGGACTTGTGCTTGCTCTTCCCACCAAGTTCTCCCCACCATCTCGAACCCTCCACTCAAAGCGTTTCCCAAGATTTCCGGTTCCCCCCTCCCCCCCCCCCAATGTCATAGGATCCGGTCCGGATTGAAAATGGGGCGTCTGAGACACGAGGTCTTTCTATATATCAAGTTTCAAATACCTCACTTTTCCGGATTCCCCCTCCCTCCAGCCCCCCAGATGGTCGGATCGAGTAAACGACTATTCTCAGGTCAATCTGTTCGGGCCTGCCAATTTGCATCGTCCTAGCACATCAGGAACCACCGAACTCGTGGGATCAATAGAAATTCGCCCCCCCCCCCAACTCCCCCAAAGTGAGCGGATCTGTTCCGGTTATGTCGATGACGTGTCTGATACTTGTGCTTGTTCTTTCCACCAAGTTTCATCCCGATCTCTCCACTCTAAGCGTTTTCAAATATCTCCGATTTCCCCCTCCAACTCCCCCGAATGTCACCGGATCCGGTCTGGATTTAAAATGGAACGTCTATGACACCATCTTACTTTCAGAATTATTAAAGGACCCGTCTTACCTATAATACTAATGTAACCTACTTCCAATTCCAGTTTCGCACGGTACATTCTAGTCCCTCTAAAAAAACCATGCTGATTTTCTCACTTGCCGTGTTTTGTTATCTTCGATGTGTATCACGTTATCGACGGATGTCTGCGAGAAGTTTTTCCATCAGAAAAACCGGTTATGTAAATTGTTTCCTTGTTTTCGCTGTAAGTCAACGGGTCTAGGAAAGGCTTAAAACAGCCAAAACCGTGGCTATTTGACCCGATGATCGAATATTATTATAACACAAACAAATTGTATATAATATTAGTAATACTTTATTACGGACCAAATTAAGAAACCAAAATTGTATATTGCTTGAAGATTATATAAAGCAACAGTATAGTATGTGTTAGCGAATTTTTATTGACATTTTCCTATGCTATTTTTCGCAATGAAGAATTTTTGGATGAATAAAGTGAACTTGAATTTGAATAGTGCGAGGGGTCCTTTAAGTAATCCTTTATTTGTATTTCAGCCAGCCGTGGACAATCCCTCCTATTTTCGACCCTTCTAAGAGGGTTTTCGGGGCAAGAATAGGCCCTAGTGGACAGTCCAGGGGATACTCTGGCCTAACAGGACTACCTTCCTCAGGCCTTGCATGGTGAGTATTGTATTTTCCTTCTTTTCTTGTTATAACTCGATGAAAAATTTATCTCAAAATAGTAGTACGAAGTTGTACGAAAAAGTAGCATGCAGTACGAACTGATGCTACTACATGCTTCTACTTCAGGGCTACCGTGTTACTGCATACTACTGCATGCTACTATTAGCAAGACTGGATGCTACTATGGCAAGACAGGATGCTACTGGATACTACTTGAGGCACATTACATGATAGTATTCTTTGCTAATACATAGTATTACATGCAACTTTTTCGTACAACTACCATACAACTACGCAGGCTACAAATTTTTCATCGGGAACAAACATGCAGACGGGACGTTATGATTATTCGTTTTGGTGCCACACAACGTGTATGGCGTCAGATTAAATTTAAGCCACGACAGAATTTACCAGGGGGGGGGTGAAGACTTATAGGCTGGCTGGGACTGATGTAGGTACTGATTCAGGAATAGAATAGAATAGTAATTTATTCGCTCACACTTTCACGGTAACAAAACGAAAATTGTTGAGTACTGTCATAAACAAATTTATCAACATAACATATATAATCATGTACGGCTGTCCTGTCTGGCACCCGTCGCTCACAGAGAAACACAGACGTCAACTGGAAACAATTCAGACGAGAGCCTGTAAAATAATTCTTGGGCCAAATTACGAAAATTACGAAGAAAGCTTGAGCGAACTCAAGCTCCCAACCCTGGATGAAACGAGGCATGAAACATTGATGAAGTTTGGTGCTGACATCCTAAAGTCCCCAACGCACCGAGATATCCTGCCTCACTTTACTTCAGTAACCCACGCACACAAGACGAGATTGGCAACTCTGAAAGAGGGAAAAGAACAGTTAGAATGCCCGCCTACACACTCGACGACATGATTTTGAAACTCCTTCGTACCATATTACGTGAAGCACTACAACGGCAATATTCTCAAATCGAAGGGATAACTTATCGTGTGTGTTCTTCATGTTGCGTCTTTTTGAGTTTTCTCTTCTTTTTGTTTGACGATACCCATGTTATTGCATTGTGATAAAAGCAAAGAGTAAAAATTATTATTATACATTTAAAAACTACGTACAAATGGTCAAAGGCTATTTAAAATTTCAACAATCTTCGGTATAAAACTATTTCGGTAACGGCTGTGTTTGGTCGCTACTGGTTGGGATATTGGGACCTTCGTAGGGACTGCTCGCTCTTGCCTTTCCCTTACATTGTTGTATGGGGGAGGGAGAAATTCATTGTAGATGGGGGTGTGAAATAAGTTTTTTACCTATCTCGAGGCATAGGTTCAGACGGTTCAGTCTCCGTTTCTCCAAGGTATCAATTTTGTAAGTGCTTAGAAGAAGGGATTAGGGTACTTCGGGTCTTTATGGAGTAGAGAGCGATGCGAAAATGAACGTACCTCTATATTGAACTATACCTCTGTACTCTTGATGACTTTCTCTCCTTGCCGATCAAGATCTCCGGCCTCTCCGGGTACCTAGCGGAAGAAATGCAGAAGTGGTGTCACATCTGCTCCCAAAGATCGCTGTGATTGCTTGACGCAGGATTTGAGTCGTTGAGTTTGAGTCGTTACGGAGACGCTTACTCCTTCTTCCTGAGGATCACTGGCGTGTTTTGGACTTGGTCATAAGGCGTATTCTCGCCGTTCCCCGAGGACTCCACTTGAGGAGTCCCCGCGTTTTTGTTTGTCCCGGGGACTCACTCCCCGTATTCTCGCGAGTCCCCACGGACGGGGAATGCTTAGATTTTCATCACCATCATCAAAAAGGACTCCTTTTCAAATTCGGAGGGGAATCAATTTTTGCTGTTGTAGGTGCTCTGTAAAATTAATTAAAAAGAATCAGAATAAACAAAACCAAAAATAAAGTGGATCTAGACAAATTTTTTCAGCTGCATATTCATTTTTCGAACAAAATCCATTTTAGAAGCGTTCCCCGTATTCTCGCTGTTTCTGTCCGCGGAGTCCGCGTGGAGTGACTCCCTCTATTCTCGCCGTTCCCTTCGATTCCCCGAGGAGTCCTCGGGGAACGGCGAGAATACGCCTATATAGAGTATTGAACTATACCTCTACTGAGTTGTTCCCGAGCATTCGAGATGCCTCTCTGCCGGGAAAGAAGTGTTATTTATTTTATAAATTTTTTACGTAAATATATAAACCTGAAACCTGAAACCTGAGGTATAAAAGATTCTGCAGTGGTGTAGAAGATTCCATACATGACCAGGGTAAGGTATCAGCATCAGCCTATACAGGCCTAACTGGCGGTGCTGATCTCCGATTCTCTAACCTCAGCTAGGAAGTGCGATGGGCGGTTGGGGGCTAGCCATCCTGGTGCACCATGGCTTGTATTACATGTTTACGCCCCAAATCCCCGCCCCAAACCAAACAGTTGGCACCACCGAGACTCGAACCAGCGATCCTTCGCTTACGAGTTCGGCGCGTCAACCATTCGGCCGCGGACGGACCAGGATGACGGTCGTCATTTCGCGATTACCTATATACCCAATGAAAATTTATCTCAAAATAGTTGTATGAAGTTCTACGAAAAAGTAGCATGCAGTACGAACTGATGCTAATGCTTCTACATCAGTGCTACCGTGTTATTGCATGTTACTATTAGCAAGACAGGATGCTACTGGATACTACTGCTTAAGATTGGCCCAGTCTGAGACACATAAAATGATAGTATAGTAGTCCGATGTGCGGATGCGAGAATGAGAGTTTGGTTCACATGGTTTGCGAGTGCATGGAGCTGAGTGAACGGAGGAAAGAACAGTACGGTGTGAGTGAGTTTGATGAAGAATGGTTAATTAGAGTTGTTAGGAATGAATGTTTTACTACGATTAAGAGATTGGGGCGATTTCTGAGGATAGCGATGGAACATAGAAGTAGATTTTTGGATTAAGGAAATACCAAAGAAATATTGCAAATGGTTATTAGAGAAAAGAAAGATTACAGAAGAGCTTTTTCTTTCTTTTTGTGTTGTTATTTTGTTTTGTGCGTTTTCTTCTGGTGTGTGATACTTTTTTGTGATTTTTTGTTGCCATGGCCCTCGGGCTGCTTAGCAATTAATAAATCTATCTATCTATCTGTTCTTTACTATTACATATCAATACATGCAATACATATCAATACATGCAACTTTTTAGTACAACTATCATACAGCTACGCAGGCTACAAATTTTTCATCTGTTATATTCTTAGACCGGTGAAGTCCACAAATTTCTGAGCCTAATAGAAGTATCTTGGTTGTGATCCTGAAGAATTTCCTTCATTTGGCTTTTCGTGAAATGTTGAATTGTCATTATTACACGCGCTTCCGGTACCGAATAATAATAATAATTCATTTGTTACCCACAAATTCCAAAGGAAACACAAGTGGAGTACAGTAAAAAAAAGAAAGGAAAAACAATTCTAGAAATCTCAACATCCCAACACTTTCGAAGATACGCCACGATCTTACCATGACATTTGGCACCAAATGTCTTACATCTGAGCATCATCGTGACATCCTACTGGAATTCGCCCACCTTCCTAACAATCGAACACGTCGTGTCTAAAAACTTAAGGGACTCGATCCAGTCGTTCGACCGCCACTGACAAAATCAAGTCAACGCTACACAAAGTCGTTCGTGTCATATTTCATCTGTCATCACAACCTGAAAATAGAAGGAAAAGAAGACAATGAAGCATTTTGGGTCGATATGAATAAATTGTATATATTAAGTGTTATTTTATGTATTTCATGACGCTTATAAATTGTTGACCTCCCAGGTTATTTTTTTCCCTTTTGTAAAGATTTTGGGCAAAAAAAAAATGATTCTGGTGTGGTGAACACAGAGATTTGAAAACCAAAGCTACAGTGTCTCTTATTTCAGGTATATGGACGGCTACCTAGCAGCAGATATGGTCTTGAAACGCGGGCTTGTGTACCAGATTGTAGTCGAAGGTGGTAGCGACCCCCACTCAGCCACCCATTATCACCCACTTATAATTACGGATGAGCCAATAGGTGGCTACGAGATGCTGTCGGAAGAACAAAGAAAGAAGGTGCGAGTTCTTGCGGGAGTGGAGTTTACGAGGAGAGGGGTTCCGCGACCCCAGAAAGGTGAGTGACGTAGCCCGTTCATGCCCCCGTTCAAAGAAGAGGAGAAATAGGTTTTCTCCTTCTATGTGGTGTTACTCCCCCATCTATCGTACGGTCGTGCTACCTTTAATTGTCTTCAGCAACTGTGGTAGCGTGGCGCTGGAATGTGTGACAGTTAAAGGAAAGACAACTTCGGAGACTAAGGGACCGTTTCGCGTGGATGGCTCTGGTCCCGTCGACCTCCCGTCGAGCTCGACGGACATGTTCGCGTGGATGCAGTCAATCTTTTTGTTATTTTCGCATGTACGGACTACGGATAAATAGGCGAATGGGCCATCCAGCTCGATGGAAGCCTCCCATTGAACACCGCTCCGAGGGCAGCGTTGACCTGAACGAGGATATTGTGTGGACCTTCCACTTATATGCTCCCATCCAGCTGAATGGGCATTTTCGCGTGGGAGGAACCCGTCTTTCTCAGCCGTTCAGCGACCGATCGATTTTCTCATTTTCGCGTGGACGGGATTACCCGTTCAGCTCTACAGCCATCCACGCTAAAACATCCCCTAAGTTCGGTTCTTTGGTTGAGGGAAAATCAAAGGTTTTATCTACAAACGCGCTTTAAGGGATAGATAATACAAATGTCTCAGATCCTTTCTTCTTCTCAAACCAGGTTCTTCTTTCTTCTGCGAGAGGCTCGGTTTGATACCCAATTAGTTAAAATTAAAGCTGGCAGACACACACAAACTGCAGCCAAGTCGGTCCTAAACTTTAAGTAAGTAAGTAAGTAATTTGTTTATGACCCGCCATTTTGAAAAGGCGGAGTAAATGAAGAAAATAAACAAAACACATAAACACACAGAAAAGTCACTTAATTTTTAATCTTCGGTCAGGAAGCAGTGGACGACGTCGTGCGCTGGTTGGGCCTTGTTGTCCATGATTTTTGAAAGCGATGAGGAAACATCCAAAAGGGTAATACTTGCATCTTGAATTTTGAATTTCTCCGTCAATGTATGGTTATGACATAATTCGACAAGTGGAGCAGGTGCTTTGCATATTTGAAATAACGTGATCTCATCTTATCGACCCTGTGTCAGGGAGAGAGGGCAATGAACCCTCTTGTTGAGCGGGTATCTGTTCAGGTTGACCAGTCTGTCCTAAACTTTATAAACTCTATATGCGTATTCTCGCCGTTACCCGAGGACTCCACTTGAGGAGTCCCCGCGTTTTGTTTGTCCCGGGGAATCACTCCCCGTATTCTGACGAGTCCTCACGGACGGGGAATGCTCCGATTATCATCACCATTATCAAAAAGGACTTCATTCCAGATTTGGAGGGGAATCAGTTTTTGCTGGTGTTTATGCAATGTAAAATTAATTAAAAACAGTCAGAATAGACAAAACCAAAACTAAAGTGGATCCAGACTAATTTCGTCAGCTGGAATTTTTTTTTCGAACAAAATCCATTTTGGAAGCATTCCCCGTGTTCTCACTGTTTCTGTACGCGGAGTCCGCGTGGAGTGAATCCCTCCATTCTCGCCGTTCCCTTCAGTTCCCCGGGGAGTCCTCGGGAAACGGCGAGAATATGCCTTGTGTCAGAGAGGGCAAAAAACCCAGAGCATTCGCACAGCGTCTGCCGAAGAATCTAAGTGCTTATATATTTTGGTGATTACATTCCAACGCGGCGATAAATGTGAGGTAATAAAACATTCTGGGGAGTGAGTAAGTACTCAGAGGAAAAATGAAAAATAATAGCCAATGGTAGAATACCATACCAACAACTCGATCAAGAAATTGTTGGCTCTACCGCATTTCTGGTTCTCTCCGGACTCCGGTAGAACCATCCGTCCGGTCCGAACTGAACCATATATTGTGTATGGAATATACATGTCTTCTTACTCCAGAATGGACGCTCAAGCCAAGTCGAAACAAAGTCCGTTTTTTGCCGGATTCTGGTCGTACTATCTCAGGATGAGAAAAAAAAGCAGAGGTGTAGAATCAGCATGTCTGTTTTTATTTTTTATTTATTTGTGACCCGCTTTTTGTAAAGCAGCGGAGTATGAGTAAAATACACAAAGTAAAATGCACATATTAAAACACTAAACAAAACAATGTAAATAAACATTACTACATTCTTTTCATATAGTTTAAAAACACACTAAATAGACTTAAAATTTTTACACAGTACAAGCACATTAAACGGGTTCAGGAATTATAAACTGGCTAATAATTTCATGGGCTGAGAGGGCAGGATGAGTCAGGGCAGTATTTACTACTTGTCGACGATCCAGTCAATTTGATCAATAACTTCAGATATGATAGGCTGCAGTGTCTCTTATCTCAGGTATAAGGCTATAATGTAATAGAGGTAATATAATAAGGCTATAATATAATAGGCTATTAGGCTAAACAAAATTTCTCTAGAAATCACGTCGAAAGAAATTTAGCAATAATGTTTCTTCAGAGTAAAAACTGTCATTTATTCTTTGTCCCGCTCAGGCATTCTCTTGACAATCAGGGAGGGAAGGTCATTCCGAGGAAAATATGCAACTGAAAGGTATAAAAACAAAGGGAGGGGCCTACTTCGAGTGTGTTCTGACGAGTGTGCTTCTCGCAAACAAATGTCGGGAGCATGATAGGCATCGAGGATATCGAACCACGAATGGTGTGAAAAGCAGGATGATGTCGTTAGGGGGGTTAGAATGTTCCGATGAGATTGGGGCCCCGGGTTTAGGAGTTTCTTGAGCGATTGCGAAGGTAGGTTGCATTGGCATTATAGGTACGACGGGTCCTTGAATGGTCGGGTTAATTACCCTGAAGTAAACTGTTAAACTCCAAATCTAGGGGATAAAAATGTAGTTAAGAAAGGAACCGCTACCTGATCCACCGTTTGTTAATTTCCGACCCATTGTTGACGCTTGAAACCCTCTCCCCTAATTTGTGTTCTCCGATTGGAAACTTACGTGTCCACGATCCCATCAATGTGATTCTGAATTGGTGAATCTTTATGGAAAATATTTTTGGAGTGTTTTGTGATTATTTTATATTTCTTTGTCATTTTCTACTGCACTTACGCCCTTGGGCAGTGCATCAAGAACCGGTGAATAGTTAGTAGACTACGCGTCACAGGTTCTGGCATTATATGGATGCGGTTCGTCATTTAAAGTTTAACTGAAAAGCCAACTTATTCTTGTGTCATGTAATTGAATACACTGAGTTATGTGGATCCTGCAAAGGGATTTTTTTTTATTTTCCACTATCTGCTATGGTTATGACGTTCGGAATATCTGCGGCCGTCTCCACAGCGTAAATTCTACTATGACGCGGGTCGCTTAGTGCCTGAGCAAAAAAAAAATCATATATCTTTCTCGTAAGGCATACAACAAAAATACAAGCGCATAGAGGTACCACAAATCACACGGAAATTCCACTATTTGAAAATCGATTATTCGTGAATTGCGGAACACTGGAGTAGCGCATTTGCAGCGGGTCTTCAAGCCAATTTAAGCGAATAAATGATAGGTAACTAGATTTTCCTATCCCAGCCCTTTTCGGTTAAACTTTAAGCCTTTTTTCCCATTAGCTGGACGCCTTTGTCACTGGTTCCACGCTGAGACGGACCGACGTTCGGACGACGATTTGACCTCATTCCAGAAATACAGAAACACACTTAGCTACAAGTGTGAAGACGGTGACCCTGCGAGGTTGGAAGTGGCGCCAAATTCAAGTTGGCCTGACGTGGTCTATTACAACAGCTACACACACCCGTATATGGGTGGGAAAATTAATATTGTTGATTCCTATAAGGCCTTTGCGACGAGCGGATCGGGCAGTGTTGTCGCCGGTCTCGCCCTTTCTCTATGTTGTTTAATATGCTTTATGTAGGTTGACTCGATAGTAAAAAATGCGTTAGGGGAGGACTTGGGAATTCATCACATATTTCCTCCCAAGTGGACCCCAACCTAGTCTTGTTTATTGTGCAATATTGAGTAAAGGTACATTCTCCCTAGACTGTAAAAAAAATGTGACTAATCTTGTCTCTACTGAGATAAGATTGTCTCTAATTCGGATTAATCTTAACCAAGTAGAGATAAGATTAATCCCAGTAGCAAATACTGCAGTTAACTTTAATCC
This sequence comes from Branchinecta sandiegonensis, assembly GCA_030848855.1. Taxonomy (NCBI): domain Eukaryota; kingdom Metazoa; phylum Arthropoda; class Branchiopoda; order Anostraca; family Branchinectidae; genus Branchinecta; species Branchinecta sandiegonensis. The sequence continues at coordinate 7,756,471 of JAUPMV010000019.1, forward strand.
TTACTCAGAGAAACTTTTTACAGTGTAGGCAACTCTGTTGTAAAATATGTCTAGAAACTTGGGCTGAATTTTCCTCGGAATTTTTTCTTTGAATCTCGTTACAGATTTTAACCTTGCACGGCAAAAGCCTAGCTTACCAGCCTACTTAAAATTTTTACCAAAAATGTATAATGAGATAAACTGACGCCAGGCGTGTGATTGTTCCTGATCCTTTCTGTTATCGTGTGGTTGTCGTTGCAAGTACAGTAGGCCTATTGGCCTATGCGTTGAGAAAAGTTGGGGATTGGTAATTGCCGGATGGTTGCATAAATTACCACAAAAATTAGTGACCAGTTGGTAATTTGAATAATAAACAATTCCTCGCAAAAATGGCTCCGAACTAAAGGGTACAGCTACCGGAATAAGAATAGAAATTTGTAAGGCAATTACCCCATGGAAGTCGGTAGCGCTCTTCTACCATGTTTTTTTTTTTTTTTTTTAAGTCTTACTGAACTATGAACTCAGTCTATGGCCGCTGCGCAGTCGGAAGGATGTAGAAGATTTGACTTTTAACTCTTTGGTTGCATGTTGCACTTATTCGCATAGACGTAACGAAAAAATTGCAGTGTTATTTTACGGGATTAGCCGTTCTTCGTTTTACCTGACTTATTACTACTTGACCACATCACTATGGTGTGCCAGAAACCCATTCTTCTAACATGTGAGATATAACATCCTGCGTGTTGCGTATCAATTCAGTTCAGTTCAGTTCATTTATTTGTATCCGCCAAAGCTGGCGAGTAGAAAGAATATAATAAAATACACACAATCGGTCTACAACTGACTAAGAACTAGACCATATACTTTCATAAAAATCTACGCCATTAAAAAATAATTAGCCTGCACTCTCCTAAATGAATTCTGCTTAACACTTTAACCAAAATACAATCAACGCGACGCATCGGACAAAGTGTGCTTATGGTATAAATTTTTGAAAAAAATGTTTCCCGTTTCTTTTTCAAAATATCAATGGGGTTTTTTAAACCATAATTTTCCAATAGAACTCGCGTATAAGAACTCATAAATCGAACAAATGTTGCATACTCATTTATGTAAATTTTATTGTGTATATTCCAGGTGCTTGTGAATTTATTGTTCCTGTTGAACGAAATAATAAGGTGGAATTTCTGAATCGAAGCCTTTGATAAGTAATAGAATAGTCGGTAGTTTGATGGTGAATATTCATTGAGCCCAAGCTGACTTTGAAACATTTCGGGGAAGGAAACAAACCTGTACCCGATGAAAATTTGTAGCCTGCGTAGTTGTATGATAGTTGTACGAAAAAGTTGCATGTAATACTATGTAATAGCAAAGAATACTATTATTTAATGTGCCTCAGACTGGTCCAATCTTAAGTAGTAGTATCCAGTAGCATGCTGTAGTATGCAGTAACACAATAGCCTTGAAGTGGAAGCATGTTGTAGCGTCAGTCAGTACTGCATGCTACTTTTTCGTACAACTTCATACTACTATTTTGAGATACATTTTTCATCGGGTAATCATTACAGGTTTGTTTCCTTCCCCGACGTTGGACCTGAAGATTGATAGCCTGACGAAGAACCTTGCCAAGAAGGGCCTTTCTTATTCAAAGAATGTATACAACGGATACGTCAGCTACGATGCTTCATCAGCGATATTTCGGCCCTTCTTGGCAAGGGTCCTCGTCAGGCTGTCAATCTTCAGGTCCAACGTCGGGGATGGTAACAAACCTGTAATCATTACAAGTTTGAGGGTGAGTAAGTCCTTGGGTCCGTAAGTTCAGTGAGTCCTCATATTTGACACTGCAAAACATATACGTCAGCTACATTTTATTCGAGCTATATTTCGACCCTTGCCAACAGGGACCGAAATATAAATATTCCTTGAGCCAAAGCTGACCTGTAAACATGTATTCAAATAATGCATGAAAGGGATACGTCACCTGCGATGCTCTGGCAGCGATATTTCGGCCCTTCTTGGTAAGGGTCCTCGTCAAGCTGTCAATCTTTAAAAGAAGTATAGCTCTAATAAAACGTAGCTGACTCATCCGTTTTACACTGTCAAATATGATTCGCAGTCAGCTTGGGCCAAATGAATATCTATCACCAAAGAAAACTTCAAATCGCCCATACGTGCCGCCGACAAGTATCCGTCTTAGCTGGAAAGAAGAGGAGACAGGTGACTCCAAAACCAAAATGCAGAAGAATCTCTACCCTTTCGACGACCCAGTCGAACAGCAAAATAAGCAGCCGTGTCCAGAATGAAATCACAGCACCAGCTTTAACTCCAACCAATTTTCAGAATATCACAGATCAGATATTTAAGGAAGAATCTTTACTTGTTTTTCCACAAGTTCATTTTCCAGCTTGAGCGGCTCGAGCCTGAAGAGGACTTGCCAAGAAGGGCCGAAATATAGCTCTAATAAAATCAGAGCAAAATAACGCTTAGGGAGCAGCGCCAAGACCTATGCTTTCCTTGGTTTGCAAACGGGCTTTACTCGTAGCGCCGTCCAATACGCTTGCGGAATTTAAAGCGAGACAAACTTTCTGGTTGGAAATTTCTAGTAAAGCAAAGGTGCGGTCAGCACACACCAAGGAAACAAACGAAGCTGTATAATTTTTTCGCTATATCCAGAATAAGAAGCTGCCGGAACCAGAGTTGGTGAACACCTGAATAGTAAATATTGTTTGAGCCCAAGCTGACTTTGAAACATTTATTCAAACAATGTTTACAACGGGTACGTCAGCTACGATTCTTCATCAGCGATATTTCGGCCCTTATTGGCAAGGGTCCTCGTCAAGCTGTCAATCCTCTGGTTCAACTTCGGGGAAGGAAACAAACCTGTAAAAACCTGATTACAGGTTTGTTTCCTTCCCCGAATCGCTAAATCCCATCGCTAAAGTCCAAACAAAAATTGGGACAAATTAATTTTTCCACTCGTCAAGTAAGGTAGAAAACAAAGAATTGATCGTGAATAAAAATATAGACACCTAGCGGGATAGCCACCGACCGTCTGACACCTACAGATAGTTTACATAAAGAAGATAGAATATATCTTCAAGAAATATAGTGGTTCTCACGCTAGATTTGAAGATATGTCAGAAAAGAACGAGTTCTCACTAGATTTTGAAGATATGTCAGAAATAACCGGTTCGTCAAGCATTGAACTTTCAAAAGACCATTTCTCGTGCTCTAGACATCCAGAACAAGGATCCTGCCCTTCAGGACCCCAGCAGACTGACTGCGTACGACATTGAGCAAATACTAGCCGACTCAACTGTACAAGTCCAGGTCCCCTCTGTACCGTCCGGGACAGCTTCCTCCCTTGCTTTCTCAAAGCCTAACAGGACCCCTGTTCTGTTTTCTGACATGTCAGAAAATGAAAAGCAATTATTATTAATAAAAAGGAAAGTGTTTAATCTTGCAATAACTCGTAAGAACCTCTTGATGCTAGGACTAGTTTCATTTAGCAAGATTAGGCTATAAGGAAACACAGGGGTGGCCAGAAGCACTCAGGTCAGGGTGGGTGAGACCCCTCGTTTCAACGGCCCATGGGTCAAAATATCAGAGGTAGTGGACTCCGACTCTGGACTCGTCTCGAGACACCTTTTTCTGGGACTCGGACTCGTCTCGTCTCTAAATCCGGCCGAGTCACCCGAGTCCAAAAGACGTCTCGGACCAGCAAATTCAAAATGAAATTGACGTCTCCGGGGACCAATTCAAGAGATTGGCCAAGGGCTGGTTATGTCCTAACCTTTGCAAGTAGGATTAAGTCAAGTGATACCTTGGAAGTCTAAGGATTAAAATTAGGAACCGGAGGTGACAAGGTTGTAAAGGCTTTTAAAAAATCACATTTGTGAAAACGAGCGATCCTAGGATAGTCAGTTTTGGATATTTAGATTACAAATTTTCTCTACAGAGAAAAGGCACAGTGACAAATGCAAACTCTGTGGTAAAGTAATCACAGAAACTCTTGGTACAACATCAAATTTCAATCGTCATCTTGCCAGGAACCACAAACTGAAAGTAGGCCTAAGTAAGGGAGGCACAAACCTAGTTTTAAGGTTTGTTTTGTTATTTCAGTTGGGTTGTTGAATAAATTCAGTTGTTGAATAAATCAACGCTCCCTTAGTTATGAGATTTTAGATTCAGCTTTAATTTGTCATACGGGTACTGCCTCGACTCTTCAACTGGAAATATTAGACCGGAAAGTCTCTAAGAATAGCATGTTATCTAACAATTATTTTTGCTCTCTCTATTCCTTTCTTATTGGTGTTGGATGACATTCGCAGCTCCGCCAACTTCTAGATATGCTAGGAAGATGAAACTTGGTAGGCAAAACAGCCAATTTGATCACTAAGAAAGATTAAAAATTTTCACCAATGACGGTACAAACGTTTTTAGTGGAGTGTTCCTTGGAACAATCCACTATTGCGGGCGCTGTAGCAGCTTTTGGTTTCCGGTTTTCACCGTATTTTGTGGAGTTCATAACTCGTGACCAGTGCAAGTGTCAAGTTCAAACTTGGTACACTTGTGGGTTTTGGGGTCTAGTTGTACCTTTTGGGGGTTCCACCCCCCACACGCACCCGGTTAAGGGGCAAATGGCAAGTGAACATTCAGCTGAAGATGGCGATGCCCTGTCTTTCAGGACCAAAACAAGGACAAGTTAAACATATTGTATCCTTTGGCAAAGCGGATTCTTGCGATAACTACATCAGGTGCCCCTATAGAGCGCATGTTCGGTTCTGGAGGGATTTACATGCAACCACACAGAGCTAAGATGAGGCACACACTGGTGACACACCTTGGTGCGCTTGTTTTTCTAAATAAGTGTAAGACTGATTGATGATTTTTTTTTAATTACTCTGTATTTGAAGATTATAGTTTATAGTTTAACAAAAACAAAACGTATTATTAGGAATCGGGGCGTGACTCGGTCTCGAGACACCTTTTTCGCGGACTCGGTCTCGTCTCGTCTCGAACTATTTTTTCGCGGACTCGGACTCGTCTTGACTCGTGAGAGTAACTTCGGACTCGGTCTTGTCTCGGACTCGGATCGCAGCGGACTCGCAGCACCTCTGCAAAATATACGACTAGCATGTACCGACGAAACTGAGCCGTTGCCTCGCCCCGCCAACAGATAATATAATCGGTGTAAAACTAACTGCAATACTCCTGCCGAAACTATGATTGCAAAACTTGAACACACATACACTCACAACCATAGCTTTTCTTTTCGAGTATTTCGCTTAAAAGGAAAGCTTCCAACGCGTGTACCCGGGACAGTTTAAAAAGCAAAATGCGCCTAGTCTTCCTGCTTTCAAGTCACGGGCAAAGAAGTTCCTTTTGTCTCGGGATTGAAATTGGTGAGAAACCCGATCCAGGTTGCCCATTCTATTCAAGCTATTGTTCTCCGATTTTCTTTATTTGTTGCCTCATCTTCTTCTTGTCTTATCAGCTTTATCATTCATTAGTTGACTTCTTAGTGTATGAGTAGCTCGGTGTGAATGTAGTGAATAACTATAAATGAATAACCTCGCTTGCCCTTCCAAGCTTCATTGCCTTTCTTGGCAGGCGAAAGGCGAATAGTGTCTGTTTTTTTAATAAATTATCTCTACTCTAAAGCAAGCGCCGCAGGCGATTTTTTTTTATCTGCTTCTGTCTGGCATAACCTAACTACTTAGCATATGCTTTCTGGCCTCATTGTGCTTCAGATCTAAAGATTTCTAAGCCTAATCACCAAATAAATGACACATCGTTCATCGAAATAGAGAATACTACGAAATGTGCCATCGGCAGAAGTTTCTGAACTCCGAGGAGCAGAGCGTCTTTTTGATCCCAATAAAAGGAAAGAAATAGCTATGAAATCACAAATCTGTCCGTCTAAAAAAGTGACAAAATAGTGGCTACTGAAAAAACAAGAGCTACGAGCTCATATGGCATTTCTACGAGTAGGGGCTGTAAGAAAGTAGATGAGAACGTCGCAAAATACCCCCATTTCCCCCGCCGTGCGGCAGAATCGCATGAACCTTCCCACTACCTCGCAGACGCACAAGGAAAACGAAATTTTTCGTCGAGATTATTCCGGAGAAGGACAAATGAGCCCTCGGGGAAACGATCTCTGAAGATGCGGGTAGATAACCCTTGCACCACTATTAGGACATTTTCAGTCAAACCTATAAGTCATCTTTTCAGAACAGGTGAATACAAATATATTCAGAAGATATTTTGCATCCTATGATTACAATCAGAACTATGTAGAGCAATTTTGACTCTTAAAACGCTAAGTTCTGCTTGCTTGTCTCACGAAATCGAAATGGCAGCAATGTAAACCTGGGCTTATGTGTATATTAAATAGCTGTCTCTGGGACACACATTGTCGTGGTGTAGCGGTAGCGAGCTTGGGTTTGAAACCAAGGACCCGGAATTGTTCCCTGCCTGCATCACTTTTGCTGTGCGACAAGATTATTGTTTCATCGAGAGATCGAGAGCGACCACAATGCCCTACAAAGACTTCTGTTCCTGGATCCGACCATTTTTCGGGGAGTTAAGGGAAGGAGAATCCGTGAATTACTGACTTCCGTAGGTTGCGAACAGAGGGTCCGATTCAGGTGAAACTTTATGGGGGATAAGAATTGATGATCTAGACATTATGCAAAACAAGTGTCCGAACCCCATTCGGCCATGGTTGGGGAGTTGGAGGTGGGGGGGGGGTGTCCGGGAACTTTGTGACATGCACAAAAAAACAAACGAATGGGCCGAAAGGGACGCAAGCTGGACAGTACTGAGTTTATGCGGCCTAGATTTGTTATTTGGCGTCCGAACTGGAACCGACCACGATAGGAGGAGGATGAAGTGGGAACCGGGAATATGCAGATATGCTCCAACTCGAGTTAAACTTGATGGACGGGAAGAGAAGTTATTAGAGACGCGAAGTTTATGTGTTCGAGTCGTATTCGGCCACAGTGGGGGGAAGTTGGAGGGGGAGTCTCGGAAATTTTGTGGCTCGCATATGGAGTGATTTGACTAAACTTGGAAAGTAGACAGATCGCATGCCCTAAATGACATATTTTAGGGTCCGGACAGGATCCGAGCACGGTGGGGAGGTGTACCGGAATTTTGGAAAAATGCTCAGACTGAGCGATAGGTGGTAAGAAAGATGCTTTTGATCCGTTGATGTGTCCGAACGAGATTCGGCCACGGTAGGGGGAGTTGGAGGGGGGGTTACCGGAAATAGTGACCACGTCTATAGGGATCAAACAAGTGGATCGAAACTTGGAAGGTAGTCATTTGCTGTAGATGATGCTCAGACTCGGGTGAAACTGGGTATCCTATTTCTAGGTCCGATCCTAGGGGGGGGGGGGGGGGCGGGGTATTTTGTGACGTTCTCATCTAATTTCTCGTTTCTCGGACCACCTAGCCTACTCGGAACAAGTAGCCATATGTGCTCGTAGCTCTTGTTTGTGGCACTTGCCTTCCAGCCAAGTGCTATTCACCGACCACTTTTCCGTCGGTCGGCCCGGTGATCGCGAGATAGGGCACTTCCAGATGTGCTAGGACGATGAAACTTAGCAGGCCGTTGCCATTATTTCAGTTTAGTAGACAGATGGAGACTGTCGAGTCTTCAAGGGGAAAGAAATTTGATACGAGGGGGCATAGGCTACCGGTGTTGAAATTCGAGTATGCCAGAAAAGGTAGCTAATATAGCGTGTTTGTTTTTATTCGAAATTCTTATTTGTTGTATAAAAGAAACCACACGAGTTTTACGAGGATCAAAAAGAATGTACCTTTAAAGTATCACAGAAGAGCGTATCGTTGCAATTGCCTCGAGAGAATCGAAAGAGTTGTGTAGTTATTGTAGCAGCGGAACGGATTTGTTGAGGGGCATCGCCTATAATTATTTGCTCCGTTAAACTTTTTTTTAATGGAATGAAGTACTTTACGCTATAAATGTGGGGAGATGTCACATTGTGGCAAGTTGTCTGTGTGTCAGCTTGTCACTGTGTCAGTGCTTGTGCGACTCACCCCCCCCCCCCCCCCAAGCTCCAGAGAATTTACTCTCACTCGTATGTTTTGAGCTTGTCTGTATGACATTCGTATGTTTCTGAGCTTTTCAGAATGACATACACATACAGGTAGTTACCATGCAAACGTGAATTTCACCCACAAATCACATTTTTCAGTCGTATGGCTACGAAGAAACTTCTATTCGTATGTTTCACATTCACTGTTGTATGTTCTGAGTTTTCCACAACAAAAGTCGTATGTTTGAGCTTTCCAGAATGACATCAACCGCGAATTTCGCCCGAAAAGACCTTTTTCTTGTCGTACTTTACGAAGGGATTTTCTAGTCGTAAATTAGAGACAGTCGTAAGTTTTGACCTTGCCAGATAAAGACAGACAAAGCAGTTAGCTAATCGTCAACTTCGCTTTCAAATGACCTGTTTCAGGTCATATTGCTCCATAGAGATTTTAGTCGTATGTTTTAAACTTGTCAAATTCACAGTTCACAGAATCACAGTCGTATGGAACTTGTTAGAATGACATTAACCGCGAATGTTCCCTAAAAATGACCCTTTTCTTGTCGTATTTGATGAACAGATGTTCGAGTCGTATATTAGAGACAGTCGTAAGTTTTGAGCTTGCCAAATGAGGTAGTTAGGTGAATTTTGACAGCAAATGACCTATTTCTGGTCATATGGTTGTATAGAAATTTTCTATAAGTATTCACGAAATAAAGTGTGTTTTGAGCTTGTTAGAGTGACAGTCGTATGTTTCGAACTTGTCAGAGTGACATATGCTGTCGCCAAAATTTATTGGTTTGACAGACGATTGACGACCACTGAGAAGTCTAACGTGGAGATATTCCGGAACAATGGACACGAGCGCTTATGGCCAGCCCTGCCGACCGAAAGCACCAACACATTACTAACCAACAAACAAACTTGATTATGAAAACTCAACTAAATGAGTTAAAAACTGGCGGGAGGAAGTGCTAGTAGTGTAGTTGGCCACAGGGGGCCAGGTTGCCTAAAATGAAAACTGGCAACCGATTCAGAGCCTGGTCCCACTGGGCTCAAAACGGCGCAGAAATCTGCGCGGATTTCTCGGCTGAAAATGGGTCTACAAATCTGCGCGGATTGGGTCGGTCGCCAGAGAGGTTCTGAAAATCCTCAGGGGACGTGACGGTTGATGGCTTTGGGGCAGCTTCGGGATAGTGAGCAGACTGCAATTAGGGGTGTAAAATCGAAACTTACCAGTTTTGCAACAATCCAGTTTTAATTATGTTGGGCTAGTGTGAACTATCACCAGTTTGTTTCCGACATTCCAGGATTAACCTAAGCTATCTGGAAAGAAAGGTAAAGAGATAGATGTTCCTACGGCCCAAGCTGACTGCGAATCATATTTGACGGTGCAAAACGGATAAGTCAGCTACATTTTATTCGAGCAATATTTCGGCCCTTCTTGGCAAGGGTCCTCTCCAGGCTCAAGCCGCTCAAGCTGGAAATTAACTTGTGGAAAAACAATTGAAGATTCTTCCTTAAATATCTGCTTTTGAGAACTTCTTCTCTGAAAGTTGGTTGGGGTTAAAGCTGGTGCTGTGATTTTATTCTGGACTCGGCGACAGTTTAATTTTCCACAAGTTAATTTCCAGCTTGAGCGGCTTGAGCCTGAAGAGGACCCTTGCCAAGAAGGGCCGAAATATTGCTCGAATAAAATGTAGCTGACTTATCCGTTTTGCACCGTCAAATATGAAAGGTAAAGAGTTTCTAGATGTGAAAATGCCGTCAGTCACATCTTTTCTTTGTTTTCTGAAAAAAAATAACAAAGAGGCCTGGGGGTTGAGAAGCCCTTTTTGCTTTTTTTCAAGTGAAAAAAAGTACTTACTTAAATCATTTTTATAGTCAACAGCACACAAAAAATACCAGCATATTTCCTGGAACATAAGAAATGCTGTTTCATTCTAAATGATCTCCTGAATTTACAACAACAACATTCAGAATTAAGGTGTCTCTTGTGCTTTTCTTTTTTTTAAATTTAGCAACTAAAAAAGCTGCCTTTTCATGGATCTAGTGTGACCACTTCGGCGCCTAATTCTGCGCAGAAATGAGCCCAGTGTGACCAAGCTCTCAGGCTGTACCTTCATAGCTTGTTCACACGGGGCTGAAACAGCGGCCGATTCTCGATCAGCGGCTGATTTACGCGCGTAAATAGCGGTTGAAAAAAATCCAAAAATCAGCCGCTGATTTTCCGAATAGGCGCTTATTTTCATCGCTGTCTCCGATCGGGATAAACTAAATCCTTTGGAATGTGACCTTTGATGACTCTAGGGACAGTAAACAGACCGTAATTAGGAGAATTAGTTCAAACTTGGTGAGGTTTAGGTCAATCCAGTTCAAATTCTGTCAGACTGATGTGAACATAACATGGTTTTACACTAAGCATCTCAGGATTACTAAACGATTGCAAAAAAAGGTAGAATAATTTTCTAATTACAACAGCGTATGTTCTGTTTATGTCCAACATTTATTTTCGTTGTTTTTCTTTAAAAAAATTTAATAATTTGAATAACTTTTTCATTCAACCTTCACTGAATTGTAACTGAACATCAGTAAATGGTTGCTTACTATTCTCATATTATTTATATCTATATTATTAATTATGTTTTGGGTTCTCCTTCAAAAATAAAAATATTTATATTATTTTTATTTGCTTTTTAACTTAAAATTGCTGAATCGCCTTAAATCTATCAATATTCAGTTTGTGACTTTTTCCTCGTATAAAGACTACAAGTCAACTAGATTTGACTTTGACTAACTCACAAGATATTTTTTTTTAATTTTATATATTTTGTTACAAACAAAAAGAATATTCGGAATTAGGTTTTTCTTTTTAATTCTCCCGTCAACCCCAAACAGTCGATCCGTCGTCTGAACAGATCAGCCGCTGTTTACGCGCTTATTTCGGTCCCGTGTGAACAAGCTATCAGGCGTATTCTCGTGGTTTCCCAAGGACTCCACTTGAGGAGTCCTTGCGTTTTTGTTTGTCCCGGGGACTCACTCCCCGTATTCTCGCGAGTCCCCACGGACGGGGAATGCTCCGATTATCATCAACAAAAAGGACTCCCTTTCGGATTCTGAGGGGAATCAATTTTTGCTGCTGTTGGTGCATGTAAATTACTAAAAAAGAGTCAGAATAAGCAAAACTGAAAATAAAGTGAATCCAGAATAATATCGGCATCTGTGTATTTTTTTCGAACAAAATCCATTTTAGAATCATTTCCTGTGTTCTCGTTGAATTGTTTTCCCTAGGCGGAGTCCACGTGGATTGACTCCCTCTATTCTCTCCAGATTCTCGCCGTTCCCTTCGATTCCCCGAGGAGTCCTTGGGAACGGCGATAATGTGCCACTACTCTGTTGTACTGTGATTGTTCGGCTTGTACAGTTATACCTCCTTGAACTGACAAACGAGAGCAACAGATTTGAATTCTTCTTAGGCCGTGCGTTTTGTTTTTGTTTAGCTAGTTTTGAGAACAGATTTGAAAATGGATGAATTTGAGAAAAGCAGCTTTAGTGTTTCATCATGGATCAATAAAACTTTGATGCCTTCAGAGACTTCATCTGTTCAGGTGAGGTTTGAAAACAGAAAACATGTGCGAGAAACCTCAGACACAAATGAAATCAAGTCATTCTAGGATTCATAGAATTTATCTAACTTAAATTACCTTGAATTATGAGCAACAAGGCTATCTATCCAGTTGGCTTACCAGCACTTCCGCTCGTCTTTGCTAAAAGGACAGTGATGGTAGGCAGATGGCTGGCAGATGGCAGGCAGATGGTAGGTTTAGTCTGGACCTCATTGGCTCAGCATTGGCCTCCTGCAGCAAGAGAGTAGCCAAGTAAGGTGGCTGCACTCAGGGTCAGCTCAGGGTTGCCACATGTCGCACAATAGAGTGAATTGTCACGTTTATTTTTGTCACTCTTGTCCTATGTAGGACATAAAATTCACTATTTCAAAAACGTCAAGAGGTGTCATTTTCCAGCAGTGATTCTGACCAAAAGTGACTATTCACGTTTTTTTAAGGACACTAAATTAAGATTTGTAATTTTTGTAGCATTGATTCTGACCAAAAGTGACCGTTTCCCATTTTTCCATGAAAACAAAATTTCACTCCCAAATCACTCTCTGTTTTCGACCAGAAGTCACTCTCTCATTTTTTTTATGTGGCAACCCTGGCTGCACTCCGTCAATCTGTTGGAAAGAGACTATATCACAAAGAAATTTGCTGGAAGAAGATTCTTTATTGTAAAGGATGCACCAGGCCAGAGAATCTCTCAGTAAATGGAGCACACTGGTGCAATTGCTGAGATATACTCTTGGCTGGTAGATCCTTCACAGTGGAGATTCTCAGCCAGCAGAATCTGTGCAGTGGAGAGTCTCTCCAGCTGAATCCTTTTTGATGGAGTGGTGTCACATTACTTGGCTACTCTCCTTGTTTCACTATAAAAGTGAACTATAAACACTTTTATAGTTCGTGATTGCGTAATTGTTATGTAAAATGTCATGTGTCTGTATCTGTGTAGTGCCTTAAAATTTCTCTTCTTTTTCTTTATCTTTTCTTTACTCCGTTTTGTTCTTACGTGAAAAATACGGGAAATAAATACTTTACTTACTTACTTACTTACTTGCTGCTGCCTGCTGCAGGAGAAGAATGTGGTCCAGACTGGAGGTTGAGCTCTTCAAGGCCTTCTCCATAGGGGAGGTTTCTTTAGACGTAGTCTGCTAATTACTTTTGTTGCTCATCTCTGGATGCTGTCCAGTAATTTGAAATCTTCTTAAAGTGCTGTGTGGCTGTTAGTGCACCAAACTCCTATCATTCAACACAGAAAATACTTCAACATCAGCAAAAACTTTGGATCGAAGAATGAAAACACAGTCTACTCAATGTGGGCTCCCACAAAAGGCATGCAGTTTCAAAATCCAATGCAAGACTTGGCCTATTCAAGAGATCCATTCCAAGCATACTCTTCAAAGTCTTTCTGAGACTGTTTAAAGTCATCGTAAGACCCAACATCGACTTTGGAACCTGCCTAGCCTCTCCCCAGTACAAAGGCAACATCAGACTTTTTGAGGGTGACGTGCTAACAAGGCTATAGATGGCCTTAAAGACCTACCCTACAAAGATAGACTGAAAATACTCAAACTACCAGCACTGGTGTACTGCAGCAGACGAGGTGACATGCTACTCAGTGTTGGGACAAGGGGGACCCGTCTATTGGCCTACCCGTCGATTTGCCCAACCGTCATTACGCCCAAAAAATACGTCACATCCCCCACTTTTTCCGATAGTTCGCCTAACCGTCACAAGACCCAAGATATCCGTCGATTCGCCCACCCGCTGATTCGCCCAACCTCTGATTCGCCCAACCGCTGATTCGCCCAACCGCTGATTCGCCCAACCGCTAATTCGCCCAACTATCGATTCAACTACCCGTCGATTCGCCCAACCTAGTTTTCATGAAGCGTCGATTCACCCACTTCTAAAATCCGTCGATTCGTCCAAACGTCAATTCGCCCACCCGTCATAAGACCAAAAAAAACGTCACAACCTCCACTTTTTACGACTGCTCGGTTAACCGTCACAAGACCCAAAAAATCCGTTGATTCACCAAATTCTCAGAATCAACCTCTGATCTAGTGTGGCCTTTATCATTTAGGCGGTATCAGAAAGCGAGTGAGTCTCAGGGGAGTAATTAAGAAGGTTAGGATACCGTCCCATGTAAATAAGAGTGAAAACTAGTCAGTATAGCTTGAGCCAGACTGATCAGAAGCATGAAAAAGAGGATGAATGCAAGAGTAAAATATCAGAAAAAAGGGCTAACGTTTTTATGGCACTTGCAGCACCGCTCAAGTGCCATATACCGATCACATTTCGGTCTGTTCGTCCGTCGGTCTGGCTGTCAGGCCACTGTCCTCGAGTTAGGGTACTTCCAGCCGTGCTAGGACGATGAAACTTGGCAAGCGTATCAGGGACCCGACCAAGCTTACTTGAGAATAGTTATTTGCCCGATCCGACTATCGTGGGGGAGGGGAGACTGCGGAATCCGGAGTTTAGCAGCATGTACAACTTTCGAACAGGTGATCGGATCTTAATGAAATCTAATATTTGCAAAGACCTCTTGTCTCAGATGTCACACTTCAAGTCCGGAATGGATCTGGTGACTTTTGGGGGGGGGGGGACTGGGAGGGGGGAACCGGAAACATGTTCAGAGTGGACGGATCGGGATGAAACTTGGTGGGAAGAACTAGCACAAGCCCTAGATACATAGTTGACGAGATCGGACCGGATCAAAGCACTGTGGGGGGAGTTGGAGGGCGGGTTCCGGAATTCCGGTGAACCCGACTTAAGATGCTGACACATGTACTAGGACGATGAAACTTGGCAGGCATATTATGGTAAGGTAAGGTAAGGTACAATTTTAATAGCAAAAATGAATAAACCTGGAGTTTTTCAAAAGCATCAGACATGCCAGTGGCATAAAAAACGACGCTTCACTAATTCTGATGGGTTTGTAAAAATTATTAATACAATTCTAGCCTAAGGCACTGTAAAGAAAAAAACAAACAAACGACTATCACACATCAACACTAAAATTTAAGGACAACACAAGAATTTACGACAACAGACATATGACTAAAGAAACAATGAAAAATAAAAAAGGTTTGCGACATGGGTCAGATCTTCCTCCGAGCACAAAAGAAAATGAATCAATTAAATCAGACAGAAGAAACATAATTGCTAGATAACATAAATCTTTTCAGAGCTCTTTTAAAAACTGTCCTATCTTCGGACTCTCTAACAGTTTCAGGCAATGAATTCCATACTTTTACACCTGTATGACGAATAGAAAAGCTAGACCTTGTAGAAGGATAACAAATGGTAGAAAGATTGGACCGCCGTATTGTGTTACAGTCATGAAATTGACTGTTCAGGCAAAAAAGATTTTTAAAATCAGCAGGTAGTGAATCTTCTAGAAGATAACGGTAAACAAGTGTTGCAATATTCCAGTCTCTAATCTGACGGACATTTAAAATAAAAAGACGAGGCAGAATATGAGAAACTGATGAAGAAAATGGAAGACCATAAGTTGCTCTAATTGATTTGTTTTGTAGGATTTGAATCCGATTAATATGTTTCGAAAAAGTAGAAGCCCAAGCTGAAGTACAATATGAAAGATAAGAACGGACCAGGGAGAAATAAATCAGTCGAAGTATGAATTGTGGAAGACAATGTTTGAGGCAGGAGAGCATACCAACATTTCGGCTCAACTTAAGAGCCAAAGCATCGGTGTGCTGCTTGAAAGAAAGATTTTCATCAAGGATAAGGCCAAGATGTTTAAAATTAGAAGATCTTAGAAGTTCAGTACCAGAAAGAAAAAGTTTACCAGAAACTGAAACTGACCAAACTGACCAAACTAACTTGGAAATGGTCACTTCCCCGATCCGACCACCGGGGGGGGGGGGGGAATCCGGATTATTGACATATTTATAACTTTCGAACGGGGAATCTGATTAATGAAACTTGATAGTTGGAAAGATCTCGTGTCTCAGATGTCACACTTCAAGACCGAAACGGATCCGATGACTTTGGGGGGAGTTGGAGGGGGGTACCGGAAGTCGTGTGACATCTTCAAAGTGTTCGGATCGGGATGAAACTTGGTGGGAAGAACAAGCACGAGCCGTAGATACATAGTTCAGAAGATCGGACTTGATCTGAGCACTGTGGGGGGACCTGGAGGGAAGGTTCCGGAATTACCGTGATCTCGACTTAAGATGCTTACACATGTGCTGAAACTTGGCAAGTATATCAGCGACTCCACAATTTTAACTTAAGAACAGTCGTTTCTCTGATTTGACCACCGAGGAGGAGGAATCCAGAATCTTGAGGCATGCCCAACTTTTGGACGGGCGATCGGTTCTTAATTGATATTCAGAAAGAACTCATGTCACATTTCCAGAACCGGACCGGATTCGGTCACTCTGGGGGAGTTGGAGGGGGATCCAGAATTCCGGTGGTCGCAATTTAATGTAGGCTACTTCCAGATGTGCTAGGACGATGAAACTTGGCTTGAACATTAGAGACTTGACAAGACTAGCTTAGAAATTGCCACTTCCCAGGTCCGACCATCCCTTAAAGTACTCATCTTAACCGCAAAGTACACAAAATACTTTTCAGCAAAACCTACATTTTCATGATCCCCATGAGCCCATGATCATTTTTGCCAAAATGGTTCTGCCATGACATGCAAAGTTTTCAAATATTTGTTGAGCCTCAGCTTCGTAGATCAGGATGTTTGAACAGAGTCGACAAGCGCCAACAAGAAAATCGCTCATTTCACTGGGCCGTTGCCAAATATTGACTCATTGTGATCTGTCGTCTCTTGAACGCAAGAAGATATTCATTTCAGAATTTCTGATATTCAAAATACTCCATTAATGAATTCTGATACTCCTTTTTGTTGTTTCCTTTTTGTTCTGAAGAAAAATTCGATTGGATTTAAGCAAAATGTACTTGCAACAGTACTTGAACTTTTATCGGTACTTGAGGTATTCAAGTACTTGGATATTTTACTAAGTATCAAGTATTAAGTAATCTGGGAAAATTATACTTAAGTAAAACCCAAGTATTTTGATTTTGTACTTAAGTGGTACTTGAAGTACTTCCCAACACTGATGCTACTTTCCCGTAAACTCCCCAGTGATACAACTAGTCCCCTCGGCCCTCGACCTGCTCAGGTTCAACCAACCCCATACAAGAGCCCACTCCAAGAAACTATCCAAATGCCACGTGAAAAGAAGAGTGCGTCAAAACTTCTTTTCCGGAAGAGTGGTCAATGACTGGAATTCCCTTTCCGAATCTACAGTTTCAGCAACTTCTGAAGCTTTCAAGAAGCCACTGGATAACGAGTGGTCATGTAAGGACTGGAAATACTGCTGGGACGACCGACAGATGTCAGCCATCATCACTCACGGAGCAACACAGATCCATTGGACCTTAATGGGTCCGAAGTGCGAATTACGGTAATTAATTAAGGTAAGAGAGAAACAAAAGCCACGTAAAGCTTTGCCTGGTTATTTTCTTCCTAATAGTTTTGAGTATTATTTTCCCTAATTCAGCTTGCTGTTTCAGATGGCTTTGATTTTGCTGTCAGTGATATAACCAAGTCACTCTTCCTCGGCTTCCTTGATTGGCGTTCCTGCAGCAGAGTGTTCGGGCTCTGATCACTGTCTGATTTCCTTGTCAAGGACAGATCTGGGCACAGATGTGAACTAACTTGATGATGATTTAGCACAGGGAAGATGTCCACCACTGTGAATGTGTACTTGTTTTAGTGTAGGCCTAGTTAAACTTAATACTTATTACAGGAGCAAGTTGCAATGACCATAAAGAAGCTGCAGCTAAACATTTTCGAAGTGAGCAGTGTCATTGAAGTAACAAACCAGGAGATTGTAGAGAGTCTTCCAAGTCTGATGAAAGATGTGCACAGAATTCAGGAAAAGATGAGTGAAATCAAGAAGGAGCTTAAATCTGTCAGCTTAGAGTTCTCTAAAGTAAGTTCACATTGTGATTGAAAGGATGTAAATATTGGTTCTCGTTCTTGGGCTGGTGTAAATATCCTAAGTAGAATTATCCTGCTTATTAACTGCTGGGCTAACACCCTCTGCTTGCCTTTAATGGTTTTCTGTTATGTAGGGTAGGCCAAAAACTCTGGCCAAAACTCAGGCCATAAATGGCCCATTGTCTCTCAATCCCCCAATATACACTTGACGGTAAACCACCACTCTAAATACAATTGATGGTGAACCATCACTCTAAACACAATTGATGAAAACATCACTCGTTTATTGGGGATCTTCCCTCAAAATTCTTTATTGCTTGATTTGCTGGATCTTCCTGCATCTTTGGGCCAACTTTCTTAGCCATTTTGCTGGGTTCCAGCTAAGTCTTGTCAGTAAATTGACTCTTCATTGATGGATTCTAACTGCCTTGGATTCTCCCTGCATCTTTGTGCCAACTTTCTTGGCCATTTCGCTGGATTCCGACTCGTGTCTTGTCAGTAAATTGACTCTTCATTGATGGATTCTAACTGCCTTGGATTCTCCCTGCATCTTTGGGCCAACTTTCTTGGCCATTTCGCTGGATTCCGACTCTGTCTTGTCAGTAAATTGACTCTTCATTGATGGATTCTAACTGCCTTATGTTTGAGAGACCTTACCTTACAGGCATTTCAGTCAGCTTCAGCTGACGGAGCCTCATTGCCTTGGATTGAAACAAGTGCGCAAGCGCTCAGACGTGGAGTGTAAAAGTAAAATGTTTATCACATTTTATACACAAACAGCTTTAGAACCAAGACATTTCTCATCCCTCAATAACCAAACAAGGATTGAAAAAACCTAATTTGAAATCATCCCACTTTAAAAGCTTTAAATGTAAAACAAACCGCCAGTATAAATCCTAAGAAATGTTGAAGATCTTGCACAAATAGCAATACTTCGAACACTGAATTGTCTGCCAGCCAGTCCCACCCTTTAAAGTCTTTCCATTAGCAAGGTAATAACAAGTGCAATAAACCAAATCCTAGCAGCCGAATGCCCCCTTTGTCACAATTCATTAAGAACGGCATATCATCGATCTTTTGACAAGACAGTCAAGTTTCCAACTGTTCATTAAAGATTAAAGTACGTCGCGTCGTCTTATTTGTTGCTGTTACACCAAATCCTCAACCATAGATATATCTCCCCAAATATACAAGAGTTGGACTTGAGACCTGTCATTGACGAACTTAACTCATGGGAAATCTGGGCCCAGCTGTCCATGGATGGGAGGGGGGGGGGGTGTCGGGACCCATCAAAATGCGTATTTACACCTATTTTCCTCAAGTATGCCAGCTTTGAGTTTGATTCCAGTCACGGGTAACAAACTTTTTTCATGGGCAAGTTGGTCCCACTTGCCCATGAACGGGGAGGAGGGGGATGGTTCAACTCTCAACTCTCCCCAACCCCTATGATCTAAAAGCACAAAGGAATTTCATGGCCTTATCTACAGTTAATGTCAAGTTAAAAACATTAAAAAATGGGCAATCTGGGCCGAATTGCCCCTGAACCAAGTGGGGGTGGGGCTTGGGACCCGCAAAAAGTAAAAAGAGACCCCAATGCTCACAATCCTACCTAGTTTCAACTTGATACATGCTAATTTCTGTCACGGGTAACGAACTTTACTCCTGGGCAATCTGGGCCCAGTTGCCCATGAACGGGGTGGGTGGGGGAGGTGCAACTTTAAAAGCAATTTCCCAGCCCTAAGATCTATGCGTCCAAGAAATGTCATCGTCCTATGCCCAGTTCTTGTCAAGTTACGAACATTATTCACTGGGCAATCTGGGCCCATTTGCCCCTGAACCGGTTGGGTGTAGGGGGTGTGACCCCCATAAGGCACAACTGGACTCCAATACCCACGAGTGTACCAAGTTTGAACTTGATACTTGCACTGGTTCACGAGGTATGAGCTCCACAAAATACGGTGAAAACCGAAAGCTGAAAGCTGCTAGAGCGCTCGCAATAGTGGATTGTTCCAAGGAACACTCCACGGAAAACCTTGCAGGCACTGTTTCCGTCACTGATGACTCCAACGCACTAGGTCCAGGTCATGGACCATATCCAGCTGCCAACAGCCCCTTCCGGTTTGGGGTAAGTTTAGGCTAGTGGGCTGAGAGTGGCATTCATGAGCATGAACACCATTATGCAAGGCTGCCCTGGGTCACTGGAGACTTCAGTTTCTTATCCAGTGGGGGCTAAAGCTTAGTGCAAACCATGCTACAAAATGCAAGCAGTGACGCCTTTTACTTTTGGTGGACCCTAGGCCATCCATGGATGTTTGGCCCCTTTTCATGAGTCGAAGACGTAAAAACGCCAGCGCATTAACACACATGATTCTTGGCCGATCCAGACTATGGTCACATCTGAGCATAATTAGGTAAGTAGCGGGTCACACCTGGATCGTAATGAACAAGGCAATACGTCTAGCAACCATAGCCTGATTTCTCAACAATTTACACCGTCCATCTGCCTCTTGTTCGCCCTGGGCCCCCAGCACCGGCCTAAGGGTTAAGACGGCACTGAATGCAAGAAATTGAAGGAAAGAAAACACGACAAAAACAAAAGGCAGAAGTGCCAAGTACGAAGCCGCTTTCACATTGACGCGTTGAGCCCTTTCACATCCCGATGAAAACTTTGTAGCCTGCGTAGTAGTATGGTAGTAGTACGAAAACGTTGCATGTAATACTATGTAGTAGCAAAGAATACTATCATTTAATGTGCCGCAGACTGATCCAATCTTATGTAGTAGTATCCAATAGCATCCTGTCTTGCCATAGTAACAGCCAGTCTTGCTGATAGTACCATGTAGTAGGATGCAGTAACACGGTAGCCTTGAAATAGAAACATGTAGTAGCATCGTTTAGTTCAAGTTTAGTTCAAGTTTTTTTTATTTTTCAACATTCACAAATAAATAAATAAAAAGCAACACTTTCGCGCTGGAGAAAAAACCTATGAGGGTTTGCATTCGCGCGAAAGTCCACATAACTACTTACCTATGTAAAGAAAAAAAGAAAAAATAAATCCAATCTCTCTCAGTCATCAATACTCAACTCCCCCTCCCCCCATTCTTCCCTCCCAACCTCACCTTACCCCCCTTACCTCCCTAGCCCACCCTTCCTCCCCTAACCATCCTACCACCCATAACAAAATTTAACATTTTTGCCCCAGAAAATAATCTTTTAATTTCTTTCTAAACTGAGGTATGTGTTCCGCCGCCCTAATGCTCACTGGTAGTTCATTCCATACAGATGGACCCAGGTGTTTCATTGAAAATGAAGACCGGGTACCATGACGTAAATCCACAACTATATCATCACTATGCCTTGTTCCATAATTATGCAGGTCACTATTTGTTTGGTAAAAACTGTTAAAGATATCGGGGGCTAATCCATTCATACACTGAAACACAAATACTGCAGCCTGGTAATCTCTTATCTGACCGACATTAAGGAGCTTCAGGGACGTAAAACAAGCACAAGTGTCATGCACATCCTGGAGGTATCTACCGATTGTTCTAACAGCTTTATTCTGTAGAACTTGCACTCTTCTATAGTTGCATAAGAAGTTGCTGCTCCATAACAGGCAGCCGTAGGAGATATATGGATAAACCAACGAATAATATATAGTTAGAAGTATCCTCTGTGGGAGAAAGTGCTGCAGACGTCGAAGTATGCCAACCCCACGGGCGATTTTTGATGAAATAGCGTCACTGTGACATTTCCATGACAGGTGGCAATCAAGATAAAAACCAAGGTAGCGGAGATGATCAACTTGTTGAACTGGTTTACCACACAAAGTTACCAGGCCAGACACATCCAGCGGTGTACCAACTCTACAGTACGTCATTAAAAATGTCTTGCGCACATTTACACACAGTAGACTTAATGAAGTGAAAACCTCCAGCTTTTCCAATGCAAGGTTCGCTTTTCTCACCAGCTCCTCCACAGATGAGGCAAACACAGTTAAAACGGTATCATCAGCAAAAGAGGTAAGACACACATCTTTCAGGTAAAGACGCATCAGATCAACATAGATAAGGTAAAGCAGTGGACCCAACACTGAACCTTGTGGTACTCCACACCTCACTGGAAATGCTGGTGAGCTCACGTCACTCAACACTACCTTGAGAGATCTCCCTGTGAGATAGCTTTCAAACCACTTTAAGCACTTTCCACGGACACCCAACGACTCCATTCGACTTAGTAGCGTTTGAAAATCAACTGTATCGAATGCTTTGCGAATATCTATAAATATAGACAATGGTGTTTCACCACTGTCTATACCACTATTAACTGAATCCACAAGATGTTGCAAAGCATTCGTCGTCGAGTGCCCTTTGCGAAATCCGAATTGGGTCTCACTCAGTAAACTATTAGCCTGTAAGAATCTGTATAGACGTTTATGAACCACTTTTTCTACTAATTTAGAAAACAATGGAAGAATAGAAATCGGTCTCCAATTCTCAATTTCCTTTTTAGGGCCACCTTTATGAAGTGGTATAACTTTCGCAACTTTTAGCTGATCAGGGAAACTGCCCTTTTCAAGTGACAGATTTATGATGAAAAGTAGGCACGGTAGAATATAATGCATAATTGCCTTAAACGCTCGAAGAGATAAACCGTCCACTCCAGCAGAATTTGATTTCAGAGATTTTACTATTTGAAGCAGTTCATCACTTGTACACGGATCAAACGCTAATTCCAAACTCTCACCTCTATTATCACATATGATATGTTCTTGAACTTGTTGACATCTATTTTTTACACTATTTTGCACTTCACAACCAATATTAGAGAAAAAATTACCAAACTTATTTACAATTCCACTCTTATCTTCACGGACAAACCCCTCAAGTTGTACTTCATCCCCCCCAGTATCAGCACTCCCACCAGTTATTTCTTTTAATCAGTTTCCATGTTTCTTTCATATTTCCTTTACTATTTGAAAACTTACTATCATAATATTCAGCCATCGCTTTGCGCCGTAATTTGTTCACTAAATTACGTTGCTTTTTAAATAACTAAATGAATCATCACTTTTATCATCTAGATATCTTTGATAAAACTCTATCCTTCGCTTTCTTTCTTCAAGTATTTCACTTGTTATCCATGGTTTACGGGGTTCCTCTTTCTTCACTTTCATTACCTTAATGGGACACGCAATATCATAAATGGGTAAAATAACAGACATTAGATTATCAAGTGCTCTCGTAGGAGATTCTTCTTCAGAAAACACAGGGGTCCAATCGATGACACTAACTTCTTCCACAAACTTTTGAAGATTCTCTTTTTTCATTAACCTTGTCTTTATTTTCTTTCTCTTTGGTCTCTGCAACTGACACTTCATAACACCCACCAAAGGAAGGTGGTCAGAACCAGGAAAAGCCACAACATCAGCATGACAAAGCTTCAAATCGGCAGAACGAACGAAGATGTTATCAATTAGGCTTGTACTACGTCCAGTAATTCTCGTGGGTACACTCACAAGCGGGTATAGATCATTCGATATCATAAAGTTTAAAAAATCAACATTATGACTAGATAAATCCAGCAGGTTAAAGTTGAAATCACCCATAACAATATGACTTGCTCCAGAGGGTACTTTCGAAATCAGCTGATTCATTCCTCCCACGAAATCATCCAAGTGAGCACTGGGCGGCTTATACACCATACTAATTATATTCTTTTTCCCATCAATTTCAATTTCAACTGAAAAAACTTCAACCTTACCTTCAATCCATACACTAAGATCATCCCTTTCCTGATAATTCAACCCATTCTTTACAAGGAACCCAACACCACCACGACCCATCAAGACTCGGTTCTTGACGCGAAGATCATAACCTGGAAATGAATACAGAGAGAGAGACTGGTTTGAACTAAGAAATGTTTCACATAATCCTATAATATCAAAAGAAGAAGAAAACTGTTCAATTAATTCCAAAATATCCAGGTAACTCGTAGTTACGTGGACATTCCAAGAACAGAGTCGCAGACTCCTTTCATTTGTATCGGGATTATACGGCAGCCGAATATAATCACTTTCTCTCATAGGCTTTAGCTCAACAATTGGTATATCATCATCACCGGCAATACCTCTCGATAAATAATCCTCAAGACTAAAACGATCTTGATCAACCGTTATCATTTTACACATAAATGAACAAAAAAGAACACTTCAAAAAGTTTCAGCCCTCAACACATGCTACTAAGCAACATCGTCGATACACCATAAACGACGGGGGAACGAATCACTCTCGAGACGTACGTAAATCCGACCTTGATCCGACCACACTTGCTTATTCCCATATTTCTCACGCGCTAGGTTCAAAACATCACGTCTTCGCTTCGTCAGATTTTCCGAAACAAAAATACCAGTACGAACTAGTTTCGACTTTCCCTTGAAGACTTTATAAGCGAGGTCTTTAGTCTTGAATGTTACAAGCACAGGGCCAATTGCATCCGGTCGATTTGCAGCGTTGTTTAGCTTAAATCTTTTCACTTCAATCAAATCTCCGTCAGATATAGCAAGTTCCATTTTATTTGTCATAACTTCAATGACTACTGACTTCAAATCACTATTGGGAGGTTGTTTAACCCCATTGAACATGAGGCTATTCAATCTAGTTTCTTGCTCATACTCATCCAGCTTTTGCTCAGCCACCTTCATCCGTTCCTCTATAAATGAGCACTGATTTTTCAAATGCTTTAAATCATTTGAAAAAGCAACAAATCTCGGCTCAAATTCAACAACCAACGCTCTGTAAACTTCACTTGAAATCGACGAGCTTTGAGCTTTGATTGCGCTAACTGCGTCCTTAGAAAGGGACTGTTTACCTCCAGCAGCTACCAATTTTTCATCTAGTCTCTGATCAATTTTCTGAGCAAGGTTTTCCATAACAGACTGGATTTCTTGTTCCGTAGCCGTAATCCTGGTAATAAGAGCAGTTGATCCCGAAGCTTTCTGTAATGTGGTACTTTCTGACGCATGTCCTTTAAGCTTGTCTTTGCAAATCTCTTTGTAAATATCTGGTTTCAGCGCAAGTTCTTCAAATGCTCCCTTCACACCTTTTCTAGAGTTTTTCATAGCCTCAGCTTTATTATCATCAAAATCTAAAAGCTGGGATTCATTGACGAACTGAGTGTCATGTGTTCCATAGCAAAAAACCTATGAAACCTATAGTACTGCATGCAACTTTTTCGTACTACTTCGTAGTACTATTTTGAGATACATTTTTCATCGGGATTAAGCTACGCAACCTCTGCGTCGTACAAGTTCTATTCTTGCGTTGCGTCGACGGGTACGCATCAGGTTTCGTCAGTGGAAAATGGAAGTTTTTGAAGAAAAACTAAAAAAAACATGCTGATGATGAAGAAAAACTTGCTACTAGTGAAAAAAAAAATAAAATTCAGCAGAAACCGAGAAAGGAAAATGTAAATGAGCATCCAGCGCGAAATCTTCTCGCGCAGGTGTGAAAAATACGCTGCGCAACCTGTACGCAACACGGGTCAGTGTGAAAGCGGCCTAACTCCCAACCCCCCAGGGGCACGACGAGGATGTCACTTACCACCGCTCCCGCCTGTAGAGGTTAATTGAAATGCGTAGCAGGCGTTTTCTTAGTGTTTGGTAACGGGTTCCGGCTAAACCCCCCCGGACCCCCCCCCCCCCCCGCCAACCCCCCCCCCCCCCCCCTGGTACCAACCCCCCCCCCCCCCCCCCCCCGGCGAAACCCCCCCCGGCGAAACCCCCCCCGGCTGAAACCCCCCCGGTACCAAACCCCCCCGACCAAAAACCCCCTGGTGACAAAAAACCCCAGGTACCCCCCCCCCCCCCCTCCCCGAATCCTTAAAAAAGTGGAATCCTAATAAAAAAAAAGACAATCCTAGAAGAATCTCCTAGTCCCAAATAATCCCTCGCTACGTATAGTACAAGGGATTAGCTGGGTACCCGGACTAGCTTATGTACCTTCTGACGGATATATAAGAGTAATAACTGGACGCAACTTCATTCGCAGACTTGACTAGACAATAAGGTCTGAAGTACAGTCGATATCCAGTAACACGTGGAAGAATGAGCTTGTGCGTGCACAAAGGGTATGTTAGTTGCCGTTAGTTTTTCGGGATCCCAAAACGTAAGTGGCGGGATACCTATGACATCACAAAAGTTGTCCGTCTGTGCACTCTGTAACTCTCGAAAGGAATGAGATATTTTGATGAAACTTTGTGTGAGGATTCCTTGGGTCAAGAGTAAGGTTGAGCTCGTAGATGGGGGATTTCGATACCGGGGGGGGGGGGGGGGTTGGCGGGGTGTTTTTGTCTGGGGGGGGGTTCGCCGGGGGGGGGGGGTTCTCGCCTAGACCCTTTGGTAACATGATAACCTTACCTTACCAGCAAACCTCTTGCACAATACACAAGTCATTTCTTCCTTGCTCGTTTCCTATTTGTTTTCTGCTGGTCTTGTTGCTTTCTGTAAGGTAAATCTGAGCACAGAGGATGCGGTAACTGGCCTTTCTGATTGGCTGATCTTCACAGGTTAAACAAAAAATTTCGATTTGGAATCCTAGACTTCTAAGTTAAATTCGAAAAAACTGTTTCTGGTTTATTGGTCACGGTACAAGTCCCTTGTGTAAAGTTCCATTTATGTATTATTATTAATTTCCGTGACATGGGGATGTGAACTGGTTACATGAATTTGCCTTCGGGCGGGATCACTGTTCCCATGGCCGGCTTCTACCAGACAGTTGTAGTGGTTTGCGAACTTTGTTCACAGGCCCCTCGGTAGCTCAAATGGTAAGAGCGCCTGCCTTGTAAGCAGAGGGTCCTGGATTCAAATCCCGGCTGAGGAGCATTTTTGTCTTTCAGTTCACTTCTTGTAAAAAAAATTCGGCAAGTAGTTTTGTGATATACAGTGCTATGGTCCAGGAGTAACCGGTTAAACTATATTCAGACTAGTGGCTGCTTGTCGTGGCACCAGTGCAGCGTTATCACATATAGGCAAAGCATTATCACATATAGGCGTTATCACATAATAGGCAAAGTAGTTATCCACCCATAGACCCCATTTCTTTAGGGGCCACAAACAATGGAATATTTAAAGTTTAATCAGTTTATCCAAATAAAAAAAAAAAAATCGTTAATACTTGTTAGTGTGCAGTTTTTGTTGTAATAAACTTGATTTATGAACATTTTAGGTTGGTTGAAAATAAAAACGTAGCCTATTAGGATTGTCTTGCGAGGGGTCTCCGGAATTTTGTCTGCTTAGGGGTCTCCACGGGGTTTAATCCGCCACTGAATGGTACTGGATCTGAAACAGAAAAATAATGAAACAGTTATTTTCTTCATTTACTCCGCCTTTTCAAAATGGCGGGTCATAATTAAATTACTTACTTACTTACTTAGTTTGCTTCATGTCTATTTCAGTACCTACAATCATGCCAGAAAGAACCGGTGTTCCAACGTTCTGTGGAAAATCGGAGTTCTGTGTTCTTGTTCATATAGCTGCAATGTTTCCTCTAGTGATTGGTGCCCTTCGTCATATTCCAGTTCAGCGCTCCCGAAAGGACTGGTTTCTGAAACTCCTCTTGTCCCATTATCAACACTTGTGACAGAGATAGTAAAATGGATCCACAAGATGAAGAATGGAAAATCTGTAATATGCTGCCCGAGCGATGGAAGTTTCGCGCTGTCTGTGAGGTAGATAGTATATAGCTGCGATCTTTGTCACGGGAGTTCTCACCGGTCGTCTCCGGTTTCTCCTATACTCCATCAGGAGTGTCGATAATAAGACAATTGAGACTTTTCGAATCTAGTCCGCTTGGAGCTCTGAACTGGAGTAAGGTGAATTGCTCGAAAGTTTGAACATCGTTGGAACGTAGGGGAACCTCGCCTCTTGTGAGCGTGTCTGATTTTTTTGTCTGTTGCTAGGAAGAAAAAAATCCCGCCGAGGATCTAATACGGCTGGAGCGGAACCGCCAGCGCTTGGATGCAACTGTTAAAGCCCTCAAAGACGCCGACAGCTGGTCGACTGTCGTTGATGATATTGATGCATTGTATGAAGCGGGAGATTTGAACACTATCAGCGCGCGAATTTCGAAATTAGCAGCAAGCGTGGGACTGTGGAACCAAAGTCCTGATCATAAGCAGAAGTTAGAAGTTTTGGAGAATTTAAGAAATCGACTTGAAGCAGAAGTCGGGCCGAAGCTGTTGACGGCCTTACATGAAAATGATCTGGGTGAGCCGATGATTACTTTTGTCCGAGTCGCAAATCTCTTAAAGGACACCTGAATGAAGAGTACCAAGTATCATCCCTATCTGTATGACTTCCGTTAACATTGCCTGCAGAAAACCCAATCCAAATACGAAATAGTGTTTCCATGCTATGATTTTTGCTCCATTTTGCATCTGTCCTTATTTCAGTACCGAACCATTTTAGAAATTAACAAATGTCTCCAATCAACCCTTCGTCTGGAGTATTTTTAACCAGTTAAGCCAAAATGTATATCTAGAAGAAATTCCAATACGATCCGGCCAGTGCTGTACAAGATTTGAAGGAATTGTGCTTTTTGTCTTGGAGTCTGCATGTGCAAAGCTCCAGAAACGAACATCCCTATTTTGAAAACGTCACGCTCAGGAGAAGAATGCTCTCCGTGGCCATGTCTGTAAATGCATTCTCAATGGTGTGTTCAAGTATGGTTTCATTGTTCAGGTCTACTTTAAAGGACCCCTCGCACTATTTACTCTTCAACCCACAGTATCTTAAAATATTTTAATACTTTAAAACTAGACCATGGTTTCAACAAATAACCCACGGTTTTGGCTGTTTTAAACCTTTTCGGAGACCCGTTGACTTACAGCGAAAACAGGGAAACAATTTACATAACCGGTTTTTCTGATGGAACAACTTCTCGCAGACAACCGTCTACAGTGTGATACACATCGAAGGTAGCAAAACACGGCAAGTGAAAAAATCAGCGTGGTTTTGTTAGACGGGTTAGAATGTACCGTACGAAATTGGGGTCTGCGGGTTTAGAAATATATGGAGTGATTGTGGAAGTAGATTGCGTTAGTATTATAGGTAAGACAGGTCCTTCAAGCCAAGTGCCGAGAATCAGTATTTCCCTGCCTTCACCTGGTATACGCTAATAAGGTGAGAAGGATCAAATGAAATGAGTAGAGCTGCGAGCGAGCCACCCTGATTTTTTTTTCTCTACTAAATAGGTTTGTTCCAACCGAAGAAAAGAATCAACACTTCAGTTCCCAGAGGGTAGTTGATAAGGGATAGAAAAGAAAATGATGAAAGGAGCTTGACTCTCCCGATCTGGGACGCCCAAGCGTCCCAGACTCCCATAACAACACACAATTTCGAACATACACAAGTCCCCCTTTGTGAATGCTGGATTTACCATAGTCTTCGAAACAGTACCTGGCACTGAGGCAGGAATGAAAGAAAATTTTAAAAGGGGGAACACTTGAATAATTATTATAATTGGATCCCCCTTGGAGGGTATGGAGCCTTGGAACAAAATGATTGGATGGGAATGACTAAGGCTGTCCTTCCAGTCATGACAGGTTTGAGTACAGTACCCGATGAAAAATTTATCTTAAAATAGTAGTATGAAGTTGTACGAAAAAGTAGCATGCAGTACGAACTGATGCTACTACATGCTTCTATGTCAAGGCTACCGTGTTACTGCACTCTACTGTATGATACTATTAGCAAGACTGTATGCTACTAAAGCAAGACAGGTTGCTACTGGATACTACTGCTTAAGACTGGCCCAGTCTGAGGCACATTAAATGATAATATTCTTGACTACTACATATCAATACATGCAACTTTTCCGTACAACCATCATACAACTACGCAGGCTGCACATTTTTCATCGGGTAGAGGCATGCTTATTTGATCGTTTGTTGACTTTGAACTTGCCCATTTTCATGTACTTGCTCTGACTAAAGTTAACTACCAGTTAGCCAAAGTAGGTAATTAAGGGCCTCAGAAAACATCTGGAAAGGTGTTTGGATCTTCTTTCTGTCATTTAGCCCAAACCTGCACTGTTCTTATTTAGAGCGTGTTCCATCCTACTTACCGTAGTTACTACGTATGACGTCACGAATTCTGACTTTTTTCCGTCAAGGCTGGAACGATTTTTCTATTTTCCAGCAGGATATCATGCCATGGGCGAATCCGACCAATCACGTTGCAGAGATGCGTAGTTACTACGCTTACCACGCTCCCGAGCGTGGTAAGCAAATAGTAACTATTAGTTACTATTTCGAGAAGGTTGGAACGGTGAGCGTAGTAACTTTTCGTGAGGATGGAACGGAAATAGTAACTAATAGTTACTATTGGTACGAGGGTGGAACACGCTCTTAATTAACTGTTCAAATAAGCATCTCCCTACTCTACTACACTGTAAAAAGTTTCTCCGAGGAAGGATTAAAGTTAACTACAGTATTTGCTACTGGGATTATTCTTATCTCTATTGGGATAAGGTTAATCCGAATTAGAGATAATCTTATCTCAGTAAAGACAAGAATAATCCCAGTAGCAAATACTGCAAGATTCTTTTTTACATTGTATGAACCATGACTCAGAAAAACTAGCGTCGGGCGGCACCAGCTTGTGGCGTGCCGAAATTGCCTATATTCTCTGACAATCTTTATCAGGTGTTGATCAGAGCCAGCCCCTGTAAAAGAAAATCTTGCAGTATTTGCTACTGGGATTACTCTTGTCTCTAACGAGATAAGATTAAATGTGATTCGGATTAATCTGATCCCAGTAGAGATACCATTAATCCGAGTAGCAAATACTGCAGTTAACTTTAATCCTTACTCGGGAAACTTTTTACAGTGATTCAGTGCAACACAGGAATACGGCATGGAAGTTGCGCGGAGGTATGAATATAGAAAGTCTTTGACACATATTGGAATGTTTTATCCTTTGACGTACGAACAATTGAATTTTTTGAACAATTGAACAATTGACGCAAAGATGTTATGAAGTATATTCTGATGTATTCAGTTGTTGGTTTTGAGGTTCAACAAAAGTTGCCACAATAGCAACGGCTAAAGAAGAGGAAAAAGGTAGAAAAATAAACAAATCTAAAACAAAAGTATAAAAAAAAGGATAGATAATCTGCAAATAATATAAAATATTTCTTCAGCCCAAGCTGACTGCGACTCATGTTTGACGATGTAGGACGGATACGTCAGCTACTTTTTATTTGAGCTATATTGCAATCAATTTTCAGGGAAAGAAGTTCACAAAGTCAGATATTGAATCTTTAATCGTTTTTCCAGAAGTTCATTTTCCAACTTGAGCCTGAAGAGGACCCTTGCCAAAAAGGCCAAAATATAGCTCAATTAGAATGTAGCTGACGTATTAGTTTTACATAGTCAGTTATAAAATAATTCTAATTACCAATATTAAAAAAATTAAAACGGGACCGGACCGGTCGGGCAAACCGTTTTTAAAAAAAAGGGGAAACGAGATAGGCTACCGGTTGTTAATGTAGAGATTTTTTTTTTATTGCTATCATCTTTCAGAGAAGATAAAAAGTACAATCTCTATGATGTCCTCCATCGGTCGAGTTCGCCAGGCTTGTATCTACATCACACAGCATCGTCGAGGGACTCTGCACCAGAAATGGAAGGAGGCAGCGCTCCTGGCGGGAGAAAGTGGCAAACTTGATTGGTATCAAAAGTTTTGGAACAGCCTTGCTACAGAATGGTTGCAACAGGTAGCCTATGCTATTTACATCGGTATATTTGTAAAAATCAAACAGGTCTAACATGTCTAACAAGTTTCGCTTCAATACACTTAAAGGGACCGTTATACCTATAATGCCAGTGCAACCTACATCCGTAATTCAGTTCACTTCATTTCAAATATTTTATTGACCTCCAAGATCGGAGAGTAGAAAATGAAATAAATACAAACAAATCGGCCCAACATATAATATTACAAAAAACAATCTGGCCAAAGAATACTAAATATACAAGAAAATAAAATTATACACACGCGTTAAACTATATTAACTCTTTAACCGCTAAATATAGGTTATGAGTAAGAGAAGAAGTTTTAGACATAAATTTTTGTTGCTTTTTTCGTATAATTTGAATTATGTTCATGAATTCTTCCGGAGACCCAAATTTCATAAGTTACATTATAAAATCCGCTCATGACAGGTGGATAATCTTCGCACTTGCCACGATTCACTATTTTCCTTACGTCTCATGCTACAGATGCGTAAAACAGGTGATCTGAAGTTTACTATAATCCAATGGTCCTGGAAAAAGCTTAAAACCAGAGCCGTGGATAATTTGTTGAAGGCAGAGCCTAGTTTTACAGTAGGCCTATTCAAACCCGATGAAAAATATGTAGCCTGCGTAGTTGTATGGTAGTTGAACGAAAAAGTTGCATGTAATACTATTTAATAGCAAAGAATACTATCATTTAATGTGCCTCAGACTGGTCCAATCTTATGTAGTAGTATCCAGAAGCATCCTTTCTTGCCATAGTAGCATCCAGTCTTGCTAATAGTAGCATGCAGTAGTATGCAGTAACAAGGTAGCCTTGACGTAGAAGCATGTAGTACAACTTCGTACTACTGTTTGGAGATAAATTTTTCATCGGGAATAGTTTTGGATACTGGAACATAAATACAAATTGTAGGCTACGAGGTGGGCTTTAAACTGATTGCACAACAGAAAAAAAGGTCCAACATCAATACTCTTGATGACTAACTATTCTTGCCGATGCAGAATCGCCCTGTACCTAGCGGAAGAGCCGGAAGCGGTATCACAGCTGCTTCCAAACATCACCGTGAGTGGTTAACACAGATTGAGCTTTTGAGTTTGAGTCGCTAGTGCTACGTTTTCTCGTCTTCCCGAGGATCACTGGCGCGTGTTTTGGACTTAGTCATATAGAGTATTCGAAGCCCCGAAAGTTTTGTTTCGTCTCATAGAGATAAGACTTACACGGTTTGCGGAAAAATAGTTATTAGGCGTTTTCCATAAACGACGAGTTTCGAGTTGTGAAGTTGGGGTTCTTTTCGCATGGAAAGACGTCGCCGCACGCCTGGATGTTTGTAATACTCTTGATGACTAACTCTCCTTGCCGATGCAAAATCGCCGGGTACCTAGCGGAAGAGCCAGAAGCGGTATCACAGCTGCTCCGGGGAGATCGCCGTGATTGTTTGACGCAGGATTTGAGTTCTTGAGTTTGAGTCGTTAGTGAGACGTTTTCTCGTTCTTCCTGAGGATTACTGGCGTGTTTTCGACTTAGTCATATAGAGTATTCTAGTTCTGTTCACTGACACTGCGAACAAGCAACTTGTAATACTACTTCTTAGTAGAACATTCGTCTGAGTCAGAGCAAAATAACAGTAAGAAGTAGCGCCAAGACTTGACAAGATTGACACACACTCAAATAGCAGCGATACTATCGCCACTAGCGATAGAGAGCATCCCTACCGAAACTCATTCAGTCGTTCAGCAGCGCTGGCTGCGATAATTTTATATTCTGAACATAGCAAACAAATGATACAGCCTCCATTGTGTCCTTGGTGTGTGCGGACCACACCTTTCCTTTACTATAAATTTCTAAACCCGCAAGTTTGTCTCGCTTTAAATGCCGCTAGCGTAGTGGGCGGCGCTACGAGTATGGTCCGTTTGCAAAGCATGGAGAGCATAGGTCTTGGCGCTACTCTCTAGTGTTATTTTGCTCTGGTCTGAGTGAATGAATTTATCACGGGAAGCGGAATAAAGAAACAGTTGCGATGTTTGCTCACAAGCGGGGCTCTCTTGGACCCAGACTCTCATTCCTGACCTGACCTGGCAGTCCGAAACTGACGAGCTATATCACTGCCGCCCCCAGTGGTTGATTTATATAATAATATTGAATAACTTTTATCAAACAGGTATGCAATGTATATCTTCCTGTGTCCCACATGTGATTATATCATTGACAATGAGTTTCGTGGAGGTTGATACCATATCGTATTAGCCTCCAGAGAGGAATAATCGTTTGAAACTGACGAGCTAGGTATCACTGCCGCCTCCAGTGGTTGATTTATATTGTTGTAAACTGTGTTTTTGATTAATATAACCTGAACCAGCAAATCATACAGTTTTATGGCACTTGCAGCCTCTGGCTCAAGTACCATATACCGATCACAGTTCCGTCGGTCGGTCCGAGTTTTTTGTCACACTTTTTCGAGTTAGGGTACTTCCAGATGTGCTAGGACAATGAAACTTGGCAGGCATATCAGGGACCCGACCAAACTAACCTGGAAATAATCAGTTTCCCGATCCGACCATATGCGGGGGAGTGGGGGGCGCTGGAAACTTGAAAATGTAGGGCATTTTGTCACACTTTTTCGAGTTAGGGTACTTCCAAATGAGCTAGGACAATGAAACTTGGCAGGAATATCAGAGACCCGACCAAACTAACCTGGAAATAATCAGTTTCCCGATCCGACCATATGCGGGGGAGTGGGGGGCGCTGGAAACTTGCAAATTTAAGGCATTTTGTCACACTTTTTCGAGTTAGGGTACTTCCAGTTGTGCTAGGACCATGAAACTTGGCAGGCATATCAGAGACCCGACCAAACAAACTTAGAAATAATCAGTTTTCCCATCCGACTATTTTTTTTTTTTGGGGGGGGGGGGAGTGGAGGGCAGGGGAATCCGGGAAATTGAGAAGTATGTAACTTTCGAACGGGTGATCGGATTGTAATGAAACTTAATAATTGAATAGAGTATATATCTGTGATGTCCCGTTTAAAGTCTTGACCGGATTCAGTAGCCAGGGGGGAGTTGGGGGGGGGGGCGGAAATTTCAAGAAACGGTTAGAATGGAGGGATCGAAGTGAAACTTGCTGGGAAGAACAAGCATCTGCTCTACATAAATCCTTTAGACCATTGTACTGGATCCGAACACTTATGGGGGGGGGGATGGGGTTTCCCGGAATTCCGGTGATGGTGGTTTTGGGGACTTTCACGACGAAACTTGGCAGGCATATCAGGGACCCGATCAAACTGACTTCAAAATAAAAATTTTGTCGATCTGATAATGGTGGGGGGGGGGGGAGGGAGGGGAATCCGAAATTTTCAGTCATGCGTAACTTTGGAATGGGTGATCGGATTCGAGTGAAATTTAAGAATTGAAAAGAGGACATTTCTCCGGTGACCTTTTTCATATCCGGACCTGATCCGGCAACTATTGGGGGGGGGGGGGGGGGGGAATACGTGACCCGTTTAGAATGGAGAGATTGGGATGGAACTTTGTAGGAAGAACTAACAGATGCTCTAGGTAAATCATTTACCTAATCGGATTGGCTGCGGGCACCGTGGGGGAGCTGGGGGGGGGGGGGGCGGAAATCTTGAGAAACGGTTAGAATGATGGTATCGGAGTGAAACTTGCTGGGAAGAACAAACATCTGATCCATATAAATCTTTTACATAATTTGACTGGATCCGGACCCTTGAGGGGGGGGGGGGGAGGATTTCGGGAATTCCGGTTTTTGGGGATTTTCACGACGAAACTTGGAAGGCATATCCGGGACCCGGTCAAACTGACTTGGAATAAAAAAAAAAAAATCCTCGATATGATAATCTTGGGGGGGGGGGGAGTTGAGGGAGGGGAATCCGGAATATTGAGTCATGTGTAACTTTGGAACGGGTGATCGGATTCGAGTGAAATTTAATAATTAAACAGAGGACATTTTTCTCTGGTGATCTTTTTCATTTCCGGACCGAAACCGGGAATTATTGGTGGGAGGGCGGAAAATACTTGACCCGCTTAGACTGGTGTGATCTGGATCAAACTTCGTGGGAATGACAAACAGATGCTCTTGATTAATCATTTACAGAACCGGATTGGCTCCGGGTATTGTGGGTGGAGTTGGAGGGAGGGGGGTCTGGGATTCCGGTGATCGCGCGTTAAGGTCCCGTGCCCTTGTGCCTCAAGGCAATACGTCTAGCAACCATAGCCTGATTTCTCAACAATTTACACCGTCCATCTGCCTCTTGTTCGCCCTGGGCCCCCAGCACCGGCCTAAGGGTTAAGACGGCACTGAATGCAAGAAATTGAAGGAAAGAAAACACGACAAAAACAAAAGGCAGAAGTGCCAAGTACGAAGCCGCTTTCACATTGACGCGTTGAGCCCTTTCACATCCCGATGAAAACTTTGTAGCCTGCGTAGTAGTATGGTAGTAGTACGAAAACGTTGCATGTAATACTATGTAGTAGCAAAGAATACTATCATTTAATGTGCCTCAGACTGGTCCAATCTTATGTAGTAGTATCCAGTAACATCCTGTCTTACCATAGTAACATCCAGTCTTGCTAATAGTACCATATAGTAGTATGCAGTAACACGATAGCCTTGAAGTAGAAGCATGTAGTAGCATCGTTAGAACTGCATGCAACTTTTTCGTACTACTTCATAGTACTATTTTGAGATAAATTTTTCATCGGGGTACTTCCAGATGTGCTAGGACGATGAAACTACGCTGGAATATTGGAGACTCAACAACATTTGCTTAGAAATTGCTACTTTCCAAATCCGATTATTCCTTAAAGTACCAATCTTGACCGCAAAGTAAAAAAAATACTTTGAAGCAATATATGCATTTTCATGATGCCCATCAGCCCATTAGCATTTTTGCCTCAAGGGTTTTGCTTACAAATGAAGTTCCAGCTCCCTTAGAGTGCGCATCTCAACCGCAAAGTCGAAACTTACTTTTGATCAATCAAAACATCTTAACCCCTGCAAGTGCCATATGAGCTTACAGCTCTTGTTCATTAATTAATGTCTCTCGTTCTTTACAGAATTGGTGGTTCGATGCAGTACTATCTCGAGATGTCGATACTCAATCGATTTCCATCGAACTGCTTTCCGATGTCCTGGTAAAGCTCGATCCCATTCCGGCCAAAAAAATCGAATTGGCCCTGAGAGATCCAAGTTATAAGTTGACCAGATTAGAGACCATAAAGAACGCACTAGACCGCTTCTGTGGCAACGTAGCAGCTGAAGGAGTGGTATCAAGGTGCAGCAAAGGTGAGATTCGTCCAGGGTTGACACATGCAAAAGGAATAAATAAGTTCTGGTTTCCTCTTTGATAGTGCAATTCGGATACCCCGATGAAAAATGTATCTCAAAATAGTAGTAAAAAGTTGTACGAAAAAGTAGCGTGCAGTACTAACTGATGCTACTACATGCTTCTACTTCAGGGCTGCATGCTACTGCATGGTACTATTAGCAAGACGGGATGCTACTATAGCAAGACAGGATGCTACTATAGCAAGACAGGATGCTACTGGATACTACTACATAAGATTGGACCAGTCTGAGGCACATTAAATGATAGAATTCTTTGCTATTACATGTATTACATGCAACTTTTTCGTAACAACTACCATACAACTACGCAGGCTACAAGTTTTTCATCGGGACGTCAGCTGAATTTTATTAGAGCTATGTTTCGGCCCTTCTTGGCAAGGGTCTTCTTCAGGCTCAAAGCCGCTCAGGTTGGAAAAAAGAACTTGTGGGAAAACAAACTAAAGATTCTAGCAAGAGCGGCCGAAATGTAGCTCTAATAAAATTCAGCTGACGTGTATCCGTTTTGCATTATCAAATATGATTCGCAGTCAGCTTCGGCTGAAGGAATATTTATCTGGTTTCCTCTCCGCATCCCTCTTGTGTTTTGGGGTTAGCGGGAAATCAAGGTTTCTAAGATTCAGATTTGTTTATATACATTGTTTTCACCTACAGTAGAGGTATGCTTATGTGAACTTTTGTTGATCTGTTCGGCTACTATTTTGTTAAATTATTTGTTGTAAATATTTGCAATACGTATTAGATCAGAAAATGTCGATATTTATATTGTAAACGAATATCCTGTGTATTTTTTTCCTTCTCTTGTCTCGTCATTTTGGCGGAATAAAAGCCTTCATTCATTTACCCAAGAAAACTCAACGCTAAAAAGTTTCTCCGAGTAAGGGTTAAAGTTAACTGAAGTATTTGAGTAGATAACAGGCGTATGGTAGAAGATGGGTCTTCCTATCCCTGACCGCCAGCCTGCTACCAAGCCAGGGCGCTTCCCTATCCGTGTACCACGCAAGCCCCCAGTCGCGGACCTGGAATCCGGGAGCCTCCGTCCGAGCGCGCGGGGGTCCGGGCGGAGGGCGGGCGAGAATGCCGCACGCGGATACCCGGAAGCTTCCGCCCGAGCGCGCGGTGGTCTGGAATCCGCCGGGTTAACCGCATATGATGAGTGCTTTAAGGAACCCCCTGTGAGGAGTGCTTTAAGGGTTTTTTTTTTTCGTGATAAAAGGATGTTTTGTGTATTGTGTCACTTTAGTGAGTGTTCAAGAATGAATCAAGAAAGTTATAAATGTCGTTTTTGCGAGGCTATAGTCTCTCGAAATCAATCAATGTATGTTCAGTCAAACCAGATCTTGGAGATTGTATCCCTTGTTTACATACTTCTTGTCATAATCACAATAACATCCAGCCGACCTGTATTGACTGTCTAGCCGTGAAATGTAAACATCATCAGACGAATCAACTGGCCGTGTGTTATTTTTGCCACAGTTACGCTTTTTGTTCAGAAGACCGGCAGCAAGAGATAGAGTACATGATGAAAAAACTAAATTTTTATTTTGACACAAAATAGCGACTTGTGTCGAATGGTCCATTGTTTCCCAGAAAATTAGGGGTGGAATAAACATGTTCAGACAACTTCAAAAGATGACGCCATCAGCGGGGAGCGTCGACCAATCAGAAGGCTAGTTATAAACAAACATTCCCCAGACGGATCCGAAAATAGAAATGTATAAATAGAACATCCGGGGAATGCTTTAAGGAAACCCCTATGATGAGTGCTTTAAGGAAACCCCTATGATGAGTGCTTTAAGGAAACACCTATGACGAATGCTTTAAGGTTTTTTCGTGTGAAGTGGTAGTTGTTCACAGATTTGGATGTTGACATTGTCAATCTCTCGCTAGGAGTTCGCAATTTATCCGTAGGAAATTATGTAATGTTCGGACATACATGCCTATCATATAGGCTACCTGTATTGCTAGAGGGTGGCTAGCAAGGTATAGACAGTAAGAGACGCCCAGTGAAAATGTAGATTTTAGTTCCAATCAGTGAGTTTAGGATAGGAACTATGTCGTAAGGGCTTGAGAGTTTACAAAACAGGAACTGTGAAATTATAATTTTAAGCCTACGCATAGGCTTTGAAAAATACTTAAGAATGGTTTACGAAACAAGGAACTTAAAATTAAAGCTGTTTGCGGTCAACAGCAGTTATAAGTTTAGGCAGATGCAAAGGATTAGATGAATACATTTAGGGCATACAACTGTTTACCAGGAGAGAAAATATTACCCTCCCCACCAACCTTCCTACTTTCCCTATCATACCCCCCCCCCCCCCCCCCCTCCCATCTCTATCCGACTCCATTATACACACGTATAATAAATGAAGAGTGATACGTAGATTTTCTGGAGGTTTCTCTAAACAGATCCATAAATAGAGAGCTAAAATTGAACATCTGGGTTTTCCCCAAACCGGTAGCTGAAATAAACAGTAAAAATAAACAGGTCCACACGTTCAGGCAAGTTCAAGAGATGAAGCAATAAGGGGGGAGAGTCAACCAATCAGAAGGCGAGTTATAAATAAATCTTCTGGGGAGTTCCCCAGACAGTTGATATGTCTTTTGCTTCGGGTCAAATTTGTTAAGGTGCTTTGTAGGCTATATTTAAAGTAAATGTTTAAATCAAGAAAGGAACAAGCAACTGAGTATGACGGTCTATGGGTAAGGTGGCACGTTCAATCAGAATAATTTACAGTACTGGTCATGTAGTTGCTCCGGAATCCAAGCAAAATGGGAAATTTTCTGGAATTAAAAAGACTAAAAGTAAACGCGGAAACAGTATCTGAACGTTATTTCCTAGCGGATACGTATTTCGCCCATGATCCAGACGATACCGGAAATTGAGTCGACGTGAAAATAAGGTCGATTTGGATTTGAACCTGGCAAACAAACATACTATATAGATGGCCGTACGTCAATAGAGATAGAGAGAACGAAACACCGAGTTACATATTTACCCATACTTTTATGCCACGTTCTCCCTCTTAGGATATCCAACACCCATTGTGATCCCATCGAAACCTTTGTTTTTGTTAGTTTAAATATATTGAAACGAAGGTACACCGAAACGTGTTTGGACATGTCTGTGTTACTGAATACTGTACAGATAGAGCATTCATAGGTCTATAAATCATTTACAATTATCTGACAAGCCTAGATCTGTCTACTGAAGCAGATCCCAATCTTGACACAAACCTTAAACTGCTTACAGTTTTACCGATTAGTGTCGTATCCTGTCGGTTCATCGTAACTCTCCCACATAGAATCGGGGTCACACGGTACCTCCATTATGCACTAATTATCGAACAGACTGATGATTTATTGAGCTTAGGACCTGGACTTATACACAGGGAGAATGTTTATCTCTACCCAACAGTTACTCAAACGTCTATAAATAGATAGTTAAAATTAGTTTGTTTGGGTTTTCCCCAAACAAATCCGAAAACAGAAAGTTATAAATAGATTATTTGACTTTCCCCATGAGAGTCGGTAAATAGAAATCTATAAATAGAACATCCGGGATTCCCCAAACATGTCCGAAATAAACAGGCGTAAACAAATTCAATGAGATGACGCAATGAGGGGTGAGCATGAACAAGTATAACCTCTAGCATGTCATCAGACGACAGCAGACCTAGTCTACCAAATACACTTAGACTTGACTAGTAAACTACCTCCTTGTTGTAAGTCCCTCCATTATGCCACCCCACAGTTCGAATCCTATCCAGAGATGTTTTTTCCCACTGAACGACAGCCCTAGGCTAGACCACTCTCGGTCTCCATGTAAATCTCTATGTTTTCTTAATGAGTGTCGTTCGAACCGACGAGGGTGCGCAGGCTTTAAATGCATAAGATATACCCTTTTGGATGTTGTTAGACGGAAACAGATCTAGTATACCTAGCACACGTATAGCTGCCTAACAAGACTACCTCCTTGGTCTAGGTCCCTCCACCATGACACCCCCACAGTACGAATCCTATCCAGAGATGGTTTTTTCCTATCCTCCGACAACCGCAGGCTCGACCACTCTCGGTTTACATGTAAATCTCTATGCTTCGCTAATGAGGGTAGTTTTGAATTAATGAGGGAGCGCAGACTTTAAATACAAAAGGTATACCCATTTGGATGTCAAGAAATACTGTCCAATTTTCGATATTTACTGTGTGGATGCTACTGTCCCCTTCCGATACTTACCGATCGATCCTATCCCCCCTTCATTTCCAGTGATCAGATACTCCTAGACCTGTCTACGAGCTCAGATAATATTCCAACAGATCTATGAAAATATGCAGAGGCAGATTTCCTATCTCCTGACGAACCTAAACACATCCATTCTTTCTCGCAAAGAGAAGGGTGACACACTCTCATTCCCAGTTGACAATAATTATGACTTAGAAATATCAAGGAAAGTATGCAATCGGGAGATAGGGAAACGAATTCCTTTTTTCTATGTTGGATTTCCCTTCGATGGACAAGCCTAAACAAGTTGAAAGACGAATGTTCTATCCCTTTGAACAGCCTAGACCTGTCCCCAGATATAGTTACAACAAATCTATCCCATCCCTTTAGCTTAGTGACTCGTGATCGTTGACAAAAAAGCTGGCATCTTATTGTTGCAGACCATGAACTCACCTAACACTACTTGTTTATTTTTCAGTCTGACCGATTCGTTAACTTTTTATGACACTTGCAATCCTCGGGACAACGAATCCTTCTTTTCGAGGATCTGTGATTGTAGTGCGGTTGGCAGGCTGGATGGGTCGAAGTAGGTTACGAACGGCTGATTTCGATGTGAGTACGAGTTAACTGTTGATAATTACTATATGTCTGAGGCGAACATTTAAAGGTGCCAACAAAAAATGCATCCTCCTTGAGGGTAGTACCC
Source organism: Branchinecta sandiegonensis (assembly GCA_030848855.1). Classification (NCBI taxonomy): domain Eukaryota; kingdom Metazoa; phylum Arthropoda; class Branchiopoda; order Anostraca; family Branchinectidae; genus Branchinecta; species Branchinecta sandiegonensis. Next base: position 7,798,197 of record JAUPMV010000019.1, read on the forward strand.
GCATTTCTTCGGAAATATTGGAACATGCATAGCCATGTTTCGAGGGTCACGGTGCCCACACTCCATAGTTCTCATGTTTAACCTGATGAGTTTCACATTCCCAAGGTTCGAAAAAGATTTCCATCCCTCGATGATGAGTTTCTACAACAAATTTGCTAATGTTTTGGCACAGGGATCAATGGAATGCTGTGTTTTGATCGCTGACTACGAACGTTGAATCATCTTGAGACGCCATTTTCATGGTTCAGTCGGCCTTTCAGCTTATTTTGTTCTGTGCTGTCCAGTTTGTGGCATAAAGTACACACTCATGTACAATTGACACGTTCTTCTTGGGACGTACCCGGATTTAACAGTTTCCGACAAGCTCATTGGCCGAAAATACGCGATATCTTTAATTTATCCTGTGGATGACAGGGAATTGAGCAGACAATTTTGTACATTTGCTACACTCTTCTTGAGATGTACGTGGATTTCAGTGTTGCTGGCGGTCAGGGATAGGAAACACGCTAATGGTTAATTTTTCATGTGGGTGACCCACTCAGTAAATCCATGGTCTCGTGTTTGATGGAGTTTTGATTGTCTAGAGTCCTTAATATTTATAATCAACCTGACTAAGTTTCAAGCTTTGGGAACCGAATTCATACAACAACCGAGGGTGGGTTCATATACGGTGCATACTGTCTAAACTTTTACTTTTGTCATAGTCTTCTGGAGACGGGGTACACTCCCACTCGCTATTCCCATAGTCGAAAATATCGATATGTTTATTTTATACAGTGAGGGATAGAGAATTGAACCGATAGTCTGTACAATTGCCACGTTTTTTTCTTGAGACGCACCTTGATTTCAGTGTTTCCGACAAGCTCAAAAATACCGCCATGATTTTGTGCATACTGTGGATTACAAAAAGGGACCATGGATTTAGAGGACTGAATGTCTATACTCCTTAATGTATCAAATTACCTGACTAGTTTCACTTTTCAAACTTAGGAACAGATTTCATTAAACCGAGGGTGGGTTTCTACGTTTCCTTTTGCTAATGATCTATCAAAATGTTCAGTAAAATGCTTTGAACGTTGAGTCATTGTGAAATTCATTTTTAACGATTCAGTTGTCCTTTCGTCTAGTTTGTTCTGTAATGTCCAGTTTGGAGCGCAAAACCCACAATTCTGTACACTTGCAACGGTCTTCTTGGGACATACCTGGATTTTAATGTTTCCGACAAGCTCATTGGTCGAAAACACTCTTATGATTTTTTGTATACCGCGGATTTCAAACAAGAGACAATGGATATGTTTATCAATTTAACCTGACTAATTTCAAGCTTCGGAATCTAATTCATTCAACCGAGGGTGGGTTTTTACGGTCTTACTTCTAAACTTTTAGTATTGTCATAGTCTTCTAGAGACCTGGCACAGTCCCGCTCACTATTTCCAGCGATCTTATTGGTCAACATGTTTATTTTGTCCACTGTGACGGGGAACTATGTACAATTGTCACCTTTTTCTTGAGACCTACCTTGATTTATGTGTTTCCGAGAAGCTCATTGGTCGGAAACACCGCTACAATTATGTGTGATATTGTGGATTACAAACAAGAGACCATGGATTTAGAGGGCCGAATGTCTATACTCCCTAATTTACCAAATTAACCTGACTATTTTCGAGCTTCGGAACAGATTTGATTCAACCGAGGTGAGTTTCTACGGTACACTTGCAGAAGGTTTGACACATGAATCAGTGGGAATGCTGTGTATTGATCGCTGATTTGAACGTGGAACAATATTGAGAGTATTGAGACACCGTTTTCAAGGATCATCTGACCTTTCCTTGTCTTGATATTCTGGCCAATTCGAATTTGTAGCTTTAAGCCGACACTAGTGAACACTTGGCGTGTTCGTCGGAAACACCGCTACAGTTATTTGTGATATTGTGGATTACAAACAAGAGACCATGGATTTAGAGGGCTGAATGTCTATACTCCCTAATTTACCAAATTAACCTGACTATTTTCGAGCTTCGGAATAGATTTGATTCAACCGAGGTAAGTTTCTACGGTACACTTGCAGAAGGTTTGACACTGAATCAGTGGGATGCTGTGTATTGATCGCTGATTTGAACGTGGAACAATATTGAGAGTATTGAAACACCGTTTTCAAGGATCATCTGACCTTTCCTTGTCTTGTTATTCTGGGCAATCCGAATTTGTAGCTTTAAGCCGACACTAGTGAACACTTGGCGTGTTCTTGTTAAGGCGCAATAGGATTCCAGTCACTATATCCGATGAGTTCACTGGTTGAAAACACCCTATGGTTACTTTGTCCTGTGGGGATACAACCCTTGATTCACTGGTCTCTTGTTTTATAGCCGTGTTGACCGTCTACATTCCATATATCTTGTTGGTAAATTTCATTTGCAAGCTTTGAAAACTGTTTCTATTACTCGATGATGGGCTTCTACGGTAAATTTGCAAAGAAATTGATGGTTGGATCCCTGGAATGTTGTGTTTTGATCGCTTACTCTGTACGCGAACCCGTTATTTCTTCTATTTCAGTCATTCATCCAACTTTTTTTTGTCTTTTTATCCTAAAAACGTCAAATTTTGTAGCGTGAAGTCCACAATTAACTAGTTTAAACTTTTCCAAGCGCTTGAAAAAGTTTAAACTAGTTAATTGTGGACTTCACGCTACAAAATTTGACGTTTTTAGGATAAAAAGACAAAAAAAAGTTGGATGAATGACTGAAATAGAAGAAATAACGGGTTCGCGTACAGAGTAAGCGATCAAAACACAACATTCCAGGGATCCAACCATCAATTTCTTTGCAAATTTACCGTAGAAGCCCATCATCGAGTAATAGAAACAGTTTTCAAAGCTTGCAAATGAAATTTACCAACAAGATATATGGAATGTAGACGGTCAACACGGCTATAAAACAAGAGACCAGTGAATCAAGGGTTGTATCCCCACAGGACAAAGTAACCATAGGGTGTTTTCAACCAGTGAACTCATCGGATATAGTGACTGGAATCCTATTGCGCCTTAACAAGAACACGCCAAGTGTTCACTAGTGTCGGCTTAAAGCTACAAATTCGGATTGCCCAGAATAACAAGACAAGGAAAGGTCAGATGATCCTTGAAAACGGTGTTTCAATACTCTCAATATTGTTCCACGTTCAAATCAGCGATCAATACACAGCATCCCACTGATTCAGTGTCAAACCTTCTGCAAGTGTACCGTAGAAACTTACCTCGGTTGAATCAAATCTATTCCGAAGCTCGAAAATAGTCAGGTTAATTTGGTAAATTAGGGAGTATAGACATTCAGCCCTCTAAATCCATGGTCTCTTGTTTGTAATCCACAATATCACAAATAACTGTAGCGGTGTTTCCGACGAACACGCCAAGTGTTCACTAGTGTCGGCTTAAAGCTACAAATTCGAATTGGCCAGAATATCAAGACAAGGAAAGGTCAGATGATCCTTGAAAACGGTGTCTCAATACTCTCAATATTGTTCCACGTTCAAATCAGCGATCAATACACAGCATTCCCACTGATTCATGTGTCAAACCTTCTGCAAGTGTACCGTAGAAACTCACCTCGGTTGAATCAAATCTGTTCCGAAGCTCGAAAATAGTCAGGTTAATTTGGTAAATTAGGGAGTATAGACATTCGGCCCTCTAAATCCATGGTCTCTTGTTTGTAATCCACAATATCACACATAATTGTAGCGGTGTTTCCGACCAATGAGCTTCTCGGAAACACATAAATCAAGGTAGGTCTCAAGAAAAAGGTGACAATTGTACATAGTTCCCCGTCACAGTGGACAAAATAAACATGTTGACCAATAAGATCGCTGGAAATAGTGAGCGGGACTGTGCCAGGTCTCTAGAAGACTATGACAATACTAAAAGTTTAGAAGTAAGACCGTAAAAACCCACCCTCGGTTGAATGAATTAGATTCCGAAGCTTGAAATTAGTCAGGTTAAATTGATAAACATATCCATGGTCTCTTGTTTGAAATCCGCGGTATACAAAAAATCATAAGAGTGTTTTCGACCAATGAGCTTGTCGGAAACATTAAAATCCAGGTATGTCCCAAGAAGACCGTTGCAAGTGTACAGAATTGTGGGTTTTGCGCTCCAAACTGGACATTACAGAACAAACTAGACGAAAGGACAACTGAATCGTTAAAAATGAATTTCACAATGACTCAACGTTCAAAGCATTTTACTGAACATTTTGATAGATCATTAGCAAAAGGAAACGTAGAAACCCACCCTCGGTTTAATGAAATCTGTTCCTAAGTTTGAAAAGTGAAACTAGTCAGGTAATTTGATACATTAAGGAGTATAGACATTCAGTCCTCTAAATCCATGGTCCCTTTTTGTAATCAACAGTATGCACAAAATCATGGCGGTATTTTTGAGCTTGTCGGAAACACTGAAATCAAGGTGCGTCTCAAGAAAAAAACGTGGCAATTGTACAGACTATCGGTTCAATTCTCTATCCCTCACTGTATAAAATAAACATATCGATATTTTCGACTATGGGAATAGCGAGTGGGAGTGTACCCCGTCTCCAGAAGACTATGACAAAAGTAAAAGTTTAGACAGTATGCACCGTATATGAACCCACCCTCGGTTGTTGTATGAATTCGGTTCCCAAAGCTTGAAACTTAGTCAGGTTGATTATAAATATTAAGGACTCTAGACAATCAAAACTCCATCAAACACGAGACCATGGATTTACTGAGTGGGTCACCCACATGAAAAATTAACCATTAGCGTGTTTCCTATCCCTGACCGCCAGCAACACTGAAATCCACGTACATCTCAAGAAGAGTGTAGCAAATGTACAAAATTGTGTGCTCAATTCCCTGTCATCCACAGGATAAATTAAAGATATCGCGTATTTTCGGCCAATGAGCTTGTCGGAAACTGTTAAATCCGGGTACGTCCCAAGAAGAACGTGTCAATTGTACATGAGTGTGTACTTTATGCCACAAACTGGACAGCACAGAACCAAATAAGCTGAAAGGCCGACTGAACCATGAAAATGGCGTCTCAAGATGATTCAACGTTCGTAGTCAGCGATCAAAACACAGCATTCCATTGATCCCTGTGCCAAAACATTAGCAAATTTGTTGTAGAAACTCATCATCGAGGGATGGAAATCTTTTTCGAACCTTGGGAATGTGAAACTCATCAGGTTAAACATGAGAACTATGGAGTGTGGGCACCGTGACCCTCGAAACATGGCTATGCATGTTCCAATATTTCCGAAGAAATGCGGGTACTACCCTCAAGGAGGATGCATTTTTTGTTGGCACCTTTAAATGTTCGCCTCAGACATATAGTAATTATCAACAGTTAACTCGTACTCACATCGAAATCAGCCGTTCGTAACCTACTTCGACCCATCCAGCCTGCCAACCGCACTACAATCACAGATCCTCGAAAAGAAGGATTCGTTGTCCCGAGGATTGCAAGTGTCATAAAAAGTTAACGAATCGGTCAGACTGAAAAATAAACAAGTAGTGTTAGGTGAGTTCATGGTCTGCAACAATAAGATGCCAGCTTTTTTGTCAACGATCACGAGTCACTAAGCTAAAGGGATGGGATAGATTTGTTGTAACTATATCTGGGGACAGGTCTAGGCTGTTCAAAGGGATAGAACATTCGTCTTTCAACTTGTTTAGGCTTGTCCATCGAAGGGAAATCCAACATAGAAAAAAGGAATTCGTTTCCCTATCTCCCGATTGCATACTTTCCTTGATATTTCTAAGTCATAATTATTGTCAACTGGGAATGAGAGTGTGTCACCCTTCTCTTTGCGAGAAAGAATGGATGTGTTTAGGTTCGTCAGGAGATAGGAAATCTGCCTCTGCATATTTTCATAGATCTGTTGGAATATTATCTGAGCTCGTAGACAGGTCTAGGAGTATCTGATCACTGGAAATGAAGGGGGGATAGGATCGATCGGTAAGTATCGGAAGGGGACAGTAGCATCCACACAGTAAATATCGAAAATTGGACATTATTTCTTGACATCCAAATGGGTATACCTTTTGTATTTAAAGTCTGCGCTCCCTCATTAATTCAAAACTACCCTCATTAGCGAAGCATAGAGATTTACATGTAAACCGAGAGTGGTCGAGCCTGCGGTTGTCGGAGGATAGGAAAAAACCATCTCTGGATAGGATTCGTACTGTGGGGGTGTCATGGTGGAGGGACCTAGACCAAGGAGGTAGTCTTGTTAGGCAGCTATACGTGTGCTAGGTATACTAGATCTGTTTCCGTCTAACAACATCCAAAAGGGTATATCTTATGCATTTAAAGCCTGCGCACCCTCGTCGGTTCGAACGACACTCATTAAGAAAACATAGAGATTTACATGGAGACCGAGAGTGGTCTAGCCTAGGGCTGTCGTTCAGTGGGAAAAAACATCTCTGGATAGGATTCGAACTGTGGGGTGGCATAATGGAGGGACTTACAACAAGGAGGTAGTTTACTAGTCAAGTCTAAGTGTATTTGGTAGACTAGGTCTGCTGTCGTCTGATGACATGCTAGAGGTTATACTTGTTCATGCTCACCCCTCATTGCGTCATCTCATTGAATTTGTTTACGCCTGTTTATTTCGGACATGTTTGGGGAATCCCGGATGTTCTATTTATAGATTTCTATTTACCGACTCTCATGGGGAAAGTCAAATAATCTATTTATAACTTTCTGTTTTCGGATTTGTTTGGGGAAAACCCAAACAAACTAATTTTAACTATCTATTTATAGACGTTTGAGTAACTGTTGGGTAGAGATAAACATTCTCCCTGTGTATAAGTCCAGGTCCTAAGCTCAATAAATCATCAGTCTGTTCGATAATTAGTGCATAATGGAGGTACCGTGTGACCCCGATTCTATGTGGGAGAGTTACGATGAACCGACAGGATACGACACTAATCGGTAAAACTGTAAGCAGTTTAAGGTTTGTGTCAAGATTGGGATCTGCTTCAGTAGACAGATCTAGGCTTGTCAGATAATTGTAAATGATTTATAGACCTATGAATGCTCTATCTGTACAGTATTCAGTAACACAGACATGTCCAAACACGTTTCGGTGTACCTTCGTTTCAATATATTTAAACTAACAAAAACAAAGGTTTCGATGGGATCACAGTGGGTGTTGGATATCCTAAGAGGGAGAACGTGGCATAAAAGTATGGGTAAATATGTAACTCGGTGTTTCGTTCTCTCTATCTCTATTGACGTACGGCCATCTATATAGTATGTTTGTTTGCCAGGTTCAAATCCAAATCGACCTTATTTTCACGTCGACTCAATTTCCGGTAGCGTCTGGATCATGGGCGAAATACGTATCCGCTAGGAAATAACGTTCAGATACTGTTTCCGCGTTTACTTTTAGTCTTTTTAATTCCAGAAAATTTCCCATTTTGCTTGGATTCCGGAGCAACTACATGACCAGTACTGTAAATTATTCTGATTGAACGTGCCACCTTACCCATAGACCGTCATACTCAGTTGCTTGTTCCTTTCTTGATTTAAACATTTACTTTAAATATAGCCTACAAAGCACCTTAACAAATTTGACCCGAAGCAAAAGACATATCAACTGTCTGGGGAACTCCCCAGAAGATTTATTTATAACTCGCCTTCTGATTGGTTGACTCTCCCCCCTTATTGCGTCATCTCTTGAACTTGCCTGAACGTGTGGACCTGTTTATTTTTACTGTTTATTTCAGCTACCGGTTTGGGGAAAACCCAGATGTTCAATTTTAGCTCTCTATTTATGGATCTGTTTAGAGAAACCTCCAGAAAATCTACGTATCACTCTTCATTTATTGTACGTGTGTATAATGGAGTCGGATAGAGATGGGAGGGGGGGGGGTATGATAGGGAAAGTAGGAAGGTTGGTGGGGAGGGTAATATTTTCTCTCCTGGTAAACAGTTGTATGCCCTAAATGTATTCATCTAATCCTTTGCATCTGCCTAAACTTATAACTGCTGTTGACCGCAAACAGCTTTAATTTTAAGTTCCTTGTTTCGTAAACCATTCTTAAGTATTTTTCAAAGCCTATGCGTAGGCTTAAAATTATAATTTCACAGTTCCTGTTTTGTAAACTCTCAAGCCCTTACGACATAGTTCCTATCCTAAACTCACTGATTGGAACTAAAATCTACATTTTCACTGGGCGTCTCTTACTGTCTATACCTTACTAGCCACCCTCTAGCAATACAGGTAGCCTATATGATAGGCATGTATGTCCGAACATTACATAATTTCCTACGGATAAATTGCGAACTCCTAGCGAGAGATTGACAATGTCAACATCCAAATCTGTGAACAACTACCACTTCACACGAAAAAACCTTAAAGCATTCGTCATAGGTGTTTCCTTAAAGCACTCATCATAGGGGTTTCCTTAAAGCACTCATCATAGGGGTTTCCTTAAAGCATTCCCCGGATGTTCTATTTATACATTTCTATTTTCGGATCCGTCTGGGGAATGTTTGTTTATAACTAGCCTTCTGATTGGTCGACGCTCCCCGCTGATGGCGTCATCTTTTGAAGTTGTCTGAACATGTTTATTCCACCCCTAATTTTCTGGGAAACAATGGACCATTCGACACAAGTCGCTATTTTGTGTCAAAATAAAAATTTAGTTTTTTCATCATGTACTCTATCTCTTGCTGCCGGTCTTCTGAACAAAAAGCGTAACTGTGGCAAAAATAACACACGGCCAGTTGATTCGTCTGATGATGTTTACATTTCACGGCTAGACAGTCAATACAGGTCGGCTGGATGTTATTGTGATTATGACAAGAAGTATGTAAACAAGGGATACAATCTCCAAGATCTGGTTTGACTGAACATACATTGCATTGATTTCGAGAGACTATAGCCTCGCAAAAACGACATTTATAACTTTCTTGATTCCCCCATCTTCTACCATACGCCTGTTATCTACTTATTTGCTACTGCGATTAATCTTTTCTTTATACTGGAATAAGATTAATCCGAATTAGAAATAATCTTATCTTAGTAAAGACAAGAATAATCCCAGTAGCAAATACTGCAAAAAAAAATTTACAGTGTAATGACGTATCGAGTTTGGCATTTGTGCCACCAGAGTAGGGTACTTTGAAACCTCGCTCTGATGTATTTTTTTTTTTAATTTTAGATTCCGACTTCCGAGAAAAGGTCGTGCGCCTCACTCAAGCAGTTTATTTACCATACGTCCAGTTGTTATCACAGTATCCTTCCCTGGAGATTGAAACATTCCCTACAGTTCAGTTCGAGTCCGAGGACTGTTCTGATGCCCTGAGGTAAGTTTCACAAATGCATTAAATTAGTGGTCGTAAATAGTTGCGTTTTTGCAGATACCATGGTATCTGTTACAGAGGCGTTACTATCCAAAATGTTTGGGGGGGGGGAGCAAGGAATTTACCGACTGGCTGGTAATTTTTACCGACTGTTTTTGCAGAAAAAACGGCTGTTTTCACGAAAAAAACGACAGTTTCGAGAAAATCGACTGATTTTCACAAAAAACGACTGTTTTGACGAAAAATCGACTGATTTTCAGAAAAATCGACTGTTTTAATGAAAAAAAATCAACTGTTTTGGCGAAAAATCGCGTAGCGAATCGGTTTTTTTTTTACCGACAACATTGGGGGGGGGGAGCCCCCCTCCCCCCCCCCCCCCCCGGTCATGATCTGTTACCACGGTAACTGGATCTGCAAATAGTCGTGTTTGCAGTTCCGTGGTATCTGATATACGGTTGCTCTGCAAAAATGACAGTTGCCGAAATTGCGCTTTTCGAAGTCATTCCAAAAGAAAAACTGATATTCAGTCACATCACTAAGTGCCAAACTTCTTTCCCACCAATTTGACAAGAATTGATAAAAGTGAGATGACTTTTTCAGATACCGCGATCAGTTACCACGGTCGGACTTTGGTATCTGAATATCAGATACCACGAGAACTGGCCAGATACCACCTTAACTGCAAAAACGCCTTTTGACCGTGGTATCAGAGACCACGATAACTCCAAAACGACTTTAGACCGTGATGTCAGATACCATGGTATCTGCAAAAACGCAACTAATTAAAAAGAAATCAACTACTACAGAAGATCCTATTTTCTACTGCTGTTATTTTTGTAGGGCTTTTCTCATACTTACATTTATAGTAATATCCAGTTAATAAAATTTATCTCAGATAGTAGTATGCAGTTGTACGAAAAAGTAGCATGCAGCAATAACTGATGCTACTACATGCTTCTACTTCAAGGCTACCGTGTTACTGCATACTACTGCATGCTACTATTAGCAAGACTGGATGCTACTACGGCAAGACAGGATGCTACTGGATACTACTGCTTAAGATTGGACCAGTCTGAGGCACATTAAATGATAGTAGTCTTTACTATTACATAGTATTACATGCAACTTTTCCGTACAACTATCATACAACTACACCGGCTACAAATTTTTCATCCGGATCAGCTACCGAATCAGTAATGCATAGCATTCTGAGAAGAATAACAAGAATTATAAAGATGGTAATATTCTTTGATTCAAATTGAAAATTTTCATTAGTACTTATTAAAGCAACATACATGAGCATTACTAGGGTTTCCCCGGGAAAAACAAAAATAAAATATGGTAATTCACGTAAAGGATCTTGAAATTAACATTCCTTGATTCAAATTGAAAACTTTCATTCAGTCTACCACAGATCCCTGATTTTTGGATACCCTATGGCAAACGCTGGATACCTGTTGGTAACCTAACCCTGACCTACCTCAGTATAAGGAGTTTTGATTGGTTGATTTTTAGCTTAACTCAAATCATTAATATTTTACTGCGTTACAGTATCCAGCACCTGTCATAGTGTATCCATCGTTAGGCATAGGGTATGCCAAACGCTATGAATTTTCCAGCGTTTGGCATAGAGTATCCAAAAATCAGCGGTTTGTGGTTGGCTAGGCAAGGTCTTGAACCGGGGTCGATGGGACCTTGTGGATAGCATAAGGTAAGGTACAGTTTTATTGAAAACTGTAGAAAAACTGAAGTTGCATAAGAGCGACAGACCTGCCAGTGGCATAACAAAATGACACTTCGTTAACCCTGACTGATTTGTAAAAATAAAATTAATAAAACGCTAGCCTAAGGCGTTGCAGATAAAAATAAAGAAACAGCTAACATCAACAGCCTGACAATCTTCTGGAGATTGGAGAGCCTGACCTTATTTTCCACTGTCAGTACGAGTTAGCCAGCGAGGGTAGGGATGTCCTAGGTAGCCTAGGACTAAGACACACTGTTCTCTTTCTGTCGAAATCAAATAAATGTATAGTTCTCAGTAGTATTTACAAAAAGTCTCCTTCTCTCAACAAGGTGGTAAAACTTGTTAGAGTTAGTTCGTTACCCGGAAACGTGATGATGCTGACTGACCAGCATCATCCAGGGAACAAAATGTTAGGTCACGGTAACGATACGAAACGCACACCATCTACCGGCAATAACCTGGACTTCTATATGGAATTTTTATGAGTTGAGTTTTTGCAGATACCATAGTATCTGATACCACGGTCTAAAGTCGTTTTCGCAGTTACCGTGGTATCTGATACCACGGTCAAAAGGCTTTTTTGCAGTTATCGTGGTATCTGATATTCAGATACCACGTTCTGACCGTGGTAACCGATTATGGTATCTGAAAAGTCATCTCACTTTCATCAAATTTTGTCAAATTGGTGAGAAAGAAGTTTAGCATTTAGTGATGTAACTGGATATCAGTTTTTCTTTTGCGATTACTTCGAAAAGTGCAATTTCGGAAATAGTCGTTTTTGCAGAGCAACCGTGTACCACGGTAACTGCAAAAACGACTAATTGCATATTCAGTTACCGCGATTACAGATACCACGGTGTCTGCAAAAATGCAACTATGAACTTATACTTTTTCTCTGTTCTTCTAAGCACCTTCTTGTTACATTTCTCGGATTAGACTATTACTGGCCTCTCGTTAGCCTCTGTTCATCGTTTCCAGTGTCCCACCACTGGAAATCTGGTTAAAGTCAATGTATTCTAGCTAAAATTCCACGGGGGGGATAGGTCAGGCTCTTCACGTGAATAGGATACCGCCGGGACATCTTCACATCGGGCTTCGGACTTTCTTAGATTCTGGACGGCCCCCCTGGTCCCTCTCGTTCTTTTTGGTTGCCCCCTATTCCGTCTTCCTTAAAAAGGTTACCAGCTTAGGATGGTAGATGGCAGCATGGATTCTTCCATGAGGACAATGTGTCCTGATCGTCACCAGCTCGTCCATTTTTCCAACCCTGATCAGTAGCCGCAAATTAAAGCGGACCCCAAAAAATGTTTTTCCACCACACACACAATGCTAACCATCCCTACTGTCACTATGAATGTTTCAATACCACAAAAAACAATGAGCAAATTAAAAAAAAACCACTAAATTTCCTAGGTTTGAAATAATTCGGTGTGGACTAAATCTCAGCCGATTATCCGGGACAGCCATTATGGAACGTAGGGCGCCAAGGATCAAAACAATAATTTCCATATGATTGCTCCAACTGTTTATTACAAATACAAATAAATTAAAAGCCCAAGTGTGGTACGTACTTCTCAAGACATACACAAAATAATCAATTTATAATTCTTTGCTAATCAAACGTGGAAAATTTCGTCATCTGGAAAAGAAGACGGTCTGCGTGGTTTAAGCCAAAACAGCAACCTGGCAATCAAGTTCAAATCTAAATAAACTGGTGGCTTGCGGTCAGTAAGAGAAGGTAAACAGAATGTTTGGATTAGGTCTTTAAGCTAGAATCTCTCGTTGACATTGCCTTCGTTTTTAGAGAAATCAAGCACACCACGAAGTCCATTTTTGCCGCCTTTGAAAAGGCAATGCAACGTTGCCAGACACTAACAGGTGGACGAAATTTGGGGGATTTGACCAACGCCATGATTTCACACCTGATGACTAATTTAGGCGCTTTTCAACTGCTGTTCGATGCGATAAACAGAAGAAAACAGACTGATGATTTTACAAATTGCGATCTGTGCCTGCGATTCGTGGAATGTCTCGGTAAGTGTGGTAAGGTAGCGGGAGATCGGGGCGTGGGCTCTTTCGGTACTGTTTCAGATAATTTTACTTTAAAGTTTAACTGAAAAGCTAACTTATTTTTGTATCATTTAGCTGAATACACTGCATTATTTGGATTGTTTTAAGAGATTTTTTTTTTTTTTTTTTTTTTTCACTATTTACTGTGACGGTCACGGTATCTACAGCTGTCCTCACAACGCAAATTCTACTATGATGCGGAAAATATGAATCTCAATACAAATGCGGTTTTTCCGTGGCCAGTGATCAGCTTGTGGACGGTAGCTTACTGTTTGAACACTTATTTTTCATTTTTCGTAAAACGTTTTTGTCAAGCGTAAAACACAGGTACAAGCGCATAGAAGTACCACAAATCCGACAGGGTAATCGTGCCATTCTACCTGACTTTAAGACCATAGCAGATAGCAGGCCCAATACGCGACAAAGACGGAGAGACGCTGCTTCCCAGAGGCAGAAGTAAGGCAGGAAGTTTCAATTTGTTTCGTCAAAATCAGAGCAGAATAACTCTACACACAGTCAAATCGCAGCTACACTAACTCCTCTAGAGGACACGAACATCCCTACCGAAACTCAACCAATCGTTAACGAGCGCTGGCTCTGCTCAACCAATCGTTAACGAGCGCTGGCTCTGCTCAACCAATCGTCAACGAGCGCTGGCTCTGAACTGTTCCTCGATGTTTACATCCGCCACTGCACAACAAGAACAAAGCGAGCTGGGCGGAGCTGCGACGGAGGCCCGTTTTTTATGCATGAGAAGGATAGGTCTTCGCATTACTCTCTAGAGTTATTTTGCTCTGGTCAAAGTAGATATGACTTATAGGGGTAAACACAGATGCTGGATCCATATCTGAACTTGGTTTTCTCAGATGATTAGTTATTTGGCCTTAATCTGTTTCTGAATTTTAATAGTAAAAATGTTCAAGGAGTCTGGCGAAGACTGGATCTGGCGAAGACAAGACCCAATTGTCTGGATCAGATACTGAACTTTTGTAATCCCATCGAAACCTTTGGTCTTGGCGTGTTCTGGCGTCACTCATATTCTGCGAAAGAAGGAGATGAAAAAGATGAGATCATGTTATTTTAAATATGCAAAGCACCTGCTCCACTTGCCGAAATTATGTCATAACCATACATTGACGGAGAAATTCAAAATTCAAGACGCAAGTGTTACCCTTTTGGATGTTTCGTCATCACTTTCAAAACTCATGGACAACAAGGCCCAACCAGCACACGATGTCGTCCACTGCTTCCTGACCGAAGATTAAAAATTAAGTGTCTTTTTCTGTGTGTATATATGTGTTTTGTTTATTTTCTTTATTTTCGTCATTTACTCCGCCTTTTCAAAATGGCGGGTCATAAATAAATTACTTACTTACTTACTTACTTGTTCTAGGTGACGTTCTCCAGCATATCGCCAAGCTCGATACCGAAATAACCAATCACATGCGAGCTGTTCGGGACATGCCCCTCCCCTCCTGTCCCCTGATTCAAAGGGATTGGATACTAGTAGGAGATGACGTCAGAGCCAGAATTGAACTTATTCTGGTTTCTCTAAAGAAAGGTCAGTAATTTTTTTTTTCTTCAAGTGAGGGCCGGCACTACACTGTAAAAAGTTTCTCCGAGTAAGGATTAAAGTTAACTGCAGTATTTGCTACTGGGATTAATCTTATCTCTACTGGGATAAGATTATTCCGAATTAGAGATAATCTTATCTCAGTAGAGACAAGATTAATCCCAGTAGGAAATACTGCAAGTTTTTTTTTTTACATTGTACTCATTTAGCTTTCTTGTCTTAGGTGGTTCCGTTCTTCTCGACGCCAGGAAGGCCTATTCCGGCCTGAACACCGAAGCCCAATCCGCTGCGTTCGAGCTGATTTTCAAGCCAATAGAAAAGAGGCTTAGAACCTTGCCTTCTGCTGATTGGCGGAAAGAAGGGGGCGCGGTCGTGGAGGGTCTGCCGGCATTTAGCTATGCGCCTCAGGAGTACATAACCCAGGTAAGTAGTGTTGGGCGGTATTTGGATTTTTCGATATATCGATTTTTTCACTTTCGATATTCGATGATCGATATATCGATATGGGTATTTCTTTACCATGTTTCGCTATAAGATACGTCTCGTTTCACCAGAATTTAAGAATAGAATTGTCGTTAAATAGCGTCTAGCTTCATCTCAAACTTCGAATAAATATGAAATGAATTGCGGAAAACATATTGCTCCAGTTTCAGATATATAAATGTAGGTTATGTTGGATTGTTTACAATAATTATGAATGAACAAATATCGTTTTCGATATCGATCTTTACGTTTCGATATTCGATATCGATATTTGGTGCGATATATCGATCGTTATCGAATATCGCCCAACACTACAGGTAAGGAGAATCTCTATAAAAAATTTCATAATGTGGTGACGCGATTCACTATCTTGAACTGTGACTGACAATAACATCCAAGCTAAAAATCTGTGGGAAGGAGATGCGAACTCGCGAAGCGGACCAGTTGTGCCCCGTGAGTAGAGTGAGGAAGACTATCACTCCATTGGTTCTCAAATTACAGACAGACGGAAGGATGGAGAAGAGAGGTATACCCAAGAAGCTTTCTCGACGTCCTTCGCATCAGTGTTGCCAGATCGTGATACAAGAAATACGCCTCTGTCTTGCAAAACTTTCTTTTTGACCCAAAATTGCAAAAAACCTTCAAAAACTTACAAGGATTGTCAATAGAACCCACACAATTTTAACACGCCAGCAAAAAAAAAGTCCGACATAGTCAGTCGTAAAATCCGCTACTATGGCAACATTGCTTCACATGACCTTTAATGTCTATCTGACTGTAGATTGGCCAGTATCTGATGACCCTGCCCCAGCACTTCGAAGTTTACACGAACGTCGACCACCCTGGCTTGCTATTCGCTCTCGGCATAGGCGCGCTTCCTTATTATCAACCAATTAAAAGCGAGGAAAGTAGTCACGTGACGTCTGAGCTCCTCCTTGCCTCATTGGGCTTAGGACTCTGTGAGCAGTACGCTGAGAAGATTCTAGATCTGCAGAAAATCGGAGGAGCAGCGAAGCCCCAACTACTGGCGGATATTGGTAAGTGTACATCTGAGCAGGGTGACCACATGTCGCACGATAGTGTGAATTGTCACTCAACCAATCAGTCTTTATTATTCGAAAAAGATTCCTTACGGTATTAAAGCACAACTTACTAGAAATGATCTTTTCCCTACAAAATGGATCAGAAAAAATGTTTTTGAAAATACCATTACTTTCCACCTGAAACTAGCGATTCTCTTGTTAGCGATTGTCGATTATAGCCAGCCTTCCTGCTCTCCGACGCGGCGGCGGGGCGCAAAAGATTTGAAAACCGAACGTGCCTTGGAAAAACTAAGCAAATTAAAGAAGTAATAAACAGAAGATTATCACATCCTTATGTGTGAAGGAGTTGTCAGCGGGCAATGAAGATTCCGGCAAACTTTTCGTTGGGTGACGGGAAAACTCGGCAAAGCCGAAAAAGCGCTAAAAATTCGTAGTTACGAAACGAAAGAATGGAGAACGGTGGTGATTTTAGAAGCTTTATAATTCCGTATGGGAGCTAAGTATATTATAAAAAGCAGAATAAGCAAGAAGAGTCCTTTAACAAAAATAACGAATATTTGTTCTCTCGTCAAACATAACTATATACAATTGCGCTTTTGCATAGTCAAATATTCAATAATTACACAAGAACAAGAATTGCAACAAGTTAAAGCGCTAAACTTCAATGATTAAAATAAAAGATAGGAAAAGAGTTTAAAAGTTCGCTTTGAAAAAAACTCTCAAAGGAGGGGACAAAAGTTCGTTCGTACCGCGCATGAATAGCCCGAATGTGTTGGATCTTAGGAACTCTATTTTGTTTTAGTCAAATTCATCTCTATTACATAAAATGTCCAGATGTGCCATTTTCCAGCAGAATTAACTCCGACCAAAAGTGACTATTTTACTTTTTTTCTTGGAAATCAAATGTCATTCTTGCAGGAGCAGTTCCGACCAAAAATGAGCATTTCACATTTTTTCATGAAAACAAAATTTCACTCCCAACTCACTCTCTGTTTCCGGCCAAAAGTCACTCTAAATTTTGCATCTCATTACTGAGAAGAACAAAATAAGAAGTAGAACCTCCGTCTCTCGATCCCTGTACTATAGCCTGACTACAACCATGCGGAGATGAATAGATTCCGATGGAAACGAGCGGAGGTAGACGCTACGCGGAACATCACAATTCGTTACCTGTACAAACAGGTTATCGCAGTAGAATCCCGGAGAAGAAAAGTCGAGAGTTAACAGAGAACGTGTCCGAAAGCCTCTTGGTGCTGTAAATGCTGCATTAATGCTGCATTTTCTTCTTTTTTTTTGTCCGAAAGCTGTTACCTTTTTTTCTTCTCTGACACTTTTGGAATGCCAAAATTTAAGTCAGGAAGAAGAAGAAGAAAAAAGAATTAGCTGTATAAAGCTGACAAAATGGACCAGCTACTGATATCAAACCTTCTTATCTTTCCTTTCTTCGTTGGCCATGATCGCCAGTTGTCTTAGAATTTGGAATGTTTGCCGAATTATCAGTTGTCTTTTTGAATTTATTATGTTTGCCGCCGAAAACACTGAGAGAATCGCCGTACTCCCCAGTTTCTTCTTGGAAATTCAGCATAAAATTTAGCATTCTTGCTGAATTTTTCGATGAATTTTATGCTGAACTAATGCTGCATTAACTGAGCGAAAATCTAAGTCCGAAAGCGAAATGCTGCATAAAATGCTGAATTAATTCAGCATTTTCGTTCGTTTCCGAGCTTTCGGAGACGTTCAGACTGTTGGGTCTATACTATTGTGACTTCACACGGCTATGCTCTTTTCCTCTCATCAAAAGGATCTGTAGATATATTCTTAAAGTTTTAACACGAGGATGTGCAAACATGCGGTATCTATCACTTCTGACAGTGTATGCGATACCCGTGCAGATGGCGATCGAAGGCGATTTGGGTAGCTATGGTCATGCGATAGACGTGGTCGAGCCATCTCCCTCAGTGGCAATCCTGTGCGACTTTTGAGAACATTATAAGACTTAGGTTGATACGGCTTCGTATCGTCCTCTCTGGAGGCTGATACGACACAGTGTAGGGGATACCCAATCAGATTACGGTCGAAGGTGATTTGGGTAGCTGTTGAATGGTATTGCGCTAGACGTGGTTGAGCCATCTCACGCGGTGACAATCCTGTGCAACCTTTGAGAACATTATAAGACCCACTTACGTTGATACGGCTTCGGAGAACTTTATAAGACCCACTTAGGTTGATATGGCTTCGTATCATCCTCTCTGGAGGCTGATAGAGACAGTGTAGGCGATACCGGTGCAGATGACGGTCGGCGATTTGGGTAGCTGCTGAATGGTCATACGCTATACGCTAGACGTGGTCGAGCCATCTCACTCAGCGGCAATCCTGTGCAACTTTTGAGAACATTGTAAGACCCACTTAGGTTGATACGGCCTCGTATCATCCTATCTGGAGGCTGATACGAGACAGTGTAGGCGATACCCGTGCTGAAGACGGTCGAAGGCGATTTGGGCAGCTATTGAATGGTCATACGCTAGACATGGTCGAGCCATCTCACTCAGTGGCAATCCTGTGCAACTTTTGAGAATATTATAAAACCCACTTAGGTTGATACGGCTTCATATCATCCTCTCTGGAGGCTGATACGAGACAGTGTAGGCGATACCCGTGCAGATGACTGTCGAAGGCGATTTGGGTAGCTGTTGACTGGTCATACGCTAGACGTGGTCGAGCCATCTCACTCAGCGGCAATCCTGTGCAACTTTTGAGAACATTGTAAGACCCACTTAGGTTGATACGGCCTCGTATCATCCTCTCTGGAGGCTGATACGAGACAGTGTAGGCGATACCCGTGCTGAAGACGGTCGAAGGCGATTTGGGTAGCTATTGAATGGTCATGCGCTAGACATGGTCGAGCCATCTCACTCAGTGGCAATCCTGTGCAACTTTTGAGAATATTATAAGACCCACTTAGGTTGATACGGCTTCGTATCATCCTCTCTGGAGGCTGATACGAGACATTGCAGGCGATACCCGTGCAGATGACTGTCGAAGGCGATTTGGGTAGCTGTTGACTGGTCATGCGCTAGACGTGGTCGAGCCATCTCACCCAGTGGCAATCCTGTGCAACTTTCAGGAACTTTAACTAAAAATTGCCACAGTAGCAAAAACTATATAATAGGCAACGAAAATAAAATAAATGCATATTAATAGCCAGGGCAGTATTTTATAGGCTTTTCCCTCTGGTCCATGTCTTTTTCGTCCGACCCGCGGGCAACCTCCCCCCCCCCCCCCCCCCCCCCGAAATGGGCCTGGCAATAGCGAACGACATCTCAATAATTTACCATTTAAAAAGAAATACAGAAATGAAACAAGGAACCGAATAGGCACAAATGAAAACCCCAACGAAAAGAAACGCAAAAAGTAGATAAAAAGGATCCGTCTTGAAGGTATTGCTTTTATTGTGCCGAGCCTCGAAAAAATGTCAAGACAAAAATCTCTGTGTGTTACTCGAATTGATTTTTTTTTCTTAATTCCGAAAGATAAGTATAATTTTATTACTTTTTATCTGCACATTATCGACCCGACAAAAATCCTGAAATCAACAGGAAAATACCGGAATCCTCGAGCAAATCCCGGAACTTCCAGAATCCCCATCGAATCCCCACCACAAAAATAAAAACCGGAATTCCGGGATAAATCCCCACCCGTGGCAAACCTGCCTCGCAGACGCAAAAGGAAGACGAAATTTTTTCGTTCAGATTATTCCCAAAAAAGAACAAACGAGCCCTCGGGGAAACGATCTCTGAAGATGCTGGCAGATAACCCTTCCACCACTATTAGGACAATTTCAGTCAAAACCCAGTCAAAACCTATAAACCATCTTGTTCAAAATATATGAATACAGATTTATTCAGAAGATATTTTACATTCAGCCATCCTATGATTACAATCACCACTAGATAGAGCAATTTTGCCTCTTTAAAATCAACAAATCGTTAATTCGGGTGGGTAGAAATGATTCAACGCATCCGACACTGCGGCAAAATAAGTTCTTCTTTGCTTGTCTCACAAAATTGAAATGGCAGCAGTGTAAACCTGGGCTTATGTGTAGCCTAAGTTTAAATTTTGTTTCTGGGCAAGCAGATACACAATAATCATGGTATAGCGGTAGCGAGCTTGGGTTTCAAATCATGGACCCGGGATCGTTCCCTGCCGCATCACTTTAGCTGTGTGACAAGATTTTTGTTTCATCGAGAGCGACCGCACTGCCCTGGTAAGACTTCTGTTCCTGACTCCGTCCATTTTGGGGGGAGTTAAGGGAAGGAGAATCCGGAAATTACTGACTTCCGTAGGCTGCGAACAGATGCTCCGATTCAGGTGAAATTTTATGTGCCAAAACAGGTAGAGGCTTCTTTGCTTGTCTCACACAAAAGCTGGAAGCTCATATGGCACTTGCAAGGCTGGGTCAGAGGATGAAAGTAGGAGTTCGTCAATTCGTGGCTTTGCTGTGATCATTTGTAAGCAAAACCCTTCAGATAACAATGATCATGCGTCCTTGGAAATCACGAGCATATATCGTTCGTAAAAACTATTTTATTTTTGCATTTGGCTATGATGATGCGCACTTTAAGGGCACTAGAGATCCATCTGTAACGAACATTCTTGAAGCGAGAATGATGATAAGCTCATAATGTATATTTTGCTCAAAATTATAGTTTGTACTTTAAGGAATTAACTTGTAAGCAAAACCCTTGAGACAAATGATCATGGGCCAATGGTGACCATGGATATATTTTGTTTGGTCAAAAGTATTTTTTTCACTTTTCGGTTAAGATCCGCACTTTTAGGGTGCTAAAAAATCATTTTTGAGCGAAACCCTTACGGCAAAAATGATCATGGGCTCATGGGATCATGAAAATGTATACTTTGATTAAAAGTATTTTTTGTACTTTGCGGTTAGGATTAGTACTTTAAGGGATGGTCGGATCTGACAAGTTACCATTTGTAAGCCAATCTTGTCAAGTCTCCAATGTCCAAGCCAAGTTGCATCGTCCTAGCACATCTGGAAGTACGTTAATTCGCGACCAACGAGATTTCCGGTTCCTCCTCCAGGTCCCCCGCACCAGTTATCGGCGAGGTTATCGGATCCGGGGTCCGATTTGAAACCGAACATCCGAGACACTTTTTTTTAACACTTGTCAAGTTTCATGCATGTCCGATTACCCATTCCAAACTTATATTTGTTACTAGTTACTCAATTAAACTCTGACTCTTGGTTACAGGATGATGAGCATCCGAAACTGAAATCCATACCAAGAAAATCAGAAAACAATCATAAAAGTATAGTATAGCATTTGTTGCCAAAATCGTTAAAATCTGCATTTGCCTCGCCACACAAGCCCCCTTGGCGGAGTGGTCTAGCGCCTCGCCCTCATGAGAGAGGACGTCGGATCGATACCACATCTGGACATTAGTCTTTTGCTACCCTTGTTCCTAGTTTCCGGACTCCCGGATCCGGGGAAATTCGGATCGGGAATCCGGACTTGAAATGTGATACCTGAGACAGGACGTCATTCGAAATATCAGGTTTCATTAAGATCAGATTCCCATTCAAAAATTAAAAAATAGTCAATACTCTGGACTCCCCCTCCCTCCACTCCCCCCACGGTGGTCAAATCGGGGAAGAGACTATTTCCAAATTAGTTTGGTCGGGTCTTCGATACGCCTGCCAAGTTTCATCCGTCCTAGCACTTGTGGAAGTACCCCGACGCGAGATGAGTGTCCTGACAGACCGACAGACCGACCGACCGAAAAGTGATCGGTAAATGGCACTTTAAAAATCGAAATGGCCTGGGCTTATTCGTATATTTAAGTTCTGTGTCTGGGCAGTCAGACACACATTGTCGTGGTGTAGCGGTAGCGAGCTTGGGTTTCAAACCATGGACCTGGGATCGTTCCCTGCCGCATCACTTTTGCTGCGTGACAAGATTTTTGTTCCATCGAGAGCGACCGCAGCAAACTATTTGTCCGGCGAAAAAAATTTCATATAGGTGTTCAGCATGTCTGCTTACCCTTAGATTGAACCTCTAATCAACTTGAAATCAAACTTTAATTTTTCAGAAATTTTTCGGGAAATTTTTCGGTTTTAGTCGGATTCCGGGTGAACTACTTGTCCGGCGAAAAAATAATTTTCATATGAGTCTTCAGCAGGTCTGCTTACCCCTAGACTGAACCTCTAATCAACTTAAGATTAAACTTTTATTTTTCAGAAATTTTCCGGTTTTAGCCGGATTCCGGGTGAACTACTTGTCCGGCGAGAAAATTATTTTATATTCGGATTCATCATGTCTCCTTACCCTAAATCGACCTTCTCGTTAGCTTTTAAAAATATTAACCCTTCCACCACTATTAGGACATTTTCAGTCAAAACCTATAAGTCATCTTGTTGAAAACAGGTGAATACAATTTATTCAGAAGATATTTTGCATTCAGCCATCCTGTGATTACAATCACAACTATGTAGAGCAATTGTGTCTCTTTAAAATCAACAAATCGTTAATTCGGATGAGTTTTGAAATGATTCAACGGCAAAACGCTAAGTTCTTCTTTGCTTGTCTCACAAAATCGAAATGGCAGCAGTGTAAACCTGGGCTTGTGTGTATAATAAATAGCTTTCTCTGGCAGTCAGGTACACATCGTCGTGGTGTAGCGTTAGTGAGCTTGGGTGTCAAACCAAGGACCCGGGCTCGTTCCCTGTCTGCATCACTTTTGCTCTGCGACAAGATTTTTGTTTCGTCGAGAGAGACCACAATGCCCTGGGAAGAATTCCGTCCCTGGATCCGACCATTTTTCGGGGAGGTAAGGGAAGGAGAATCCAGAAACTACAGACTTCCCTAGGTTGCGAACAGATGGTTCGATTTCGATTCAGGGGAAACTTTATGGGTGATAAGAACTGATGACCTAGATATGCAAAACATGTGTCCGAACCGAACCCCATGCGGCCATGGTTGGGGGAGTTGGAAGTGTGTGTGTGTGGGGGGGGGGGGGGTCCGGAAACTTTGTGACCGATGTAAAAACACGACCAAAGGGTTTTATGGGATCCCAAAAATTTCATATTTGTCCAGACAATTGGATCTTCTAGATATCCCAGATACCCGGTCTTCGCCAGATTCCTTGATAATTTTTCCTATTAAAATTTAGAAATCGATTAAGGCCAATGGCTATCATTTGAGAAAACCAAGCTCAGATATGGATTCAGTGTTTGTGGTTACTCCTATACGTCGTCTCTACTTCGACGATATCGACAAAACTTCCAGCTGCCTTACTTCATCTGCCTCGACTTCTGCCAAATTTCCAGTTTCTGTCGGACTCTTGGCGAACTACTTGTCCGTTAAAACAGTTCAAAAACGAATTCAGCGTATCTCCTTACCATTATAATGTACCTCGAATCAACTTCAGATAAAACTTTTAACGAATTTTCAAGTCTTAGCCGGATTCCGGGCGAACTACTGGTTCGGCGAAAAAAGTAATTTACATATATATTCAGCATGCCTCCTTACCACTGCATCGAGCCTCTAATCAACTTCAGAAAAACTTTTACTTTAGCAGGATTCAGGGCGAACTGTGTGTCCGGGTGGAAAATGATTGTCATATGCTGATTCAGCATTTCTTCTTACCCCTGAATCGAACATGTAATCAAGTACAAATAAAACTTTTATTTTAAACAAATTTTCCGGTTTTGGCTGGATTCCGGGCGAACTACTTGTCTGGCGAAAAATAATTTCATATGCGTGTTCAGCATGTCTGCTCACCCATAGAGTGAACCTCTAACCATTTTAAAATTAAACTTTTATTTTTAGAAATTTTCCGGTTTTTGCCAGGTTCCGGGCGAACTTATTGTCCGACGAGAAAATGATTTTCATATTCGGATTCATCATGTCTCCTTACCTCTAAACCGACCTTCTCGTTAGCTTTATTATTGTCCGCCCATGAATTTGACCCCCCCCCCCCCCTCCCCCCCCCCCACACCCGTAAATATAGGGCTACAGAGCCAATCTTCGAACTTGACCTGTACTTTGTCTCAAAGAGTCCTCGTGCTAAGTTTGAACAAAATATCTCAACCCCATCGAGAGTTATCGTGCTAACAGACGGACGGACGGACAACTTTTTAGATGTCATAGGTATCCGTCCACTTACGTTTTGGGATCCCAATAAGCTGACTTTTCGGTTAAACTTTAAATTTCCCAATTTCCTATTCGGGGGTGTTACCGGGGGGCCGTACCCGTTTTTTCCCGATGTTCGGACGTGCCAAAGGAGCCCTCGGGGAAACCATCTCTGAAGATGCGGGTAGATAACCCTTCAACCACTATTAGGACATTTTCAGTCAGTCAAAACCTATAAGTCATCTTGCTCAAAACAGGTGAATACAAATTTATTCAGAAGATATTTTGCATTTAGCCATCCTATGATTACAATTAGAAGTATGTAGAGCAATTTTGACTCTTGAAAATCAACAAATCGTTAATTCGGGTTAGTATTCAACGCATCCGACACTGCGGCAAACGCTTTGTTTACTTTAAAAAAAAATTCCGGTTTAGCCGGATTCCGGGCGAACTACTTGTCCGTCGAAAAAAAAAATTGATATACGTGTTCTGGATGTCTGCTTACCCCTAGATTGAACCTCTGATCATTAAGTCCCTCTCTAAATATTTTTGATGTGGCAACGCTGCTTCCACCACTAGTAGGAATTTCAATCAAAACCTATAAGTCATCTTGCTCAAAACAGGTGAATACAAATTTATTCAGAAGATATTTTGTATTCAGCCATCCTATGATTACAATTAGAAGTATGTAGAGCAATTTTTACTCTTGAAAATCAACAAATCGTCAATTCGGATGCGTTGAAATGATTCAACGCATCCGACACTGCGGCAAAACGCCAAGTTCTGCTTTGCTTGTCTCACGAAATCGAAATGGCAGCAGTGCCTTGGCGTATGTGTAAAAAAAAGTAGCTGTCTCTGCCAATTAAACACACATTGTCGTGGTGTAGCGGTAGCGAGCTTGGGTGTCAAACCAAGGACCCGGGATCGTTCCCTGTCTGCATCACTTTTACTGTGCGACAAGATTTTTGTTTCATCGAGAGCGACCACAATGGAATGGGAAGACTTCCGTTCCTGGATCCGACCATTTTTGGGGTAGTTAAGGGAAGGAGAATCCGGAAATTACTGACTTCCGTAGGTTGCGAATAGATGGTCCGATTCAGGTGAAACTTTATGTGCCAAAACAGGCAGAGGCTTCTTTCCTTGTCCCACACAAAAGCTGGAAGCTCATATGGCACTTGCAAGGCTTGGTCAGATGATGAAAGTAGGAGTTCGTCAATTCGTGGCTTTGCTGTGATCATTTGTAAGCAAAACCCTTCAGATAACAATGATCATGCGTCCTTGGAAATCACGAGCATAAATCGTTCGTAAAAACTATTTTATTTTTGCATTTGGCTATGATGATGCGCACTTTAAGGGCACTAGAGATCCATCTGTAACGAACATTCTTGAAGCGCAAATGATGATAATGATGCGAAAGATTGTCCGATTCAGGTGAAACTTTATGGGTGATAAGAATTGATGAACTGGATATGCAAACCATGTGTTCGAACCCCATGCGGCCATGGATGGGGGGGGGGGGGGTCCGGAAACTTTGTGGCAGATGTAAAAACACGACCAAAGGTTTCGCTGGGATCCCAAAAATTTCATATATATCCAGACAATTGGATCTCCTAGATATCCGGTCTTCGCCAGACTCCTTGATAATTTTCACTATTAAAATTTAGAAACAGAAGGCCAATGTCATCTGAAAAACCAAGTTCAGATATGGATTCAGTGTTTGTGTTTACCCCTATACGTCATCTCTACTTCGACGAAATCGATCACAACTTCCAGCTGCCTAGTTCTGCCTCGACTTCTGCCAAATTTCCTATTTCTTTCGGACTCTGGACGAACTACTTGTCCGTTAAAAAAAGTTCAAAAACGAATTCAGCGTATCTCCTCAGCCCTATATTGAACCTCTAATCAGCTTCAAATAAAACTTTTAACAAATTTTCAAGTTTTAGCCGGATTCCGGGCGAACTACTGGTTCTGCGAGAAAATAACTTACATATATGAATTCACTATGCCTCCTTATCACTACATCGAGCCTCTAATCAACTTCAGAAAAAACTTCACTTATAACAAATTTTCCGGTTTCAGCGGGATTAGCCGGATTCCCAGTTTTAGCCGGATTCCGGCGAACATCGCAAAAGTTGTCTGTCTGTCCGTCCGTCTGTTAGCACTATTACTCTCGAAGGGGTTGAGATATTTTGATCAAACTTGGCATGAAAATGCCAAATGCCTTGTACTGCACGCCCTGAAGTAGGAAGGCTTTTTAGACTGTCCGGGTATGCTACATCTGAAATTCGGCACAGTAATTCCATAAGGACCCCTCATACGTAGTCTGCCTTTGACACCGTCCCTAGCTCCCCGACAGACAGAAAATTTTTTCGGCCTAGCCGAGTTTGATGGAATGCCGACAACTCTGTCAAGAAGAAGGTAGAGACAAAATCAATTTTTATTGACTTTTGGTAGACATGGTAGGCCAACAGGTCGATCTTGTGGGTCATATAATGCGTGTCCTGGCGAATTCAGGCACCTTTTGTTTTGCTTGACTTTTCCACTTTTTAACCACGGCGCGCAGTCTTCAAACGTTTTGCGTTGTATCTCCGCTTTGGATAGGGAGAAGTCTGCACAGAGTCGACAAGCGCCAACAAGAAAATCGCTATTTTCACTAGGAAAGCACTAATATTTCTAGTAATTGTTGTGCTTCAAGTTCGGCGATGCATCTTGAGCCATCTGTTTTCGTCGCCCATGTAGCACAGCCGTACTATTTCATGATAGAGATAGTCAAACAGATCATTCGTCCGGTAAGCTGGTTGATTATCTTTTTTTTTAGATTATTTGGGGAACATTTTCGAAGATCTTGGTCTGGATCTTTCTCCACCCCTCTCGGACATCTCTAGATATCTTCGGAGTTCAAGTGAAAGTTTGAACCAAAAGTTGAAGGAAAATTTGGATATTTTGTTTCAGGATTAGGTGGTTGGTTGTTTTTATGGCACTTGCAGCCTCTGGCTCAAGTGCCATATACCGATCACAATTCCGTCTGTCGGTCTGTCGGTCTGTCGGTCTGTCGGTCTGTCGGTCTGTCGGTCGGTCCGAGTTTTTTTGTCCCACATATCCGAGTTAGGGTACTTCCAGATGTGCTAGGACAATGAAACTTGGCAGGCATATCAGGGACCCGACCAAACTAACCTGGAAATAATCAGTTTCCCGATCCGACCATATGGGGGGGAGTGCGGGGTGCTGGAAACTTGCAAATTTAGGGCATTTTGTCACTTTTTTTCTGAGTTAGGGTACTTCTAGATGAGCTAGGACAATGAAACTTGGCAGGAATATCAGGGACCCGACCAAACGAACCTGGAAATAATCAGTTTCCCGATCCGACCATATGCGGGGGAGTGGGGGCGCTCGAAACTTGAAAATTTAGGGCATTTTGTCACACTTTTTCGAGTTAGGGTACTTCCAGATGAGCTAGGACAATGAAACTTGGCAGGAATATCAGGGACCTGACCAAAGTAACCTGGAAATAATAAGTTTCCCGATCCGACCATATGCGGGGGAGTTGGGGCGCTGGAAACTTGAAAATTTAGGGCATTTTGTCACACTTTTTCGAGTGAGGGTACTTCCAGATGAGCTAGGACAATGAAACTTGGCAGGAATATCACGGACCCGACCAAACTAACCTGGAAATAATCAGTTTCCCGATCCGACCATATGGGGGGGAGTGCGGGGCGCTGGAAACTTGAAAATTTAGGGCATTTTGTCACACTTTTTCGAGTTAGGGTACTTCCAGTTGTGCTAGGACCATGAAACTTGGCAGGCATATCAGAGACCCGACCAAACAAAATTAGGAATAATCAGTTTTCTGATCCGACCATTTTGGGGGGGGGTGGAGGGCAGGGGAATCCGGGAAACTGAGAAGTGTGTAACTTTCGAACGGATGATCGGATTGTAATGAAACTTCATAACTGAAGAGAATATATATCTGTAATGTCCCGTTTAAAGTCTTGACCGGATTCGGTAGCCAGGGGGGAGTTGGGGGGGGGGGGAGACCGGAAATTTCAAGAAACGGTTAGAATGGAGGGATCGGAGTGAAACTTGCTGGGAGGAACAAGCATCTGCTCTAGATAAGTCCTTTAGACCATTGTACTGGATCCGGACACTTATGGGGGGGGGGGCCGGAATTCCGGTGATGGTGGTTTTTTGGATTTTCACGATGAAACTTAGCAGGCATATCAGGGACCCAATCAAACTGACTTCAAAATAAAAATATTGTTGATCAGATAATGGTGGGGGAGTGGAGGGAGGGGAATCCGCAGGGGAATCCGGGAAATTGAGAAGTGTGTAACTTTCGAACGGATGATCGGATTGTAATGAAACTTCATAACTGAACAGAATATATATCTGTAATGTCCCGTTTAAAGTCTTGACCGGATTCGGTAGCCAGGGGGGAGTTGGGGGGGGGGAGACCGGAAATTTCAAGAAACGGTTAGAATGGAGGGATCGGAGTGAAACTTGCTGGGAAGAACAAGCATCTGCTCTAGATAAGTCCTTTAGGCCATTGTACTTGATCCGGACACTTATGGGGGGGGGGGGGTCCCGGAATTTCGGTGATGGTGGTTTTGGGGACTTTCACGATGAAACTTGGCAGGCATATCAGGGACCCAATCAAACTGACTTCAAAATAAAAATTTTGTCGATCAGATAATGGTGGGGGGAGTGGAGGGAGGGGAATCCGAAATTTTCAGTCATGCGTAATTTTAGAATGGTTGATCGGATTCGAGTGAAATTAAAGAATTCAACAGAGGACATTTCTCCGATGATTTTTTTCATATCCGGACCGGATCCGGCAACTATTGGGGGGGGGGGGAAATACGTGCCCCGTTTAGAATGGAGGGATCGGGATGGAACTTTGTGGGAAGAACAAACAGATGCTCTAGGTAAGTCATTTGCTGAATCGGATTGGCTACGTGCACCGCGGGGGAGCTGGGTGGGGTGGGGGGGGGGGGGTGGACCGGAAATCTCGAGAAACGGTTAGAATGATGGTATCGGAGTGAAACTTGCTGGGAAGAACAAACATCTGGTCCATATAAATCTTTTACATAATTTGACTGGATCCGGACACTTGAGGGGGGGGGGAGGAGGGGTATCCCGGAATTCCGTTTTTGGGGGATTTTCACGACGAAACTTGGAAGGCATATCAGGGACCCGGTCAAACTGACTTGGAATAAAAAAAATCCTCGATATGATAATCTTGGGGGGGGGGGAGTTGAGGGAGGGGAATCCGGAATATTGAGTCATGCGTAACTTTGGAACGGGTGATCGGATTCGAGTGAAATTTAATAATTAAACAGAGGACATTTTTCTCTTGTGACCTTTTTCATTTCCGGACCGAATCCGGCAATTATCGGGGGGAGGGCGGAAAATACTTGACCCGCTTAGACTGGTGTGATCTGGATCGAACTTCGTGGGAATGACAAACAGATGCTCTGGATTAATCATTTGCAGAACAGGATTGGCTCCGGTTATTGTGGGTGGAGTTGGAGGAGGGGGAGGGGGGTCTGGGATTCCGGTGATCGCGCGTTAAGGTACTTCCAGATGTGCTAGGACGATGAAACTTCGCTGGAATATTGGAGACTCAACAACATTTGCTTAGAAATTGCTACTTCCCAAATCCGATTATTCCTTAAAGTACCAATCTTGACCGCAAAGTAAAAAAAATACTTTTAAGCAATATATGCATTTTCGTGATGCCCATCAGCCCATTAGCAGTTTTGCCTCAAGGGTTTTGCTTACAAATGAAGTTCCAGCTCCCTTATAGCGCGCATCTCAACCGCAAAGTCGAAACTTACTCTTGATCAATCAAATCATCTTGACACATGCAAGTGCCATATGAGCTTACAGCTCTTGTTCTTGTCGGAATTGTTAAAGTTTTATATTACAAAGTTGACATTTTATATTACGTAACCTTTGTTTAATTTTTGTTGTGAAGCTTTGAGTTTTGTGCTGGCGTTCGAGGCGTTTCGGCGTGACCGACTAAAGTTTAAACAAAATCAGATAGTGGAATAAATGAGAAGAAAAATATAAAAAGCACGTACTAAACACATAGTAGACAAACCGGTGGACGGTGGTGAGGGTTTGAGCTCAAACAGGTATTAGCCAATAAATCCTCATGTAGAATTTCAGTGTTACAAGAGGATCTGTAGCAAGTATTTTCTTTATGACTAATGGTTCATTTACACATTGCGTAAAATCCGAGCGTATTTTACGCACGTTTTAAGCTTGAAAATATTTCTAGCAATACGGACGTATTTGAGAAATCGGTCCGTTTTGTATCTAAATATGTCTGTATTGCTAGAAATCTTTTCAAGCTCAAAACGTGCGTAAAATACTCTCGGATTTTACGCAGTGTGTGAACCTACCATAAGGCTGGTCATGTCCAGAGATGGGCGAATCCGAATCCGGATTTGGATTCGAATCCAGGATTCGTCCTTTTAGCTGGATTCGAATCCGGATTCGAATCCTTAGCTTCTCAGGCAGGATTCGGATTCCAGACCTTCAAAATCCCGAATCCACTCGAGTTTTTATGGCACTTGTAGCCTCTGGCTCAAGTGCCATATACCGATCACAATTCCGTCTGTCGGTCTGTCGGTCTGTCGGTCTGTCGGTCTGTCGGTCGGTCCGAGTTTTTTTGTCCCACATATCCGAGTTAGGGTACTTCCAGATGTGCTAGGACAATGAAACTTGGCAGGCATATCAGGGACCCGACCAAACTAACCTGGAAATAATCAGTTTCCCGATCCGACCATATGGGGGGGAGTGCGGGGCGCTGGAAACTTGCAAATTTAGGGCATTTTGTCACTTTTTTTCTGAGTTAGGGTACTTCTAGATGAGCTAGGACAATGAAACTTGGCAGGAATATCAGGGACCCGACCAAACGAACCTGGAAATAATCAGTTTCCCGATCCGACCATATGCGGGGGAGTGGGGGCGCTCGAAACTTGAAAATTTAGGGCATTTTGTCACACTTTTTCGAGTTAGGGTACTTCCAGATGAGCTAGGACAATGAAACTTGGCAGGAATATCAGGGACCTGACCAAAGTAACCTGGAGATAATAAGTTTCCCGATCCGACCATATGCGGGGGAGTTGGGGCGCTGGAAACTTGAAAATTTAGGGCATTTTGTCACACTTTTTCGAGTGAGGGTACTTCCAGATGAGCTAGGACAATGAAACTTGGCAGGAATATCACGGACCCGACCAAACTAACCTGGAAATAATCAGTTTCCCGATCCGACCATATGGGGGGGAGTGCGGGGCGCTGGAAACTTGAAAATTTAGGGCATTTTGTCACACTTTTTCGAGTTAGGGTACTTCCAGTTGTGCTAGGACCATGAAACTTGGCAGGCATATCAGAGACCCGACCAAACAAAATTAGGAATAATCAGTTTTCTGATCCGACCATTTTGGGGGGGGGGGTGGAGGGCAGGGGAATCCGGGAAACTGAGAAGTGTGTAACTTTCGAACGGATGATCGGATTGTAATGAAACTTCATAACTGAAGAGAATATATATCTGTAATGTCCCGTTTAAAGTCTTGACCGGATTCGGTAGCCAGGGGGGAGTTGGGGGGGGGGAGACCGGAAATTTCAAGAAACGGTTAGAAT
This sequence comes from Branchinecta sandiegonensis, assembly GCA_030848855.1. Classification (NCBI taxonomy): domain Eukaryota; kingdom Metazoa; phylum Arthropoda; class Branchiopoda; order Anostraca; family Branchinectidae; genus Branchinecta; species Branchinecta sandiegonensis. The sequence continues at coordinate 7,830,250 of JAUPMV010000019.1, forward strand.
GGAGGGATCGGAGTGAAACTTGCTGGGAAGAACAAGCATCTGCTCTAGATAAGTCCTTTAGACCATTGTACTGGATCCGGACACTTATGGGGGGGGGGGGCCGGAATTCCGGTGATGGTGTTTTTTTGGATTTTCACGATGAAACTTGGCAGGCATATCAGGGACCCAATCAAACTGACTTCAAAATAAAAATATTGTTGATCAGATAATGGTGGGGGAGTGGAGGGAGGGGAATCCGCAGGGGAATCCGGGAAATCGAGAAGTGTGTAACTTTTGAACGGATGATCGGATTGTAATGAAACTTCATAACTGAACAGAATATATATCTGTAATGTCCCGTTTAAAGTCTTGACCGGATTCGGTAGCCAGGGGGGAGACCGGAAATTTCAAGAAACGGTTAGAATGGAGGGATCGGAGTGAAACTTGCTGGGAAGATCAAGCATCTGCTCTAGATAAGTCCTTTAGGCCATTGTACTTGATCCGGACACTTATGGGGGGGGGGGTCCCGAAATTCCGGTGATGGTGGTTTTGGGGACTTTCACGATGAAACTTGGCAGGCATATCAGGGACCCAATCAAACTGACTTCAAAATAAAAATTTTGTCGATCAGATAATGGTGGGGGGAGTGGAGGGAGGGGAATCCGAAATTTTCAGTCATGCGTAATTTTAGAATGGTTGATCGGATTCGAGTGAAATTTAAGAATTCAACAGAGGACATTTCTCCGATGATTTTTTTCATATCCGGACCGGATCCGGCAACTATTGGGGGGGGGGGGGGGGGGAAATACGTGCCCCGTTTAGAATGGAGGGATCGGGATGGAACTTTGTGGGAAGAACAAACAGATGCTCTAGGTAAGTCATTTGCTGAATCGGATTGGCTACGTGCACCGTGGGGGAGCTGGGTGGGGTGCGGGGAGGGGGGGGACCGGAAATCTGGAGAAACGGTTAGAATGATGGTATCGGAGTGAAACTTGCTGGGAAGAACAAACATCTGGTCCATATAAATCTTTTACATAATTTGACTGGATCCGGACACTTTAGGGGGGGGGGGGAGGGGTATCCCGGAATTCCGTTTTTGGGGGATTTTCACGACGAAACTTGGAAGGCATATCAGGGACCCGGTCAAACTGACTTGGAATAAAAAAAAATCCTCGATATGAAAATCTTGGGGGGGGGGGAGTTGAGGGAGGGGAATCCGGAATATTGAGTCATGCGTAACTTTGGAACGGATGATCGGATTCGAGTGAAATTTAATAATTAAACAGAGGACATTTTTCTCTTGTGACCTTTTTCATTTCCGGACCGAATCCGGCAATTATCGGGGGGAGGGCGGAAAATACTTGACCCGCTTAGACTGGTGTGATCTGGATCGAACTTCGTGGGAATGACAAACAGATGCTCTGGATTAATCATTTACAGAACAGGATTGGCTCCGGTTATTGTGGGTGGAGTTGGAGGAGGGGGAGGGGGGTCTGGGATTCCGGTGATCGCGCGTTAAGGTACTTCCAGATGTGCTAGGACGATGAAACTTCGCTGGAATATTGGAGACTCAACAACATTTGCTTAGAAATTGCTACTTCCCAAATCCGATTATTCCTTAAAGTACCAATCTTGACCGCAAAGTAAAAAAAATACTTTTAAGCAATATATGCATTTTCGTGATGCCCATCAGCCCATTAGCAGTTTTGCCTCAAGGGTTTTGCTTACAAATGAAGTTCCAGCTCCCTTATAGCGCACATCTCAACCGCAAAGTCGAAACTTACTCTTGATCAATCAAATCATCTTGACACATGCAAGTGCCATATGAGCTTACAGCTCTTGTTAAAAAATTGTGCCTTCCTAGTATTTTCGTAAGAACTGATAACCCCAGTAATCCGCTCGGATTTTGCAATTCCCAATGGAGAAAAACATACCTGAAGGTTCAAACGAATTCAGTTTTCAAGGCTAATTTGCATTGTTTTATCGAATTCATTAGCGCTAGTGCCCAACCAAGATCAGATAGTTAGAAACGGAAACAAAGATCGGGAGTGCAGGCATTAAGCCGTGAACTAGCATAGTGACTGGCTTGGTTTGTTAGAAGTATACTGGAGTATGGCAGATAATAGTGAGGTGACGGCTATGGTTTCTGGTACAGACGATGAAGTTCAAACTGTAGTTTCTAACCGGGCAACCCCACAGTTGAATCCAGCAAAGCAACAGTTAAATGATAGCCAGGACGGTATTGACAAGTTGAGCTCTGGAACTAGCTTCTCGGGGAAGGTATCCGGCAGAATGAAGTGTCGTCTGTGTGTCGAAGTAACCGAGATCAGCACTTTGGGTGCCATGAGATCCATTTGTCTTTTGGATTTTACTTTTGGCGTTTAAACAATGCCATTTCAAATGAAACTTTATATGTTAGATATCTGCCTTTGCTAAAGCAAATATCTTCACCTTGGTTGCAATTTTAAGCTCACTCGAATCTAGAAAAGATTTGCCATACTGTTGTACATTTTTACTCGGCATTGCAGTATGACTTTTCCCTGCGTAGACACCGCGTAAAGTCGCTCAGTCGAAGCGTCCTGTTTGTCAAATTGGCTCGGCCGTTCTGTTTGTTGACCACGCATGGTCTGCGAGCCGAACATTTTTAAAGGACCCCTCTTGCTTATTCTGCCTTTTATAGAATGTCTAGCTCCCTTGTGTAATAATAAGCTTCTAAAATCCCCACCTTTCTCCATTGTATTCTTCTTTGCCTACGAATTTTAGCGCTTTTTCGGCCATGCCGAGTTTTGCCCGTAACACAAAGCAAAGTTTGCCCGAGTCTTTTATGTCCGCTGACAACTCTTTCAAACACAAGGATATGAGACTCTTATGTTTTTTACTTCTTTAATTTTCTTAGTTTTCCAACTTTTCAACCACGGCGCGTTCAGTTTTTCAAAGGTTTTGCTCCCACTCGCCGCGTCGGAGAGCAGGAGGGCTGGTTAGTATCGACAAGCGCTAACAAGAAAATCGCAAATTTCGGGTGGAGAGTAATGATATTTTTGAAAAACTTTTTTTCTGATCCCTTTCATATTCAAAAGATCGTTTCTAGTAAGAGTTGTGCTTTAACTATTGTACCGACTCAAAACATATTGTATCTTGCTCACAACCACTTCTGTCTCTGTTGCACTCACGAGTTTTCGATTAGTAAAATTGTCATAACAGCATTACAATCCTTCCGTCAGTTGGTAACTGCAGTCTCTAACCCCCTTGCTCATTGCCTCCCTCTCTTTACGCCCAAGCCGGCTATGACGGTATTCCTAAAATCCTTCCGTCAATAGGATGACTAATTTGACAGGGGTTACCCACTCTTCGAGTTTCGAGTAAGGCAAGTTTTCGGTGCCCAGTCAATGCCGGTTGCCACTTGCTAGAAAATTAAAATCAGCTCGTTTGAAGATAAATCGCCTAATTTATGACCAGCATCGCCGATTTTGACGGGTGCCAGGGAAGGGTGCACAGCAAGTGCCCGAGAGTGGATATCCCCTAGCCCCTTCGCAATGTTAAATTTGCGGAAGTAGGGACACCACCTTTGGAAAAGCTGTTCCTTGGGAATATTTTGGATTTTATTCTTTCATTTTTGTTTTCTGCGCGCATGTTTTTTGTTGAAGCATCCGTACCAGTAAGTGCTCAGTCCGAAATATGAGAATATGAAAACAAATGACAACCAGTGGATTTTCTTGAAAGTGGAGTTCATAAGTCGAAGCTGACAGCGAATCATATTTGACAGTGCAAACAGATACATTAGCTGCATTTTTATTAGAGCTATATTCATCCCTTCTTGGTAACGGTCCTCTTCAGGCCAGAAGCCGCTCCGCTCAAGCTGGAAAATGAAGTTTATTTTCCAGCTTGAGCCTGTTTATTTTGTTTCATTTGATGTGGGTACGGGTCATATGGTTATAAAATATGAAAATAAACAAGTGCAGTTGGCAACAACTAACTGGACAATTCCCGCGCATAAAGTTTTCGGCAGTTCCTTGTTCAAGTTCTGACATGGAATAACTTTTCTCGATTGCTGGGGCCATCGGCCGAGCAAGAAGAGCCAAAAGTTGTCCCACTACGGTTGAAGCTCTTCTGTTCAAGAGGGAGATGGTTCATTGACAAAGTAATTAGTGCCTTGTTAATTAGTGTAGCCTATTCCAGGCCTATTCTTCCTTTTTTGTCACCCTTCATTAAGACACTGTAGCCTGTTTTACCTGTATATTCGACTCGCTTTCTTAAGGCTGGATTCGAATCCTCAGCCTAAATGGTGGATTCGGATTCGTGTCTAGCCCTGAATTCGGATTCGAATCCCTTCATGGTCGGATTCGCCCATATCTGGTCATAGTTGCGTTTTTGCTGATACCATGGTATCTGATACCACGGTCTAAAGGCGTTTTTGCAGTTATCGTAGTATCTGATACCACGGTCAAAAGGCGTTTTTGCAGTTATCGTGGTATCTGGCCAGTTATCGTGGTATCAGATATTCAGATACTACGGTCCGACCGTGGTAACTGGTCGTGGTATCTGAAAAGTCATCTCACTTTCATCAAATTTTGTCAGACAGTGAGAAAGAAGTTAAGCACTTAAGGCGTATTCTCGCCGTTCCCCGAGGACTCCTCGGGGAATCGAAGGGAACGGCGAGAATAGATGGAGTCACTCCACGCGGACTCCGCGTACAGAAATAGCGAGAATACAGGGAATGCTTCTAAAATGGATTTTGTTCGAAAAATGAATTATGCAGCTGAAAAAAATAGTCTAGATCCACTTCATTCTTGGTTTTCTTTACTCTGATTCTTTTTAATTAATTTTACATAGCACCTACAACAGCAAAAATTGATTCCCCACCGAATTTGAAAGGGAGTCCTTTTTGATGATGGTGATGATAATCTGAGCATTCCCCGTCCGTGGGGACTCGCGAGAATACGGGGAGTGAGTCCCCGGGACAAACAAAAACGCGGGGACTCCTCAAGTGGAGTCCTCGGGGAACGGCGAGAATACGCCTTTAGTGATGTTACTGGATATCTGTTTTTAGAATAGAATAGAATAGAATTCTTTTGGGATGACTTCAAAAAGTGCTATTTCGGCAATAGTCGTTTTTGCAGAGCACCGTGTATCAGATAGTACGATAACTGCAAAAACGACTAATTGCAGATCCAGTTATCGTGGTAACAGATACCGTGGTATCAGCAAAACACAACTATGGTATCAGCAAAACGCAACTCATGTTAAGTGGACGGATTTTTCTTATTTTACGGATTTATTTTTCGTATCAGCAGTGACTTGTTTGCTCTGGCGCCAAATTCGAATTGTTCGAAAAATGTGCACAACGGAGGCAATCAGAAGAAAAGTAAACGCTGAAACAAAGCACACGAGAATGCATGAGCATGATGAAACGGATGAATCTTCCTTTACTTCAGCACAGGTATTCTTTGTTTACATCCATTTCACCAGCTAGGGCTAGCCTAGCTCTAACTGCCTCTGAGTCTAGTCTGGATAACTTAGATCAGTAGATCTGTAGATTTATCCTAGCCTAGCTAGTATTGGTGAGTCGATAACCTGGTGGCAACAATCCTAGATTTTTTTTTTTGTAAGCTTGCAAATATGTCAATGGGTAGGGGGGAGACAATCGAGAGTTGAAGTCTATCCTGGTCTATCCCAGTCAGTCACAAAACCCTGTGGATTTAGCCTAATCAGAACCTGCATCCTGCCTGCATCATCTGATTGTGCATTGTACAAGGTGAGTAATGATCTGAATGTGGTCCAATCTGCATATTCTAACCTGAGATATTCCTACGAAATGCACCTGTCCCATTTTAGACTGTTACAATCAGACCAGTCTAGTACACTAGCCCCTTTTCAGGCATGGTGCTCAAATGTCTAGCACCATGCCTGGGTGCTAGACGTTCAAGCACTGTACCTTGGGTTTCATGCATGGTGCATGGATTTCAGTATACAGTGCATGCATGAAAAACACAGTTTCTGTCATCACAACTGAGCACCAGCTCGGACAGTGTGGAAATTACTACCATGAATTAAAGAAATCAAAGACAATCCTTATCGAATTTTTCACAACAAAAACAAAAGGGCTCGACTGATGATGGAGATGCAAAGCCTAACAGCACCCTATCTATTTTCCATGTATAGTGCCCCAGGAGCCAATATTCTGGTTGGCTGCTAGGTAGAAAAAGCTGAGGCACAGGACCCTTTGCATGCAAAACCCTTGACTATGTAGATAAGGAAATGAGGTTTTCACGTCTGTCATCAGCCGAGCAATGTTGTTTTTGTTATGAAAAATTTGATAAGGATTGTCTTTGATTTCTCTAATTCATGGTAGTAATTTCAGCCCTGTCCGAGCTGGTGCTAAGTTGTGATGACAGAAACTGTGTTTTTCATGCTTGCACTGTATACTGAAATCCATGCACCATGCACGAAATCCAAGGTACAGTGCTTGAATGTCTAGCACCCAGGCATAGTGCTAGACATTCGAGCACCGTGCCTGAAAAGGGGCTAGTGTACTAGACTGAATCAGACGCATTATCACATTTACAGAACTGAAGTTATTCCTTTTCTGAAGATTTCCTTCTTTAAAATTGCAGAAATAAACTAGCAATCATGTTTGATGCTGTTAAGAAGATTGGTCATAATTTGACTCATCCATTAATAATCTATTTAGAACCTGCTTATTAGACTGTGTACAGTCGAGAAACAAAGAATAGAGAAGAAAAGAATGAAACACTAAACAGAATGAAATAACTAGATATGTATATGTTCTTTAAACACAATTCAAATGCAGTGACACTGAATTTTAACTTATAACACTAAACTACTTCAGGAATTCTGTCATTTAAAAGCTGGCAAAGATTGGAGTGTGATGGCAAAGCAGAATGTTGGCACCACCAAAATGACCATCACACCCTTTTTGGAGATAGCAACCACAACTACATATATAAATAACCACATAACAATTACCATATCGTCTGTTGACATCTTCCGCTTGAGTAAATTTTGGCATAATTTGAGGAGGAGTAAGCTACTCCCCTATTGTACATATATTGTACTACCCATTTAAGGCACTGTGGCCCGGCTGCGCCCTCCATGGGGGTAGTTCCTGAAACTTGGAATACTTTCTGCAAAACAGGGGGACATAACTACTGGTCTTTGTTTAAAGCTGTCATCCGTTGCCCAGATCAATGATCTTTTTGTGCTTGATACTTTTTCACTAACCATTTAGAAAGAAGATTTCTTAGTCCTCGCTGGCCGCGGATGAGTTAAAACAAATATATTATTAGACCTGATTGGTTTTATGCATCTCTCATTTTTCTCATAAATGTGTATTAAAAATTCAGTTATTCAATCATTTATGTATGATTGCTCTGCTCCGCTGGCTATATTATGAAATAATGGCATGAGAAAGAGCAACCAGATGTTACTAAACTTCTGTGTCCAGATGTAAGTTTACTTCATCTTAATTATTTCCTGTTTACTCGTATTATAAATACCTACACATTTATCTCCTATTTTTCTGTCCAGTTCAAGAAAGAACCAACTCCAGTTCCTTGGCGTGCCATTCTTTTTGCAACTGTCTTGTTTGTCGCTGGAGCTGCATCACTCACCATTGGAAGTTTGCTGTTTAGTGGATGCATAGATTCAAAGGTGAGGTCATAACAGTAAAACGTAAGGCTTGAAGCCAAGCTGACCATTCATAATGAAAGAGACAAAAACAAGATTTTCGGGAGTTCTTGATCAGCTAATTATCCTTCTAATATGCTAAGCAAGGGATAAATATCTTAATATGGTAAGCAAGGGATAAATATCTTCAGCAGAGAACAAAGAGAATCATAAATTCTAAAACATTATCAACATAAGAAGTTTCTTCTGGTTTTACTTGTATTTCATTTTATGGTTTGTATGGTACAGTTTTGTATGTACAGTTTTGTATGTATTTTATGGTACAGCTTTGGAATCAGTGGTTTAGTTTGTTCTTCGCTAAAGACGGTTGCCGGAAGTGCAACCGAAATATTCGAAATTGAATTTATCCCTCACTTAACATCTAAGATTAGCTGATCAAAAAAAACCCCAAAAATGTTTGTGTTTTTTACTTTCATAACAGTAGATCTTGTCTTATGTGGTTTCAAGGGTGGTGGTAAGGCTAGGTCTTGAATAGGGTCACTGGGACCTTGTGGATAGCGTGATTTTCTCTCAAGTCCGGCGGGCCTGATCTTAATCTACACACTCTGAACCAATCAACAAAACGAGGGATTGGGATGTCCTAGGTAGCTTAGGGCTCAGACACACTCTTCTCTTCTCTCTCGATAAAATAAAATGTATACTTCTCAGTAGTATTTACAAAATACATAGATGGCACTTTACACAAGGGACTTGTACCGTGACCAATAAAGCATAAACTGTTTTTTCGAATACAATTTAGAAGTCTAGGACTCCATTGTCGGAGCCACGTAGACACACCAGGACCCACAAGACGGGGTCTCATGGTAAAAACCAAATATATAATTTTAATGGGCCCTCGGTAGCCCCTCGGTAGCTCAGTTGGTTGAGCGACTGCCTTGTAAGCAGAGGGTCCTGGGTTCAAATCCCGGCTGAGGATCAGTTTTGTCTATCAGTTCACTACTTCTACAATGTGTCCATCTCAAGGGCGTCTTCCCCATTAAAATTATATATTTGGTTTTCACCATGAGACCCTCTTGTGGGTCCTGGTATGTCTACATGGCTCCGACAATGGAGTCCTAGACTTCTAAATTGTATTCGAAAAAAATGTTTATGGTTTATTTGTCATGGTACAAGTCCCTTGTGTAAAGTGCCATCTATGTATTAATAATTCCGTGACATGGGGATGTGAACTGGTTAGATGAATTTGCCTTCGGGCGGGATCACTGTTCCTATGGCCGGCTTCTACCAGACTATTGTAGTGGTTTTCGAACTCAGTTCACAAGCCCCTCGGTAGCTCAGTTGGTAGAGCGACTGCCTTGTAAGCAGAGGGCCCTGGGTTCAAATCCCGGCTGAGGAGCATTTTTGTCTATCAGTTCACTACTTATACAGTATTTACAAAATGTCTCCTCTCTCAACAAGATGTTAAGTTGATTACTAATCGCTACCGGACGTGATGATGCTGATAACGGATCAGCATCACCAGTATCAAGCAATGTCACAAAGACGATTAGAGACATACGTCATCTATCAGCATTAACCCGAACTTATTGCCTGCCTAGACGGCTTATGGGTTTACACCATTGTTGGGAATGATAACAAAACGGATGGGGCTTTTCTTGAGCCACAACATTGTCCTTTCATATATTTACGACCACTTCTTATCTAAAAATTCGGGATTTCCAGTAATAGGACACTGCAGGGAGATCGCTTAGGAAATTGCAGAGTACATTGAAAAGGTGTAGAGCCCCTATCTATGTGTAGTAACGAGTCCCCAGAAAGAAACAGGAAAGGACCATAAGTTGCGTTTTTGCAGATACCATGGTATCTGATACGACGGTCTAAATTTTTTTTCGTGGTTATCGTGGTATCTGAGACAACGGTCAAAAGGCGTTTTTTGCAGTTATCGTGGTCTGGCCAGTTATCGTGGTATCTGATATTCAGATACCACGGTCCAACTGTGGTAACTGATCGTGGAATCTGAAAAGTCATCTTACATTCATCATTTTTTTGTCAAATTGGTGAGGCAGAAGTTTAGCACTTAGTGATGTTACTGGATATCGGTTTTTCTTTGGGATGACTTCGAAAAGTGCAATTTTGGCATAGTCGTTTTTACAGAGCAACCGTGTATCAGATACCACGGTAACTGCAAAAAACGACTAATTGCAGATTCAGTTACGGTGGTAACAGATACCGTGGTATCTGCAAAAACGCAACTATAGTCACAAACTTCAACCATCCAGGTGCCTATTCGGACGGTAGAACAGTTCTGTTAAAGTAGAAGAATGCGGTTAGAACCACTAAAAACAGCAATTTTTATACCTCGGAGATTCGTTCGCCTCAAGGCTTACCTATAGAAATTCATACGGAATAATCCTCACTCAGTTCGAACGTTAGGGGATATTTTTGTACTAGTCCATCCGGCTCCATACTGTGCAAATATATTTGTTCACTATAAAAAGCCCCTCCATATAAAGATTAAAGTTAACTGCAGCATTTGCTACTCAGATTCCTCTGATCTCTATTTGGTATTAATCTGATCTGCGTAGAGATAAGACCAATCCGAGTAGCAAATACTGCAGTTAACTCTAATCTTTATACGGAAAAACTTTTTACAGTGTTCTGCTCCAAGATTCCAGCAGGGACCCATAAATTTCCTGTAATGACTCGCCATTCAGGGGGCTTGTCATTTCCTATGCTTCTATGTTGCTATGTTGCCCGAGCCTCACCTAGTTTCCAAAAATTCCGCTTGGGTCGAATCGGCGTTCTTGCTCAGATATACAAAATTTGTTGGGACTATTCAGCATGCCACCAGGTACATAAGCCAGGACAAAAGATCCAGGATACTCTTCCATTACAGAGAAATATTCCTAGTTCATCACAACAGCTGCGAAAAATTTATTATATTTGGATAGTCGGGTGTTTTATCCCCGTGGGTATTTCTCGAACTATCTGACGCTCGGTCAAGAGCGCATCAGAAATCTCTTATTGACAAGCCCCCTGAATGGCGAGTCATTACAGGAAATTTATGGGTCCCTGATTCCAGTAAGAATTCGAATTCCGGTCGCTTGAGTGGTGTCTCAGGTTTATGCGCTTTCTTTTGTATCTGGAATTTGCAAATTCAGTCCTTACGAAGTAGTCAGGATTCCGCAGCAAGCTGTAACCCGTTCTTTGCTGAGGCAATAACGATGTTGCGAGTCCGAGACAAGTCCGAGTCCTAGAAGAAGGCGTCTCGAGACGAGTCCATAGTCCGAGTCCACAGGTCTGCGGACAGACAGCTCCGTGAAAGACGAGTCAGAGTCCTTGAAAAAGGCGTATCGAGACGAGTCCACCAGCTCTGGGCATTACCGCTGTTGCTATGACTGTTGTTTGTTTGAGGCAATACGGCAGTTCTTGACTGACGATGTTCTATTAACGCCCGTTTAAAGCCGTGAACGATCGTCCTGACTCTCTAACGCTCTGGGTCTTCATTTTGTTCTTTAAATGACCTGTCTTACCTATAATACTAATGCAACCTACTTCCAAAATCACTCCATATATTTCTAATCCCGGAGATCCCAATTCTGTACGGTACATTCATACCGCTCCAACAAAACCACGCTGATTTTCTCACTTGCCGTGTTTTGCTACCTTCGATGTGTATCAGGCTGTCGACGGTTGTCTGCGAGAAGTTTTTCCATCAGAAAAACCGGTTATGTAAATTGTTTCCCTGTTTTGCAAGTCAACGAGTCTCGGAAAAGGCTTAAAATAGACAAAACCGTGGGTTTTTTGTTGAAAGCACAGCTTAGTTTTAAAGTATTCAAATATTTTATAATACTGTAAGTTGAAGAGTAAATAGTGCGAGGGGTCCCTTAATTCTTCCCGTTATGCCTACTACCTTACGTAGCCTTACACTTAATTAATGACTATAGTCATTTATGACTATAGCCTGCCAGGGCTTAAACAGCCAAAACCGTGGGTTAGTTGGTAAAAGCACAGCTTAGTTTTAAAGTATTCAAATATTTTATAATATTGTCAGTTGAAGAGTAAATAGCGCGAGGGGTCCTTTTAATTCTTCCCGTTATACCTTTACGCAGCCTTACACTTGATTAATTACTATAGTATGGCGACAGAACATGGCCACTGATCATTCTTGGCTTCTTGATGTTCATACCAGGAGCGTACCATGTTTACATAGCCTGTAGAGCCTACCAGGGTTGCCCAGGCTATTCGTTTGAAGACATACCACAGTTCGAATAATCGTGACCTTGATGAGACTCGAGTGACTTTTATGGATGACGAAGCCAATGTTCCCTTAGCCAGTATTGCGGTAACTTAGTACCCATATTTTGGCAAAATAACTCAGGCTAAAGCCCTATTTGTTGCGGAATGACTTTGTTTCAAGAAGAGATTCTAATGACTTTTATGGATGACGAAGCCAATGTCCCTTAGCCATTGTTGTGGGAACATTGCACCAGCAAAATAACTCAGGCTAAGCCCTTTTTGATGTTGAGTGATGTGCTCAAGAAGAGACGAATGGCTTTCATAAAGAAGAAGCCAACATCCATTGGCCAAAATTGCGGGCACTTGCTGCTCATGTTTTCGTAAAGTGGTTCAGGTTAACGTCCCGATGAAAAAATTGTAGCCTTCATAGTTGTATGATAGTTGTAGGAAAAAGTCGCATGTATCCATATGTAATAGCATAGAATACTATCATTTAATGTGCCTCAGACTGGGCCAGTCTTGAGCAGTAGTATCCAGTAGCATCCTGTCTTGCTATGGTAGCATCCAGTCTTGCTAATAGTAGCATGCAGTAGAATGCAGTAACACGGTAGCCTTGAAGTAGAAGCATGTAGTAGCATCAGTTAGTACTGCATGCTACTTTTTTGTATAATTTAGTACTGCTATTTTGAGATACATTTTTCATCGGAGATGCGAACAGACCACCAGGGTCGGGGGCGCGCGGACTGTAAATCCTGCTAAGATTTTCGGCACCATCGTCGGTTTTCGTACGGAAAAGTAGACATTTGTTCAGCTTCGTAATGGAAGTGAAGAAAATCCCTCCGGGAAAACCTGGTCGTCTGTTCGCGGCATAAGCTTTGTTGGGTGTTGCTAAACGGGCTCGTAGGTCAAACCCGTAAAGAGTGGGAGGGGGCTAATCCCTCATTTAGTCGCTGGTGGAATGGCGAAGAGTTGGGAGTCTTGATCAAAGACCTTAACAGAGGAAAGACCGGAAACGCTTCTGAGAGCTTGGTCAAACTGGGTTCAAAAAGCCGCCTATTCGCAAACAACTGGGAATCCCTAGGGGACGTGAGATTTGATTGGCTTTGTGGCAGCTTGGGGACAATGAGCAGACTGCAATTTGGGGTCAGTTAGGGTTCTTGTAACATAATTATACAAGCTGTTTTGCTCTAATTGATCTCCTGAATTTAAAACGACAACATTCAGAATTAGTTGTATCTTGTTCTTTTTCTTTTTTTCTACTTTTGCAACCCAAAAAGCCAGGAAATGAGCCAAGAGTGACCAAGCTCTGGAATTGCGTCGTGGAAAATTGAGATGCCCGCTATCTAGCGTTCGGTCTTTGTCCAACGTCAGACGATGAATGTTAGCACAAACAAACAAAGGATAACCAACTTAACTTTTCGTCAGTGTTATCGTGATATCAACTGTTAATTTTTGTAATAGCGACAAGCTTTTAGCTTATCGTTTTATGAAAATAATAAGGACATAAAAAATGTAAACAAACCAAGAAGAATTGTAAACAACAACTCGTGACACGTGTGGTTTCACGTGTCATTTGTTTAGAAGTGACACGTGTTTGTTGTAGAAGTGACACGTGTTTCGGAACAGTCGTCGACATACCAACTTAGCGAACGTTGTAATGCCAGTCTAACCACTAGAAGACGCTAATTATCACAAGTCATGGGGTTTCCTCGCTTTCCACTTCTCATTGGCAGGTTGTCCACATGTCTCACGATAGTGTGAATTGTCACTCTATTTTGTTTTTGTCAGTTTTGTCCTACGTAGGACATAAAATTCACTCTATTTCAAAAACGTCCAGAGGTGTCATTTTCCAGCAGTGATTCCGACCAGAAGTGACTATTTCACGTTTTTTTACACTAAATTAAGATTTGTAATTTCTGCAGCATTGATTCTGACCAAAAGTGACCGTTTCCCATTTTTTTCATGAAAACAAAATTTCACTCCCAAATCACTCTCTGTTTCGACCAAAAGTCACTCTCTAATTTTTTCGATGTCGCAACCCTGCTCATTGGTCTTTGGAAGCTCTCGCTGTTCCAGTCCGTGACGTTTTTCGTACGCATGCCCAGTTTAAACCCCGAGCATGAACGGAGAGTCCGGCAAAATTCCCGTACCTTTTATTCGGCGATATTTCAGCCCTTCTTGGCAAGAGTCTTCTTCGGGCAGTAGTTAACAAGACCAAAAGTTTCGATGTGATCCCAAAAATTCAATATTTGATCCAGACAATTGGGTCTTGTCTTCGCCAGATTCAGTCTTCGCACTCTGTGAACATTTTTACTATTAAAATTCAAAAACAGATTAATCATCTGAGAAAACCAAGTTCAGAAATTGAATCAGCATGTGTTTTTACCCCTATAAGTCATATCTGTTTTGACGAAAACTTCCTGCCACTTCTGCCAATTTCCCGGTTTCGGCCGAATTCCGGAACTACTTGTCCGGCGAAAAAAGAAAGCTCTTCTTTCCCCAATTGAGCATTTAATCAACTTCAAATAAAAATTCAACTTATAACAAATTTTCCGGCTCCAGCCGGATTCCGGTCGAACTATATGTCCGGGTAAAAAATGATTGTCATACACGGATTCACCATCTCTTTACCCCTAAATCGAATATATAATCAACTACAAATAAAACTCTAACTTTTAACAATTTTCGGTTTTGGCCGGATTCCGGCCGAACTACTTGTCTGGGTAGAAAATTGTTTTCACATAAGTGTTCAGCATGTCTTCTTACCCCTAAATCGAACATCTTATCAACTCCAAATAAAACTTTTACTTTTAACAAATTTTCCGGTTTTGGCCGGGTTCCGGGCGAACTACACGTTTGGCGAGATAATGGTTTTCACCATTGTGTTCAGCATGTCTTCCTACCCCTAAATCGAACATCCAATCAACTTCAAATAAAACTTTACTTTTAACAGACTTTCCGGTTTTGGCCGTATTCCGGGCTAACTACTTATCCGGCGAAAAAACGGTTTTCAACATCGTCTTTAGCATGTCTTCTTACCCCTAAATCGAACATCTAATCAGCTTCAGGTAAAACTTTTACTTTTAACAAACTTTCCGGTATCGGCCGGATTCCGGGCGAGCTACTTTTCCGATGACAAAATGGTTTTCACCATCGTGTTCAACATGTCTTCTTACCCCATAATACGACTATCACATTATCTGTTTAAAAAAATTTCATTTGTCCCTTAATTTAAACCCCCTCCCCCACCTCCAAATGTAGGGCGTCTACCCATCTACGATCTTGACCTTACTCTTGATCCAAAGAATCCTCAAACCAAGTTTCATCAAAATATCTCATTCCCTTCGAGAGTTATAGTGCGCACAGACGGACGGACAACTTTTGCGATGTCATAGGTATCCCGCCACTTACGTTTTGGGATCCCAAAAATCTAAAATTCGGATCAACAAGTTTGACTAAGTCGACCAGCCCGTTTAGCAAAACCAAACATCAGTCAGCTTGGACGGATGGAAGAAGTATACAACCTTTCCGCTACTATGGCGGAACCTTAGCTACCTAGGAGTTTATATATCGTGTTAATTAGGGGTATCGTGTTAATTAGGGGTTTCAACCCCCCAACCGCCGTGAAGGATAGGGAAATTTGTGTAATTAGTGGGATAATGTGGCGACGATCCCCGGCATTGTGTAGTTTTGTTTTCTACCACGGACTATTGAAGACAAACTTCAGTTTGAAGACATGCCATTTACGAAGGCCAGTAGACTTTTGCAGTTTTATAATCAAACAGAGCCGATAATGTATATAATCAGAGATAAAAATTTGTTGGTCGTCTCTTGCGATTCGGAGTCGACGTTAGTGAATCATTTCTCAAAAATATTCTTCACTTTAACATTTTTTTTTTAATCGTGTTTGATGGCTCGGTTGAGAGTAAGGTAGAGCCAAGCGTCTATGAGTGATGCGCACTTGCGAATCGCTGAGGGCGTAAGTGAACCCGGCTGGGACTGCTGGGGGGGGGAGAGTAGAGTAATATGCCTCCAGAACGCGAGCACATTATCGGGAAATTGTGGACCTTTCGTAATACATAGGGGACTGCTTATGGTTTCCGAAACTTTTCGTATCCCCTCATCATAGACCGGAAATACTCAAATGGAGCTGAGGATATGTATAACATTTAGTATCTTTATGATTTTAAACCTTCCATCCACTTAGTGTACCTTTGTCCCATAGTTAGAGAAAAGCTAGGTCCATGCGATTGTGTTACTTTGTTTTATATGCTCGTTTGTATTATAAAATGCCGTAGTTTTCTGAATTTGTCTATAGAATCTTCCAGGTTGACGAAGCTAGGGCCAGGGGCGTCTCGAAGGGGGGGGGCAGCACTCCCCCCTACTTTTTTGGCATTTGGTCAAATTTTCGCCGAAGCGAAACGCGAAACCGTGATGCCCGTTTTATAATATCTTTTGTCCCCATGTTTCTAAATTGGCTGATCTAACGTGTTTATTGGTTCCTATTCTTTATCCAATTTGGTAATTCATCCAACTTCTGTTCAGCCAGCATAAATTTCACCGCATACGGTGCGTCCCTTCGTAAACTCGGTGATTTAATTTGTTTATTTGGTCTCATTCGTTACCGATTCGGTAATTCACCGGACTTGTCTCAAGTCCGTATCTGTTCTGTCGCATTTGGTCAGTTCATTTCATAATTCGGTGATTAATCAGATTCATTTGGTTCTGATTCGTGACCGAATTCGGTAATTCATCAGATTTTTGTTTAGTCCGTATCTATTATCAGACTTGTAAAATTCCGTTGTTTTAATTGGTCCTAACAAGAGTTTTATTTCACTGCGAAGTTCGGTTGTTTTACTGCTCCCGATCTGTTCCTTATTTTTATTAGTTAGTGTTTTGGTAGTTCGAATTCTTTATTTGGTTCAGCCCAGTTACTGAGCTCGGTAATTTAATTGGCATTTATTTAGCTCTTGTTTTTTACCATTTAACAGTAGCTTCAGCTGGTTGCCATCCATTACATAACTTTCAGTTCCAATGATTACTTCAGGAATAAGCAAGTGCCTTGACGTGAAAACTAGCCTACTTTTGTTTGCCGTAAATTCAGAATAAACGTACTTTGTATCTACAGATGGCCCTTTTTTCGCCAGACAGCTCTGTCGCTTAATAGGTAGTCTTGGGATCGCAAAAAGGCACTTTGATCATCAGTGTTTCCCGTACGGAAAATCTACACCTCGAATCTAGGTCGAAACGGCCTCGTACATTTGAAACACAAACTAGGTACTTTTCGCTGCCTATTCGCTTTCGGTTTTCACCTCAAATCTGGTCAAAATTGCCTCGTACATTTGAAACACAAACTAGGCCGTTTTCGCTCTCGTTTTTAACCTCAAATTTGGGTCAAAACGACCTCGTACATTTGAAACACAAACTACCTCGTTTTCTCTCTCGCCTCATTTGGTAGCGAATCCACCTCGTACATTTGACACAAAAACGACCCCGTTTTCTCAGTAGGCATCACGAGGTCGAAACCAAATAATGTTGGTAAAAATTGACCTTGTATAGAAACAAAAATTCGTGTTCTTTGATCTGTTATAGAACTGAGTCACACAACAGACCAGATAGCGGACACCCAGGTAGGGCCGAAACCGTCTTGGTGTATTAACGATAGACCCAAAATTATACTGAAAATAGAAGACAAAACTATGTTTCCCCAAATTATCGATTTAGGACTAGTAACTCTCGAAATTTGTCGGGTGATGCTTTTGCACCATCGAACAAGGTTCAAACTCGGAAGTTGCTTCTGAAATTTTTTGAGCCTCACAGTATGGCAATATTTTCAAAACTATAGACGGCAGGGCTTGGCAATGAATAGTTCGTTTTCCTGTCTCGAAACAAGCAATTAGGGAATAGGGTACCAGATACTGCGTAGATTTGATTTGATTAATATAGTCACACATAAAATCGGACTGGATTGCTCTTTGCTCCTAGGTTTCTGGCAGACGTAAAACTCGAAAGTAGTTTCTCTCTCATTGTAGATATTCCTTCAGCCCGAGCTGACTGCGAATCATATTTGACAGTGCAAAACGGATAAGTCAGCTACATATTGTTAGAGCTATATTTCGGCCCTTCTTGGCAAGGGTCCTCTTCAGGCTCAAGCCGCTCAAGCTGGAAAATGAACTTCCTGGAAAATGGAAAATTCTGAAAAATGAGCTGGAAAATGAATATTTATATTCCAGCTTGAGCGGCTTGAGCCTGAAGGGGACGCTTGCCAAGAAGGGCCGAAATATACCCCTAATAAAATATAACTGACTTATCCATTTTGCACCGTCAAATATTATTTGTCATTGCTCACCAAATGCAACTGCCTCTGCATCTCGTCAATTACCTTGACAGCGGAAACAAAAGTCGAAGTTTTATAGGAAAAGTCTTTCACTATCACCTAATGGCAACTTCGCAGTGAAACTATAAGGTCGCACTTCACCAAAAACGAGGCGGAGATAAAATCTCCCTGATATTTCGCTACCAACTTCGCAGCGAAAACAAAGCCGAAGTTGTATACACCCTCGCCCTTCGCCAAATATGAGGAGGAGGTAGAATAGCCCTCTCTTTCGTCATCTTTTTCGCAGCGAAAACTAAGGTCGAAGGAAATCCGCCTTCGCCCTTTACTAAACACGATAGCGAACGCGAGGTCTCCCTCTCCTTCGCCTTCATCTTCGCAGCGAAAATCTGGGTCGAAGCATATTTCGCCATCAATATTCGTCCTCGCTGTACTTTCGCCCGCATCTCGCTACCAAAAATTCGGTTTCGTCCTCGAGTCCAGGTGTAAAATGCCATTCGACGTAGAGACGACGTTCCGTACGGGTCCACAAAATTTCGCCTGCGGCGCTTTTTGCAGTCTTCACACTGTCAGAAGTTTCATAACAGATTGCGCGTAACACTTTCAAGAATAACACCTTTTCACTTAGAAAAAAAGTGTTATGAGCAATTAAGTTTATACTATTTCGTGCCCAGATCTCCAACAACACCTTCAATAGGTAAAAATACTACACTGTCAGAAGTTACATAACGACAACAGCAGGATGCGCGGTTTCAGCTGATAACACATTGGGATGTTATATGTTATGTTTCTTTCGTTCCCGTTAGTATTTTTACCAATTGAAGGTGTTGTTGGAGTCTAGGCACGAACTAGTGTTAACTTAATTGGCAATAAAACTTTATTTCTAAGTAAGTAAGTAAGTAAGTAATTTATTTATGACCCGCCATTTTGAAAAGGCGGAGTAAATGTGAAAAGGTGTTATTCTTGAAAGTGTTATGCGCTATCTGTTATGAAACTTCTGACAGTGCACTATTTACAAGAAGGATGTGTCATTTAGAGCGTGTTCCACCCTTCTAACAATAGTTACTATTTCCGTTCCGTCCTCACGGAAAGTTACTACGCTGACCGTTCCAACCTTGTCGGAATAGTAACTAATAGTTACTATTTGCTTACCATGCTCGGGAGCGTAGTAAGCGTAGTAACTACGCATTTCTGCAACGTGATTGGTCGGATTCACCCGTGGCATGATATTTCGCTGGAAAATAGAAAAATCGTTCCAGCCTTGACGACAAAAAGGCAGTATTTGTGACGTCATGCGTGGTAACTACGGTAAGTAGGATAGAACACGCTCAAGAAGGATGTGTCATTTAGTTGTCTTTTCAGGCTTGGAATTATGAGGGGATTGAACCACATTAAAAGCTAGAATTTGCATGGAAGTAGTTATATTATTCGCCTACGGCGCTTTCCATTTGTCCTATGTACAGCCGTTAGTGTTGCCGACGTTTTTTGTCGGCACATTTTCAAGTCCTGTTATCAAAATTGGACGTCCCCCAACGGTAAAAGGCTAGTGACGGCGAGTTTTTGATTTTGGCAAACCGGCAAACCGTCCTCAGCGAAGAAACTAAGTTCTGTTACAGAACTCAGAATTGTAAAATAATCACAGATTTGTACATACACCCTTTTAACACGCACATTTTAATATTCGTTATTTTATTTGCATTTGTGTGTCCTTCAGTCCGCATCGTTCTTCTGGTTTTTAGTTACATGTCGTTTTAGGGTTTGTTGGTTCACCATCGTTTTTCTGTTGGTATTGTGTTGGATCTTATGATTTAGTTTTGTTTTTTCGCTGAGGGTGGTTTGCTGGAATGGAAACGAAATATCTGCATTAATTTATCCCTCGCACATCATCTTATAGGCTGATAAAAAAAACCGAAAACCACGGTTTTCTATTTCTTTTGTAATGAATGATCAGCTTGGCTTCAAACCTTACAAACGTGTAAGCAGAGACGTTTCTAGCCAAAACAAATTTGTTGGGCGAGGGCAAGGTATTTCGACTGGCTTGTCATCTTTTCCGACTGTTTTTGCAGAAAAATTACTATTTTCAAAAAAAAAAAACGTTTTGACGAAAAATTGACTGATTTTCAGATAAGTCGACTGCTTTTTAAGAAAAAAAACGACTGTTTTCGTGAAAAGACTGATTTTCAGATAAACCGATTGATTTCATGAAAAAAAAAAAACTGTTTCTCCTAAAAACCGTTGCGGTTCGCGCCAACTCGGTCGTTTTTTACCGACTCGCCGACAACATTGGAGGAGGGGGGGGGCGTCGCTCCCCCCCCCCCCCCTATACGTGACGCCCCTGCGTGTAAGAGGGAAGCAGATCGCCGAAAATGACGAATATTCTTCAGCCCAAGCTGACTGCAGATCGTATTTAATGGCGATAAACAGATAAGCCAGCTAAGAGTCATATTAGCGATATTGAAGCTAGAAATACGCTTTCTGCACTAACTGTGAACGACGCATCATGGAACCTCTGTGAACGACGCATCATGGAACCTTGATACAATTCAATTCAGTTCAGTTTACTTTATTTAACGGTTTTTGAAGACCATAAGAACAAGACCAAACTTTTCGATGGGATCCCAAAAATTCAATATCTGATCCAGACAACTGGGTCTTGTCTTAGCCAGATCCAGTCATCTCCAGAATCCTTGAACATTCTTACAATTAAAATTCAGAAACAGATTAAGGCCAAATAGCTAATCGTCTGAGAAAACCAAGTTCAGATATGGATTCAGCATGTGTGTTTACCCGTATAAGTCATATCTGTTTTGACGAAAAGTTCCTGCCACTTCTGCCAATTTCCCGGTTTCGGCCGAACTCTAGAACTACTTTTCCAGCGAAAAAAGAAAGCTCAAAAACGAACTCAGTGTATCTTCTTTCCCCAATAATGAACATCTAATCAACTTCGAATAAAAATTTAACTTATAACAAATTTTCCGACTCCAGCCGGATTCCGGTCGAACTATATGTCCGGGTAAAATATGATTTACACACGGATTCAGCGTCTCTTCTTACCCCTAAATCGGTTATCTAGTCAGCTAGAAATAAAACTTTAACTTCAAACAATTTTCCGGTTTTGGAATGCCCGGGAAGAAAATTGTTTTCACATAAAAGTTCAGCATGTCTTCTTGCCCTAAATCGGACATCTGATCAACTCCAAATAAAACTTTTAATTTTAACAAACTTTCCGGTTTGGGCCGGATTCCGGGCGAACTACTTGTTCGTCGAGAAAATGGTTTTGACCATCGTCTTCAGCATGTCTTCCTACCTCTAAATCAAACATCTAATCAACTTCAAATAAAACTTTTACTTTTAACAAACTTTCCGGTTTTGGCCGGATTCCGGGCGAACTACTTGTCCGATTACAAAATGGTTTTCACCATCGTGTTCAGCATGTCTTCTTACCCCATAATCGACTATCACATTAGCTGTTTCAAAATATTTTGTTTGCCCCTTAATTTGAAACCCCTCCCCCACCCCTAAATGTAGGGCTACAAAGCCCATTTACGAACTCGACTGGTCCGCCGACCCAACAAATCCTCACACCAAGTTTCATCAAAATATCTCATTCCCTTCGAGAGTTATCGTGCTTACAGACGGACGGACAGACGGACAACTTTTGCGATGTCATAAGTATCCCTCAACTTACGTTTTGGGATCCCAAAAACCACAATAATACACTCAAAACAAATAGTACACTAAACTAAAACTATCAAGTCTAACGGGCTCCAGGTGGAACCTGGGTCAACCGCAGAGACCTTTCCCGTTCCAGCCATACAGGCAGGGACAACCTCAAAAGCGGGGCAGATGCAGCCCGCACAAGTGGATTAGACCAGTGGTTCCCAACCTTTTCCGTACCGCGTACCCCTAATCGAGGTTCGAAAAGATTGCGTACCCCCATTTTCAGAACGTGAAAAAGAAGAGAGTTATTATCATAAATGGGAAGGCAAACATGTGTATAAATATATACAAAATCAATGAGGCAATCACTAGAGGCTGGCTTGTAGCAAAAATTTTGTCAGATCTCGGCTCAACGCCAGACGATTAAAAAGAAAAGAGTCGGCGAGAAGCGCCGCGAATTTTTCGTAAAAACGGGTATTTAAAAAAAATAAAAAATAGTCGGTCAGTAAAAATACCTTGCCCCTTAAGACACATTTTTTCTGGGGATGCCTCTGCTAGTAATATTAGGCTTTCGACAACCAAAAATGAGCTAGGCGAGATTTTGAAGCTACAGACTAGATCAATTTTGGATCCTTCGCGTACCCCTTGCAAGGGTCTCGCGTACCCCTTAGGGTACGCGTACCACCGTTTGGGAACCACTGGATTAGACGACCTGAGAATCCTGTTCTGCAAAGAAAGAATTTTTTTCCTCCTTAGTTCAGGAAAAGAAGGAAGTCCCGCCACCAGAAACACTGCAGTGTCTAGGCAGACAATGCAGCCACATGAAAGCATTGTTATAGAGAATCCGAAAAGACCGTTCATTTTCCCCAGAGATGCTGGTCACGAGGGCCAGGCAGTAAACTGGAGTGCAGTAGGCCCTGAAAAGAAAATGTCTTCCTTACATGAAGCGAATTTTCTAATCAGTACATTTGCACGGACACACAGCGACCTCGAAACGGCTGTTACGTGCTCCTCGTCAGTCACTTTAGACGTCAGATGGAACCCGAGGTATTTAAATGCCGTCACAAACTCGAGAGTGACACCATTGAGTATGGCGTCCGGGATGCGTTTCAGTCGAGCTCCTTTCGGAAGAAACGTCATACACTTCGTCTTCGTTGTATTGAACACAATATCGTGTTGAGCGGCAAACTTTTCACAAACAGGCAGCAAGCTATTCAGCGCAGCTACAGTTGGAGCCAAAAGAACTAAATCGTCAGCGTAGCTGATATTGTTATAACACTGACCATTCATTAGCAACCAATACCTGTATTAGACAGCTCCTCGTCAACATACAAATTATAAAGGAGTGGAGAAAGAACACCACCTGGCGCACTCCATTGCCCACTGGGAAATGTGAGCTATAGCATCCACTCCATCTAACACGAAACTTCTGTACAGCAAACCCCGACCCAAGAACCCGAATGATTCTCGGGTCAGCTTGTCAAGAAGTTTCGCCTGATTAACATGACCAAACGCAGCCTTAGCATCCAGAAAACACGCAAAGACGGGTGTTGAAAATAACCAGTAAAACTGGATCACACACTTCAGTAAATAAATACACAGGTCAGTACCCAGGCCAACTTTGAATCCAAACTGGGAATGTGAAGATCTTATCGCAGGTTCAGTCGACTCGTATAGGCATTTTTCAAAGACTTTCGAAACTACCGCAGCTAGAGCAATCGGCCTGAAATTGCTAATTGACGTTTGGTCACCTGATTGGGATTTAGGAATAGGGACCAAGCAAACCTCAGTTAAAGAATCAGGTACAAAACCATGATTGAGGAAACCATTAAAAAGAGCAGTAAGTGAACATACCATTATGGGCCCGCCGTGCTTAAGGTGGTTCGCTGTGATCCCGTCGAGTCCCCCAGATTTACTCCCAGTGAGCCCAGAGACCGCCTTTGCCGTGTGGGCAAATGTGATCAGCTGCTCAGTAGGTGTAAAACTGGAATTCTCACTCAGACGGGACATTGATGTTGCAACATCCGATGGCACTGACGAGAAGACTGCCCCAAAGTGTCGACACCACAATTCTGCTATTGCTTCCGGTCCTTTAGCATCAGCTATCTGATCAGATGACTTAGGGACAGATGCTTTATTAAGGCGAGAAACACGAGCCCAGAACTCACGAAACCGCGATCCCGAAAAACTTAGTGTAAGTGCACTGGTGCGAAGCTGCGTAGCATTTCTCCTGCACCATTTCAGGGAATTTTTATATTTGCATTGAGTAATCTTCTTGCTCGATCCACGGCATCACCCGTTGGTCGGCCTTTCTGTACCCAAAGCAAGAAAGCTTGCTTTGCTGCCAAATAATGAGGTTTGACGTAGCGACTCCATCCTGGAACAGCTTTTGAATTTGTTTACATTTTTTTTCATAAACATTACTGGTCCGTTGATGGGTCTTTGTCCTGTTATTTTAGAACGGGCGTGTACAGAGAGTTTCATGGGTCACTGAACCACATGTACATATGGCGCTTGCTGTTTTGTTTTGGCAAGCATACATTGATCTTTTAATTACATCCGCAAAAGCTACGAAATAAGCATAATGGGCTTTACTGCAACCATAATTAGTTGTGATTAGTCATTATTCTAGGTTTCATGAATTATATTATTCCTTTAGGTCATCTTTGACCAGGATCTGGCTAAAGCTTTTCATTTTAAAACTCAGTCGTCCGTTTTAGTCGCATTGTATATCTGATGCCTGCAAATGTAGCCTAATGAAAAGTCCAGGTTCATTTATTACTGAGTGTTGCGACTTCCAAATTATCTTGAATCACAAAATAATAATAATAATAACTTATGACGATCACTCAAAATAGAAGCCAGTAAAACCCTAGCTTTTTCTCATCCAGAATTGTGGACAATTGGAACATTCTAACGGAAGAAACCCCCTCGTTTGGAAAATGTGTGTGGGAAAAACTCGAAAGTATAAATGTAATTTTTAAATCCAGTTGAACTAAACGAAAAAAAATACAAACGAAGACTAACCAACAAAAACAGATCAAAAAACAATAACAGATGCTTTGTTTACCATATTCGCTCCCAGTTGCGAATTAAGATAATTACTATGGCATTTGTGCTATAATAAAGTTAATTGATTGATTGAAGTAATAAAACAAACCCCCATTTGGTCCCCGAAACTGGGTCAAATGCGAGTGATCTCCCCAGCAACAAAGGCAAGAAAGACTAGACGATCAGCAGACTGTCGATTCTCCGAGGACAGGCCACCAGTATTATTCATAACATATCTGGAAATACAGTTGGAATTGCATTTCCAGTTACGGAATTACCATCTCTTATCAGTGTGCTCTGATATTGTCGAGGGGTTGCTCACTCCCAAAAACGATGTACACCAAGTGGCGCGTGCCGCGGTGCCGTGCCGTGCCCGTG
This sequence comes from Branchinecta sandiegonensis, assembly GCA_030848855.1. Taxonomy (NCBI): domain Eukaryota; kingdom Metazoa; phylum Arthropoda; class Branchiopoda; order Anostraca; family Branchinectidae; genus Branchinecta; species Branchinecta sandiegonensis. Next base: position 7,855,535 of record JAUPMV010000019.1, read on the forward strand.
CAGGTGCCGCTGTGCCCGTGCCGGTGCCGCGTTTTTTTTTTTTAATTAAAATACTGCGGTAAACCATGATTTCTGATGTACATGTAAACAGTTTTCATCAGATATTGGCCAAGATGAGGATATATGTTTATTACCTGTTTTATCATTTAGTAGTTTCTGTGTTAGTTTTTGTGATCCCAGAACGTAAGTAGAGGGATACCTATGACATCGCAAAAGTTGTCCGTGTGTCTGTAAGCACGATCATAACTCTTGAAGGAACGATATATTTTGATGAAACTTGGCGTGGGGATTCTTTCGGTCAAGGGACAGGTCAAGTTCGTAGATGGGCTCTGTAGCTCTACATTTAAGGGTGGGGGAGGGGGGTCAAATTAAGGTGCGAACAAATTATTTTTTTACAGTTAATGAAATAGTCGATTTTGGGGGTAAGATACACTGAACAAGAATATGAAAATCATTTCCTAGCCGGACAAGCAGTTCTCCCGGAATCCGGCCAAAACCGGAAACTTTGTTAAAAGTAAAAGTTCTATTTGAATTTGATTAGATGTTCGATTTAGAGATAAGAAGACATGCTAAACAAAAGTATGAAAGTCATCTTCTCGCTGTACAAGCAGTTCGCCCAGAATCCGGCAAAAAACGGAAAATTTGTTAAAAGTAGAGATTATTTCTGAAGTTGATTAGATGTTTGTAGGGGTAAGAAGACATGCTGAATCCGTATATGACAATCATTTTTCTACCCGGACATATAGTTCGCCTGGAATCGGGCTGAAACCGGAAAATTTGTTATGAGTAAAAGTTTTGGCGGGACATTTTTCATGAATAGAATTTTTTTTTCTGAGGTCGATAAAAGTAAAAATCTTTAATTGTCTGAACCAAATATTAAATTTTTTAGATCCCATCGAAACCTTTGGTCTTGTTTTTTTTTTTTTTATCTTGTGCGATTATTCCATTATTGAAATCTCGGTGTATTTTTTGTTTGCTCTTGACTTCTGAATTAAAAAATTATTTATCGTTTATTCATGGGTCCTTCATAAGGCACTGTGCCATCATTGCTTTTTCGTTTTCTTTTTTTTATAAAACTTACACACATTTTTTCCTAACCAGCAATTATTTTCCTTTTTCGATTTCTCTACCATTTTGTTTATCTCATTGTTTACGTAGCCTACTTTACACAAGTCCGTATGTAAAGCAATTGTTCTTTATACCACACAGTGTTTAATGGCAATTCGAAACTGAATAATGCTACTATTTTCATCTTGTGGGCGGATAGTATAAAGTCGTGTGAGTTTTTGACAGTATTAGCGGTAAAATCAATTTTTTCGTGTTATTTGGTAACTGGCGATATCCTGTGTGAAAAAATGGCCCGTTTCAAAATGAATCGATAAATTTCGCCAGTATTGTTTGAACCTTCAAAGAGTTCAGTGTCCAAAGATTGCTTGTTTCTGCTCACACAGTTTAAGTAAATAGATGTTATATTGTCCTGGAACATTCTAGCAAGTAACTAGTTCCAGTAAGGATAGAATCGATTGCTGCTGTTGCTCTATGGGATAATACGCCTACCGTAGCAACTGACTTGCAGTAGAGGTATGTATTCAGGACGGTTATTTAACTTTGAACTGTGCAGTTTTTGGCAAATGGTAGACCCACTTGATTTTTTTTAAAATATATATTAAATAAATTGTCAATTTTTTTGCAATACCCGCTTGGCTTTTTTTCTCTTCTCCATCACAGCTGAGTGAGCCAATGCGAGTGGCCACTTCACCTCTATTCAGTACAGTTAAAAATTATTATCAAAACAAAAAGTTCTTATTCCCACTTAAAAAAACGTTATAGTCAAACTTAATTTCATAAAATAACAAATTTCTATTAACTATTTTCCTCTGTTAATACTTTAAAATCCATAGGGGGGGGGGGGGGCAAGCGTCTATATTAATTGATTCTACATCGCTAATCGTTCCACCAACTCTCATTTCTAAGATTTAGGCTTCGCTTTCCACCCTAACGGCACTAAACCAATTTTTGCATCGTCTATGTTTGATTTTTTTCGAAGCGGACTAGGCTGCCGGTTATTCCTTCCAGGTAGCTCATTGGTCAGAAGGACTAGTTATGCAGTTTTCTCCGTGTCTCTCAATAAAACCAAGGTGGCTGCGTGGGGCTAAAACAGCGGATGGTTATGTTCTTTTCTGAAGAGTACAAGGGAGTCCGGTACGTTAGAATATTTGAACCTAAACTTTATATACTGCCACTTGGGCTTCGAGAAACTAGTTTGAATTATCATTAGCCTAGCTTGTTTTCAAATGTCCTGCCTGAACACTCTTGATGACTAACTCTCCTTGCCGATGCAAAATCGCTGGGTACCTAGCGGAAGAGCCAGAAGATCGCCGTGATTGTTTGACACAGGATTTGAGTTGTTGACTTTGAGTCGTTACGGAGACGTTTACTCTTTCTTCCGGAGGAGCACTGGCATGTTTTGGACTTAGTCATATAGAGTATTTGAATAACGTCGAGTGAAGCGTAGTAGGGTTTTTGCGGATCGGCCAGTAGGATTTTTGCGAGTAGGGTTTTTGTGGATCAGCCATATTTCATCTTTTGACAGGCCAGAATTTAACTGTAGGTAGACCATGATCTTGCTGACAGGCCAAAGATTGGCCAATTGGCCAAAGATAGCTGGAGTGTTAATTTGATGAAAACGAAACACAGGATGTTTTGCTTGGGGCGTTCCATCTATCAGCAAGTAATTCCGATTAGGACCGTACGAAATAAATTATTGTTTTGATTACTTCATATTTAAAACATTAATATATATATCCCAATGTCCCATGAAATGGGGATCTGAACGGTATAGACGAACTTACCTTCGTCACGATCATTGTTCATTTAGCCTGCTTCTGTTTGACTATCGTGATTCGCAAATTATGTTCACAAGCCCTAGGTAGCTTAGTTGTAGAGCAGTGGTCTTGTAAGCCAAAGGTCGTGGGTTCAAACACCCACCTGAGGAGTACTTTCGTTTTTCGGTTCACTACATGTGGTCGAAGTAATTCCTTGAAACGATCTTCAGCTTTATTAAGAGGTGTGAGACTTATTTGAGTAGGCTATTATATTAATTAATTTATTTGTTGAAGAAGGTATATTTCGATCATTTGCGGACATCCCATAGTTCATTGTCGGATAGACAGAGTTTCAACGAAACTCTGATGCTGGCGACCAAGTAAATAGGAGTCAGCCCGGTCGAGTTCCTTAAGGTGGTGCTTTGGACAAGTTAACAAGCGCCTGAAATGGCGTCCAGAATGACGTTTGTAAAGTGTTAAGTGCGCAAAACTGAGTGGACGTGAAGTGATTTTAGTGAACGAGACGTTTAGTAAAGGATTCAGTGAAAATGGTGTGGAAGCGTGGACTTCTACTGTGGTTGTTGCTGCTGGTGCTTCAGACAATTTTCGGGAATGTTGTGAAGGGAAAAGTCACGGATGCGAAATCACCATCAAAAACATACGTCAATGGAAATGGGAATATTGGTAAGTTGTGACTTCTACTTAAATATGTTTGGCGGAAAGGGTGTATGAAAAAGTGTAAAATGTATGGCTGAATGAGGGTGGGTTTACAGCTTTATATTTTATGGTCAAGAGGGGCTCCCTATTGAAGGGATCAGAGAAATGTAAAAAAAAAAGTTAGCTGATTCTTAGTTCTCTTCCCGACTGTAAACAGTTAGATTTGTTAGGATATGCAGCTACGATAAGATAATTTTGCAAACCACATTTGGCCTGACATATCACAAAAAATCAACGAAGAAACCAACGAAAATGGGGTTTGTAAAGGCCAACGAATATACTGAAATTAAAGGCGAATATTTCGGAAGGACAACCGCCTCCCTTCTTCAGTGCAGACAGAAAGTTTCGAGGAAAAATTTCAAAACGAGGATGAAGATCAACAACCAAGAATACCAAACAAAGCAGAAAACCAACAAGAAACCGAAAATTAAAACAAAATTGGAAGAATTGAAAGCCTAAAATAAAGACAGCGAGCCACTCACCCACTCATAATAATTACGACTGTTCTCGCGCGGTACTAGCGACTGACAATCAAAAATAATTTTAAATTTTATTTATTCAAACAATGTTTACAACGGATACGTCAGCTATGATTCTTCATCAGCGATATTTCGGCCCTTCTTGGCAAGGGTCCTCGTCAGGCTGTCAATCCTCTTGGTCAACGTAAACATTGTTTGAATAATTGTTTCAAAGTCAGCTTGGGCTCAAAGAATATTTAAATTTTATTTCAGTAGCCTATATTCGTTGGCCTTTACAAACCCCATTTTCGTTGGTTTCTTCGTTGATTTTTTAGCTACGATAAGATAAGTTAAGATAAAATGTATTTACGAGGACGAGTATCCTACAATAAATACATACAAAATTGAAGACAAACAATCAAAAATAATATAAAGGTTGCCTTTTATAGACACTTGTCCTTATGGGCTACGGTAACCTCGCCATCCCACCCTGCCACATAACGCTACGCATCCATTCATTCGGCAACCTCCCATTCCCACCAAATATTTGTAACCGAGGTTCGTTCAAGCTTTCACACACATACACCAAATGAATTATTTGAGATGTTGCTAAATTAAAATGGAGAGTTTGATCCAGACTCGAACACACACACACCAAATGAGTTATTATAAATGGAAATGGAGTGTTTGATCCAGACTCGTTTGAAAATTATTCAAACGCCGGTTATTCACTAAGATTCATATTTTCATCCGTTTTTTAAAGTTTAACTGAAAAGCCAACTTAGTTTTAAGTTATTTAATGATATTATTTATTATTTTATTTACTAAATTATTTGGATTCTGCAAAGGGATTTTTTTTATTTTCCCCTATCTACTCTAGTTATGACGTTCAGAATATCTGCGGACTACGAAAATTCTAATGTGACGGGGAAATTTGACGCGGCTTTTCAGTGGGTGGTGAGATTGGTGAAGATTGCTTGGTGCCTAAAAATAGAAAAGCAATACAACAAAAATACAAGCGCATAGAGCTACTACAAATCACACGGAAATTCCACTGTTTGAAAATCGATTTATTTGGGAATAGCGGAACAACGAAGTAACGCATTTGCAGCGGGTCTTCAAGCCAATTTTAGTGAACAAGTGATGGGTAACTAGATTGCCCTATCCCAGCCCTTGTCGGTTAAACTTTAAATATCTGTTTTCTAGTTATCAACCTGTTCCATATTAACTTCCCTAATGCCAATGCATCGAGTTACCTGCCGAACTTTGGAGCGCTTTCTGCCGGAGCGGGTGAGTCGACCCTGGAACGACCTTTGGGTAAGTAATCTCTCATTTACTTTTACCATACTTGTTACTCAAAGTTTAACTGAAAAGCCAACTTATTTTTTTGTCGTTTAATTGAATACACTGTATAATTTGGATTCTGCTGTAGGGATTTTTTCTATTTTCCACTATCTGCTCTAGTTATGACGTTCAGAATATCTGCGGCCGTCCCCACAACGTAAAGTCTACTACGACGCGTGAAATTTTAGCCTGAACACAAACGCGGCTTTTCAGTGGGCAGTGGTGAGCTTGGTGAAGACTGCTTAGTGCCTGAAAAAAAAAATCAAAAAAATCATAAACCTTTCTGGTAAGGAATACAACACAGATACAAGCACGCAGAGATACCAAAAATCACACGGAAATTCCACTATTTGAAAATTGATTGTTCGTGAATAGCGGAACAACGAAGTAACATATTTTCAGCGGGTCTTCAAGCCAATTTAAGTGAATAAAACAAGAAATTCTACACCCGCCTCTGTTTTCTAGTAAAGTCTCCATGTGTGATTATAAAACATCCGAGATTTTCTAAAGCTCTGCCAACAAATCAGATCTTTTCTAGGTAATTACTCTTGCAATTCGGTAACAATTGAGACTAAATAAACACGTTAAATCACCGAATTTATGAAGGGACGGACCGAATGCAGTGAAATCGATACGTACCGAACAGAAGTTAGATGAATTACCAAATTTGATAAAGAACGGGAGCCAATAAACAAGTTAAATCACCCAGTTTGGAAATGGGGGTGCGGGGGACAAAATATTTTGTAAAACGGTTTCGACCGTAATTTTCGCCTTCGTCGAAAATTTGACCGATTTTGACCGGTTTCGAAGTGCGATGCCTGGTTTGTTGCAAGGCAACTAGTCATCCTTGTTAACTATATCGGCTGGTCGGAATGGTTCCCCGACAAGGAAGGAGTCTTAGTGAGAAGCTTGAACAATCCGCGACCGCAGTGGCATTATTCTACTGGTTCTGTGACTACTTGCTATCCTAGCTATGAACAGCTTGTTCTTAGAGAACGTTGACGCACGTATTACGTTCGAAACAGGTTCGGTCCAGTTACCACTGATACAGTCTCTCAAAGGACCTGTCTTACCTATAATACTAATGCAACCTATTTCCATAATCACTCCATATATTTCTAAACCGGGAGACCCCAATTTCGTACGGTACATTCTAATCCTTCTAAAAAAACCATGCTGATTTTCTCGCTTGCCGTGTTTTGCTACATTCGATGTGTATCACGCTATCGACGGTTGTCTGCGACAAGTTTTTCCATTAGAAAAAACAATTATTAAATTGTTTCCCTGTTTTCGCTAAAAGTCAACGGGTCTTGGAAAAGGCTTAACACAGCCAAAACCGTGGGTTATTTGTTGAAAGCGCAGTATAGTTTCAAAGTATTAAATATTTTAAAATACTGCAAGTTGAAGAGTAAATAGTACGAGGGGTCCTTTAAAATGAGATGTATCAGTCGCCCTAGTGCATCTTTTCCGGTAGGACTTTTTTGCAGTGCAAATCTGATCGGATTCCTTATTTGTATTGCAGTTTCCTCGTCTGGCGACACGAGTTCACACAACGGACCTCTGATCCAGATCGTCTTGAACCAAGCCGCCGAATCGCCAGAAGATACTACCTTAGATAGTGCTAGCTTCGAAGCAGATTCCTCCGATTACGAGCATTCTCCAGACTCTGCCGATATTTCCCCTAGTTCCGGCCGGAATCCGGAAAGTTTTGAACGCGCCGGACTGAACTCGCGTGGTCCGAATACGGATTTTTCAGCTGAGCGCATCCGCGATTTTATCAAAACCCAGAGCGCTTATACGACAACTGATACTTCCCGCGAAAACTATTATACCGTAACGGATGCGTCGGAAATCGGATCTACCACAAGAACAGGAGAAACTCATTTTGCGGAGGAAGCGTATGTTACTGAATTACCGAGACCTATCCCGTTCAAAGCTTGGTACAAGGATTTGCTATACGGTAGCAGAAGAAGGGTCGGCACAAGAAAAGACGATAATTTCGTGAAAATTTTGACATCTAGTGATGAAAGTGACGATGCGCCTAGAAGCCCTTTAGATGGCAGTGAAAGCCTAGGACACTCGGGTGAGTGGATCCTGAAAGAAACAGAGTTACAGAACGTTAATAAAGATTACAGCCCAACCATTAAAACGAACAGTATTCGCCCGAGAAAAAGTTCCAATGGTTACAGAAGTGGAATCAAAGACGGGAAAAAAGAGGACAGGGTGCATTTTTCTGTTGGTGACGCGGAAAACGATAGACAAGAAGAAAAGGAGAACAGAAGTCCGGGTAGTGCAAGCCTGGGATTTGGGGTAGAGAACACGCAGACCGGAAACCTTGGGTACAAGGAAGAATCCCATATCTTGCGTGAATTAAATGATGAAGACAGTGTCGGCAACTATTCTTACAGTAAGGTAAAGAATATCAGTGAGACAGACGCCAGTGTAGAAAGGATACATGCCCCGGCTGAAAAAATCGTCCGAAGGTTAAAGGGAAAAGTGCAGGTTCAGGTTGCGAACTCGAATTCAAAACTGTCCGTTGGCCTTTTTGGAAACTCGTTGGTCTTCAGTCAGGCAGCGACGAGTGCTCGGGTAGGGCGGGGTCGTCTCCATGCTGAGTCACCGTCGATGTCCCGAAACGTTCCAACCCCGCTCAGACCAAGTCATACGACAACATCGGAAGGAGGGGCTGAAGACGAACCTGACCCTTCCAGAAGGCATGCACGCTCACTACACGCGACACAATTTGTCGCCGACGCTTCAACGCCTGGAAACTTTCGCGCCCCGCTTGAAGCAAACCGTGTGAATACATTAAGTGAAGCTACTGCCAAAGATTCAGTTCATTCGACGGAAAGCGCAATGCCGCAGCGCGTTCATTTTCGCACAGAGCATACAGCGTTGGCGCCACGAAGGTTTCGAGCCCCCCTGAGACTAAATCGGACGGATATATTTGAAAGAGCCTCGAGGGAATCAGTCCGTTCTAGAAAACATCCACTGTCTTCGCCGCCCTCACATTTCCGTGCCGAATGGCCCTCACCCACACCCCGACGCTTTCGCGCTGAGCTCAGAGAAAATCAGATAAAGATATTAGAAGGGGCTATTATGGAGGGATCAAGACGTTATGGAACAAGCGTGAGGTCGCCTGTTCGAAAATCCCGCGGCGGACTGTCCCGAGAGACAGGAGTCAACGAACTGACTCAGCAGAATCTACCAGGAGGAATTCAAGCTTTAACGGATAATCTGAAAGCCGTGCTCCAGCGATTGAGTGAGGACCCTAGAACACTCAAGCACTTTCAAGGGAATTTAACAAGTGACCCGAGGCTCTTCGGTACGTTTCTAGCCAAGCTGAAGTACGGCCTGTTCCCGAAACCCTACCCACAACCATTCCTTCCGTTTCCTTATGGAGGATATCCCGTACCTAATATACCCCAGGGTTTCCCCTACCACCTTCCGGCTTTCACCGGATTAGTCCCTGGGGCTGTGGCTACACAGGCACCGGTTATTACAGCCGCGCCAGTACCAGCGCCACTACTGACCCAAGCGCCAGCTATTGCGGCAGACACCACAACCCAGGTCCCGTCTACTACTGCCCCGTTTGTGGCAGGGGAGACGACGACCAGTCTTCCTGTGAGCTTGAGTAAGTTTGTACTACTTTTTCGTTCAGTCTTTATCATTTCCTTCTTTTTCGTTGAACCGGAACAGATTCGCAGTCATTTGCACCTCGGAAAATAGACATATTTGAATTTTATTTAAATGAAATCCGTCGGTCTGTCGGTCTGAGTTTTGCTAGTTCGGGCACTTCCACATAAGCTAGGACGATGAAACTTGGCAGGCGTATCATGGACCCGACAGGATTAAATTGAAAATAGTCACTTCCCCGATCTGTCCATCTGGGGGGAGGGGGGATCCGTAAAATTGAGGTATTTTTAACTTACGAACGGGTGATCGGATCTTTATGAAACTTTATATTTAGAAAGATCTCATGTCTCAGTCATCCCACTTCAAACCCGGACCGGATCCGGCGACTTTGGGGGGAGTTGGAGGGGGAACCGGAAATCTTGGGGGATGCTGGATGAAACTTGGTGGGAAGAACAAGTGCAAGTGTAGATACGTCATTTACATACTTGGACTGGATTTGGGCACTGTGGGGAAGTGTGGGGGGGGGGGGTCGGGTTTCTGGTGATCCCGCAATTTCGGTAATTCCTTATGTGCTAGGACTATGAAATTTGGCAGGCATGTCAGGGACCCGAACATATGACGAGAATAGGCTTTTTCCCGATCCGACCGTCGTGGGCGAGTGGAGGGATGGGGAATCCGGAATCTAGTGGCATGCATAATGGATGCTCGGATTTGAATGAAACTTGGCAGGTGGAAAGAGCTAAAGTCTCAGATATTCCATGTCAAGTCCCGATTGGGTCCGATACTTGTGTGTGTGTGTGTTGGGGGGGGGGGTGGAAGGGGCACCGGAAAACTCGGGAAACGCGTAGAATCGAGGGATTAACATGGAGTTTGGTGCGGATAACAAGCATTAGGCCAAAATACGTAATTGACGGAGCCAGATCGAATTGGGGCTCTGTGGGGGAGTTGGAGGGGCTTTTCCGGAATTTCGGTTATCGCAAGTTAGAATAGTTTCTGATGTGCCAAGGACGACGTAACTTCGCAGGCACATTAGTGACCCGACTAAATGGACTTAAGAATCAGACCCATTGCCCTATAGGAAAACTCCCGTTCCTGGATCCGACCATTTTTGGAGGAGTGAGGGAAGGGGAATACGGAAATTTACTTCCGTAAGTTACGAACGGGTGGTCCAGTTCGAGTGAAACTTAATGGGTGTGCAAAACATGCTTTCCAACCACGTGCGGTTACGGTTGGTGGAGTTGGAGGGGGATCCGGAAACTTTTGACATGCAGAAAAAACAAAACGGATGGACCGAATGGGATACAAGTTGGACAGTTATTGGGCGTCCGGACCGGATCCGGCCACAGTGTGTGGGGGGGGGGGAGCGGGAGCAGGAACTATGCTCCGATTCCATTCAAAGTTCATCGACGGGAAGAGGAGATGTCAGAGATGCGACTTTTATGTTTTCAAGTCGTATTCGGCCACGGTAAGGGGAGTTGGAGGGGGACCCCCGGAAATGTTGTGGCAGGGGTCACAAGAGTGCAGTAATGCAAGTGATACTTCGAATGTAGAGAGAGCATAGGCCCTAGATGACATAGTTTAGGGTCCGAACCGGATCCGATCACTGTGTGGGGGGGGGGGGGGGTACCGGAATTTTCCAAAAAATGCTCAGATTCGATTGAAACTTGATATGTGGTAAAAGAAGATGTTTTACATGATCCATTCACGAGTCCGAACCAGATTCGGCCGCGGCCGGGGGAGTTGGAGGGAGGTACCGGAAATCGTGTGGCACGTCTAGGGATCAAACCAGTGGATTAATTGGGCTGAAACTTGGAAGTTAGAACAGTCATTTGCCCCAGATTTTCCTAGGCGATGCCGGAAATGTTCAGACCTGAGTGAAACTACATATACTACTTCTAGGTCCGAACCTCATTTTTGGATGGCGGGTGTATTTTGTGACGTTCTCATCTAGTTCCTTGTACCGGCTACTCGTAACAAGTGCCATATGAGCTCGTAGTTCTTGTTCTTCATTGTTGTTGAAATTTGATGTCTATAGGAGATCAGTGAGGACCTGGACGTGAATTTTGAGGATGAACCGGTAATGAAAAATAATAACAAAACTCTTCAGTCGGTCTTTTTTGTTTTGTTTGTTTTGATATGAAGAGACTTGTTTATTTGTTTAATTATTTTTGGTATTCGCCCCTATGTAACGGGCCATGGAGCTATGTATGGTCGACATTTGTATTGTTCATTTTATGTATTTAATAAAAATGAACTGGACTAAAACAAAAAGAAAAACTTTCGCATGCAAACGAGTAGTGCAAGCGCGAGAACGCGCCCGGAAAAACCTTGTTGTCTGTTCGCAGCATGAATCACACTTCCGGCAACGGAACTTGATTTAAATTTACGCGATTTTATGCATCAGTCGTTTTGGCAAAAAGTTCAAAATCGATGCCTCATGACTTCCCAGCAGGGATTTAGACATGTTATGTAATTAGGGCAAGGTAATTTATGCAAGAAGTGGAAAACCGTGTCGCACTTCTTTTCAATTTTGGTCTTGCGGTTAAATGCTTCATCGGACTTTCGTATGGGTGGGCTTTAATGACTGGTTTTTGGTGGTTAATTTAGTCAATCTTTTCAAGCAGCATCAAGTCGCGATGCTACCGAATATTCATAAAGATGTCGTAGAGTCAGATTAGCTCGTTATTCAAGTTGAATCACTCTTAAATACTCCTTGAGCCCAAGCTGACTGGGAGACATACACTGTAAAAAGTTTCTCCGGGTAAGGATTAAAGTTAACTGCAGTATTTGCTACTGGGATTAATCTCATCTCTACTGAGATAAGATTAATCCGAATTGGAGATAAGATTATCTTTTTAGAGACAAGATTAATCCGAGTAGCAAATACTGCGAGATTTTTTTGTTACAGTGTATGTTAAACAATGGCTACAAGCGAAAAAGTCAGCTACGATCCACGTCAGCGATATTTCGGCCCTTCTTGGCTAGGATCCTCGTCAGGGTATTGTTGGACTGGATGAAATGAAACTGAAATAAACGTATGAATGTTCTACAAATTACAAGTATCCTATTTCGGTCAGTTACTTTTTAGAAATTGCTTAAAGGACCCCTCGCACTATTTACTACTCAACTTAAAGTATCTTAAAATATTTTAATACTTTAAAATTAGGCTGTGGTTTCAGCACATAAACCACGATTTTCGCTGTTTTAAGCCTTTTCCGAGACTCGTTGACTTACTGCGAAAACAGGGGAAAAAATTACATAACCGGTTTTCTGATGGAAAAACTTCTCGCAGACAGCCGTCTACAGTGTGATACACATCCAAGGTAGCAAAACACGGCAAGTGAGAAAGCCAGCGTGGCTTTGTTAGATGGGTTAGAATGTACCGTACGAAATGGGGGTCTCCGGGTTTAGATATACAGTGATGATGGAAGTGGGTTGCGTTAGTATTATAGGTAAGACCGGTCCTTTAATGCAAAGTAAGCATACGCTTTGACTGCCCTCACAGGCCCATTCAGGTTTTCATGCAATCAAAGGTTGTTTTATATAAATAAAGATGAACAAACTTGAAACTTTGGACCTCTTCGACGGATCCCTTTCCTAATTTTCCGGAGCTACAATAATTATAGCCTATTAATTTGTCAAAATTAATTATAATTAATTAAAAATAATTATAGCCTATTAATTTGTCAAACTCTTCGTATGTCGGTAATCCACACTCTAGATACAAATAAAATTGCCCGTCTATCAGGGTAATACGAATTGTATTCCCTTCTCAAAGGCAATATCAGTTCAATTGCCCTTCTAAAAGGCCGATACAAAAACACATTACAAGATTTCAGGGCTTGCTACTAATTTTTGGCCGTTTGGGGATGTTTCAACCTTGGGCATAACGAACAATAACGTCCTCTCCTGTGATGCCATCACCTGTGTAGTGAAAACACCAAGTATCAAGTATTTTTTTTTTAATTTAAATTATTTTATTGATTGTTTAAATTGTTTTATAATTATTTAAATTATTTATTATTATTAAGTTATTAAGTTATTTTTAGATATTCCTTGCGAACTCATATTTGACTGTACAACTTCGGCCTTTCTTGGCAAGGGTCCTCTTCAGGCTCAAGCTGGAAATGAACTAGCAACTACCCTTTCGACGACCCAATCGAACAGCAAAAACAGCAGCCGTGACCAAAATGAAATTACAGCTCCAGCTTTAACTCCAACCGATTTTCAGAGAAGAAGTTCACAAAATCAGATATCTAAGGAAAAAAATTTAATTGTTTTTCCACAAGTTCACCTTGAGCGGCTTGAGCCTGAAGAGGACCCTTGCCAAGAAGGGCCGAAATATAGCTCTAATAAAATGTAGCTGACATCCGTTTTGCACAGTCAAATATAAGTTATTTTATTTAAATTAGATAGATTTCTTCTTTATGAAAAAAATATATTAAGAAACATACTTCAGTACTAAGTATAGTAACATACTTTTATTACACTATAGAACACCGTTGACTACAGGAAAGCCCGAACGAGCCTTTTTAGGGTAGTCAAAATGAATGTTTAAAACTAATTAAAAAATACTGTTGCAAAAAAGGAGAGACCTATAAACGGGAAGAAGAAAATGAGAAAGAAAGAAAAAACATAGAAAAAATGGGGAAACTATGAACGATTTATTGACGGTGGTCTGTCAAGAAATGTCCCTTCAGCCGCGTCTGGAACTGGGGTAGACTTGCCGCATTCTGGATCTCACCAGGACCAAGATCGTGCCCCCCCCCCTCCAGATTTTTTGGTGTCGATATTAAGGCCTGAGAGTGGGGGGAGCCCACGCAACCCCTAAATTGCTTCCACTTCCACTCAACAACCCCCTACCGGATAAGTTTTACTTCCGAGTTTGTTGACCTGTTCAGCTCGTATCAGTTGTACAAATAGTTATGAATCGTTTTTGTTATGTTTGACAAGGTAACGATTTTTTAAACTTGTGTTGTCATGTCATGTTTTGTTTGACAAAATGCCGTTTATTTTCAAATTAGTGTTGACGTGTTTATGTACTTTTTTCTATTGACGACAACCACAAAATCAGCTTTGACCGTTGTATCGGTTGAAAAAAAATATAATTTAATTGGAATAGAGAAACGCTATCTTAAAAAAAAAGTTGATCCAACTTTTTTTTTCTGGACAGAAAAATATCAGATTTTGATCCCAAGTCCGGTAAAAATGATTGAGATTTTTGGGCCAGAAAAAAAAGGCTGGTAATAATTTTGAAGATGGTTGGGCAGCGAGTTCAGGAATCCGGACAATTAAAGCACACCTCGCACTATTTACTGTTTAAGTTCCAGTAAAACTATCTGAATACTGTAAAACTAGGCTCTGCTTTTAACAAGTTATCCACAGCTTTGGCTGTTTTAAGCCTTTACCCAGGTCGATTGACTTCTAGCAAAAACTCGGTAAAATTCAGAGAACCGGTTTTACGCATTAATTGCATGACACGCAAACACTCATTGGGAGCACAATGCGCATGGAAAAATTTAATCGTGGCAAGTGAAAAGATTAGTGAGGTATCGTTAGCGGGCTTAGAATGTAACATATGAAATGTGGGTGTCCGGGCTAAAATAATGAATGTAGTTATAGGTTGCATTGTTCAAATTATTTGGTAGTTTTCAATGCTAGAACTATTCGATATAGTTACGGGGATTCTGTAGAAGGCTATCCGTACAAATCTATTCGGTATAATGTTCGGGATTCGGTATTTATTCGATATAATTGCTAGGATTCGGTAGTTATCACGAATTCGGTGAACGAATTTACTGAATTATTCGGTGTTTTTCAATGCTAGAACCATTCGGTATATTTATATATAGAGATTCGGTAGTTGCTCAGAATCCCGAATAGGCTATCTGTCACAAGTTATTCGGTAATTTATCCGGTATAGTTGCCAGGTTCGATTATTACCACGAATCCCGACTTTCGGTCTGATTTTGACGAAATTGCATCAAATCCGAATATAATTCGGTAGTTTTTCGATCCCAAAAATAGTCGGTATTATTACTGTGATTCGGTAGTTATATAGAATACCGAATAGGCTATCGGTCCAAACTTATTCCGTATAATATTGGGACTTGGTTGTTTATTGGATATAATTGCCGGGATTTGGTAGTTATAACGAATCCCGAATCCCGTCCAGTTTCCCCGAGATTATACATTTGGATTCGGTATAGTTGGGAATCGAGTTATATAGTTCCCGAATAGGCAATCGGTCCAAACTTATTCCGTATAATATCGGGATTCGATAGTTTATTCGATATCATTGCCGGGATTTGGTAGTTACCACAAACACCGAACTTCGGTTCGATATAGACGATATTTCACCGAATATCAGTCCATAATTATTCGCTGTAATTTAGTCCCCCCCCCCCCCATGCCACAGAGCATCGTACTCTCACATGTATGCTTTGATCTTGTCAGAATACCAGTCGCATATTAAAGGACCTGTCTTACCTATAATACTAACGCAACCTACTTCCATAATCATTCCATATATTTCTAAACCCGGAGACCCCAATTTCGTACGGTACATTCTAACCCCTCTAACAAAACCACGCTGATTTCCTCACAAGCCGTGTTTTGCTGCCTTCGATGTGTATCACGCTGTCGACGCTTGTCTGCGAGAAGTTTTTCCATCAGAAAAACCGGTTATGTAATTTTTTTCATTCTTTTTCGCTGTAAGTCAACGGGTCTCGGAAAAGGCTTAAAACCGCCCAAACCGTGGGTTATTTGTTGAAAGCACAGCATAGTTTTCAAGTATTCAAATATTTTAAAATATGTTACCACGATAACCGGAGCTTCAATTGGTCATTTTTTTTGGCTCTTGAATTCCGGCCAAATGCCATATACCTATCACTTTCCGTCGGTCTGTCGGTCGGTCGGTCAGTCCGGTGTTTGGGAGTTAGGGTACTTCCAGATGTGCTAGGACGATGAAACTTGGCAGGCATATTAGGGACCTGACCAAACTAACTTGGAAATAGTCTCTTACCCGATCCGACCATCGTGGGGGAGGTAGGGGATCCGGAAACCGGAATTTAGTGACATGCATAACTTTCGAACGGGTGTCGTAAATTAATGAAACTTGATATTTGGAAAGACTTCATGTCTCAGACGTCCCATTTCAAGTCCGGACCGAATCCGATGAATATGGGGGGGGGGGTCGGAGGGGGAACCGGAAGTCATGTGACACGCTTAGAGTCGAGCGATCGGGATGAAACTTGGTGGGAGGGACTAGCACAAGCCCTAGGTATATCACTGACAGAACCTGACCGGATTCGTGCACTGTGGAGGGAGTTGGAGGGGGGTTTCGGAATTCCGGTGATACGGAGTTAAGTTACTTCCAGGTGGTCTAGGACAATGTCTAGGACAATGAAACTTGGCAGGCAAGTCAGGGATCCGAACAGATCAACCTGGAAATAGTCAACTTCCCGATCCGGCCACCGTGGGGGAGGGAGGGAGGGGGAATCCGGAATCTTGAGGAATGTATAACTTTGGAACGGGTGATTGGATCTTAACGAAACTTGATATTTGGGAAGACTTCGTGTCTCGGATGGCCCATTTAAAGCCCAGACTGGATCCGATGGATGGGGGGGGGAGACAGAGGGGGGAACCGGAAATCTTGTGACACGCTTAGAGTGGAGCGATTGGGATGAAACTTGGTGGGAAGGAGAAGCATAAGAACGAGATACGTCAGTGACAGAACCGGATCGGATTGGAGGGGGGGGGAGTTCGGAATTCCGGTTATCGCGAATTAAGGTATTTCCAGATGTGCTAGGACGATGAAACGTGGCTTGAACATTAGAGACTTGACATGATTGGCTTAGAAATAGTCTGTTCACCGACACAACCATCGTGGGGGAGTTGATGGAGGAGGAATCTGGAATCTTGAGGTGTGTATAACTTTTGAACGAGTGGTCGGATCTTAACGAAACTTGATATTTGGAAAGATCTCGTATCTCGTATGTCCCGTTTTTAGTGCAGACCGGATCCGATGAACATGGGGGGGGCGGAATCTTTTAACAAGCTTAGAGTGGAGCGATTGGGATGAAACGTGGCGGGAAGAACAAGGACAAGAACTAGATACATCTGTGACAAAACCAGATCGCGTTCGGGTACTGTGATAGGAGTTGGGGGGGGGGGGGGGGGGTCCGGAATTCCGGTGACCGCAAATTAAGGTGCTTCCAGATGTGATAGGGCGATGAAACATGGCTTGAACATTAGAAACTTGACAAGATTGGCTTAGAGATTGGCTCCGACCATCCCTTAGTACTAATCCTAACCACACAGTAAAAAAAATACTACCAAGCAAAGTATACATTTTAACTCGGAGTAATTTTTAGAACCCTTAAAGTGCGTTTCTTAAACGAAAAGTAAAAAAAAAAATACTTTAACCAAACGATATATATTTATGATTCCCAAGGGCCCATGATAATTTTTGCCTCAAGGGTTTTGCTTACAAGTGTAGAACTTATAATCATCATTTGTGCTTCAGGAGTGTTCAGTACAGATGGATCTCCAGCGCCCTTAAAGTGCGCATCATCACGGCCAAATGCACAAATAAAATAGTTTTTACGAAAAATACACTATCGTGATTTCTATGAGGGCCCATGATCATTCTGATCTGAAGGGTTTTGCTTACAAATGATCACAACAAACCAACGAATTGACGAAATGACCCCACTCTGACCCAGCCCTGCAAGTGCCATATGAGTTTCCAGCTCTTGTTGCAGTTACCGTGGTATAATTGTGATATACGGTTGCTCTGCAAAAACGACATTTGCCGAAATTGCGCTTTTCGAAGTCATCCCAAAAGAAAAACTGATATTCAGTCACATCACTAAGTGCCGAACTTCTTTCCCAACAATTTGACAAAAATTGATGAAATTGTGTATCTGAATATCAGATACCACGATGACTGCAAAGATACCACGATGACTGCAAAAACACCTTTTTACCGTGGTATCAGATACCACGATAACTGCAAAAACGACTTTAGACCGTGGTATCAGATACCATGGTATCAGCAAAAACGCAACTATTGAGAACCACTACCAGTGAAGCTCTGGTCAGAGACAAAAGGACTGATCTAGGATTTCATCGGTAGTCCTTACTTCTATTTTGGATCCCAAAAACACGTTCTAATCATAAATGTTTCCAAAAATTCCGCCTGCGGCGCCTTGGCAGCATTCTCAAATTTGGACAAGGGCGCGTCATTTAGCTGGGATTTTAAGCCAGTTTTAGGCTTCGGATTTGAGAAACATTGAAAGCTAGAATCTGCATGGAAATAGTTCAGTTTGGCAGGAAAAAAGCGAACTGAAGAAAATCTCGCCTGTGGCGCTCACTTTATGTGGTCATGGGTAGTAGCCTACTTAGCCACAAGCTGCTACCGGTCTGTCGTTCCATCCGGTTTAATGTTTCTACAAATGTTTGGGATATTGGTCTGTAATCCAGGATAAAAGATTGGATTTGTGTGGGTAGCAGTTAAATTTTACAGGAAAAAAAAATTGAATTTAGAAAATTTTCGGGTCGAGGATACGACTATTCTCAAGTCAGTCTGTTCGGGTCCCTGGTCCCTCCACTCTAAGTCGTTTCCCAATATCTCCGGTTCCCCTCTCAAACTCCTCCCAAAGACACCGGATCCGGTCCGGTTGAAGTGGGTCGTTCGATACACGAGGTCTTTCCAAATATCAAGTTTCATCAAGATCCGATCACCGGTTCAGAAGTTATACATACCTCAATTTTCCAAATTCCCCCGCCTCCACCCCCCCGCCCCAGATGGTTGGACCGGGAAATGACTATTTCCTAGTTAATCTGGTTGGGTGCCTGATATGCCTGCCAAGCTTCATTGTCCTAGCTTATGTGGAAGTGCCCGAACTAGCAAAACCAGGACCGACCGACAGACGGACAGAAATTGCGATCGCTATATGGCACTTGGCGGAAGGGGAAGTGCCATAAAAAGAATGTGCTCTGCGGCTGACTTGGAAAATATTTTTCAGATCAGACTTGCTGCGTTTCTACTACGGAATCGCCCTCATTTTTCTCCAACCCCAGCTTCCCCGCACGCGACGTCAGTACCCCTGGAGCTTGTGCCATGACGATCAAACCACTACAGGAGTCTATTTGTCAGGTAGGAAAAGATAACAAATAAAAGCCCGTTTTCATTTCCCGATTTTGTTTCCGGATTCCGGAAATTTGCTGCAATCTGACATTGCTGTAATCTCATGTTTGTTTTGGACGAGTGCTTTCGAATATTTGATTTGGGGTCGCCCCTTAGGACAGGCGAAAGCTTTATGGGGTGGCCCCTGTTCACATATGTTTACTGTTTGCAATAAGATTATCTCTCTCTTTGTCGTCAGCATAACTCTCATCATATTTCGGCGAAACGTGGTGTGGAGACTCGTTAATAATACTGCTCAGACTAATTCGCAGGTCAGTATTTAGGGACAGAGGAGGAGGGGCTTACAAATTAGAAGTATTCTTTCTGTGCCAGTTATTAGAAAACAAAAATGATAAGAGAGAGGAGCTAATTTTCTTATCGAGCCGGAGTGTTAGATAAACATAATAACAGAACTGTAACAATCGTAATTGATACTTAGTCCGTCGAACGCAACCTTGAAATCCACTGATCGCTAACCATAGCATCTGCAGAAAGCTGGTCGGAAAAATTCCCTCCGATGGAGAGGTTAGTTAAAACCTAGAATCGTTCAGTTATTATTATATATTACTGTTTGCGTCCCTCGAAATATACTAGAGAGTACAAAAAATAAAATAAAATAGGTATCACAGACAATCGACATGACAATGTAGGTGAAATTGGAACCAGAAAAAAAGAGAAAAAAACACATTGAGTAAAATTTATTATTATCGTGTGAAAAAGGAAAAGAGATTGCGACGTAGGAAAATTACCGCCGATT
The DNA here is from genome assembly GCA_030848855.1 of Branchinecta sandiegonensis. Taxonomy (NCBI): domain Eukaryota; kingdom Metazoa; phylum Arthropoda; class Branchiopoda; order Anostraca; family Branchinectidae; genus Branchinecta; species Branchinecta sandiegonensis. Next base: position 7,875,464 of record JAUPMV010000019.1, read on the forward strand.
TTTATGGCGCTTGCCTTTCGGACAAGTGCCATATACCGATCGTCATTTCTGTCGGTAGGCTACGGACTTTGTTAGTTCGGGCCCTTCCACATAAGCTAGGACGATGAAACTTGACAGGCGTATCAGGGAATCCGGAAAATTGAGGTATTTTTAACTTACGAACGGGTGATCGGATATTAATGAAACTTGATATTTAGAAAGATATCATGTCTCAGACATCCCACTTCAAATCTGGACCGGATCCGATAACTTTGGGGGGGGAGTTGGAGCGGGGGACCGAAAATCTTGGGAAACGCTTAGAGTGAAGGGATCGGGATGAACCTTGTTGGGAAGAACAAGCATAATTCCCAGATACATCGTTGACATAATCGGACCGCATTCGGTCGAATTCTGCTGATCCCACGAGTTCGGTACTTCCTGATGTGCTAAGACGATGAAACTTGGCAGGCGTGTCAGAGACCCGAACATACTGACTTGTAAGTAGTCGTTTCCCAGATAGACCATCGTGGGGGAGTGGAGGGATGGGGAATCGGGAAGCTAGTGACATGCATAACTTTTGAACGGGTGGTCGGATTTGAATAGAACTTGGCAAGTGGAAAGAGCTAACGTCTCAGATGCTCCGTGTCAAGTCCGGATCGGATCCCATACTTGTGTGGGGGGGATCGGAGGCGGCACTGAAAAACTCGGGAAACGCTTAGAGTCGAGGGATTAGAGTGCGTTCCTGGATCCAACCATTTTTGGGGGAGTCTAGGAAGGGGAATACGGAAATTGACTTTCGTAAGTTGCGAACTCGAGTGAAGCTTATTGGGTATAAGAACTGACGACATAGACGTCCAGAACATGCGTTTGAACCACATGCTGCCACGGTTGGTAGAGTTAGAGGGGGGGGGGGGGGGTCCCGAAACTTTTGACATGCACAAAAACCAAACTAATGGACGGAATGGGGAACGAATTTGCAATGTAGAGAGAACATACAATTTACAGATTTTACCCATAAACTTTTTATAAGATTGAACAATTTTATCAAACAAATCAAATAATTTTCTTATAACATTTACTTCTATAACCTGTGCCCTAGATGACATATTTTAGGGTCCGTACCGGATCCGACCACTGTGTGGGGGGGGGGGGGGTACCGGATTTATCCAAAAATGCTCAGATTCAGAGTGAAACTTGATAGGTGGTAAGAGAAGATGTTTAGATGATCCATTCACGAGTCCGAACCCGATTCGGCTGCGGTAGGGGGAGTTGGGGCGAGGTGCCGGAAATCGTGTTGCACGTCTAGGGATCAAACGAGTGGATTTATTGGGCTGAGACTTGGATGTTGGAACAGTCATTTGACCCAGATGATCCGAGGCGATGCCAGAAATGCTCAGACTTAAGTGAAACTACATATCCTACTTTTAGGTCCGAACCTCATTTTTGGATTGTGTGTGTACTCGGGTGTATTTTGTGACGTTCTCATCTACTTTCTTGTACCGCCTACTCGTAACAAGTGCCATATGAGCTCGTAGCTCTTGTTTGTAAAACCATCAGGTCCTTTGGGCGTTTGGCTCTTCCATCGGGTCTTTGACTTTAAATTTAGTTAATAGTTCTGTGTTACTAAAATAAAACCACCACATTTGGCATCCAGTCGAAACGTTCTGCCTTGTTTATTTTTATTTATTTATTATTACATTTGGCGTTCAGCTTTTAGCTTGTCGCTTGTCGCTATCATTGATGTTTTTTTTCAGCTCAGAGTGGATTTTCAAATTGGCAATCTTCTTTCGCCATCTGAAGGCCAATGTGTGAATCAGGCGCTAAAGTTTGCTGGGACCATTTGGCCGCTAGGCATCGCTTCAGTATGTGGCTTTAACGACGGACAACACCGTGAGTACTGTCCTCTGACGTAAATAAGAAACACGCCAGTGAACCTCGGGAAGAAGCGTCACTCAAACGAATCGTGAAAATTACCTTACATCCTACGTAAGCCAATCAACAATGTTTGCCTTTGTGACGTTTTCGGCTCTTCGCTAGTCTCACAGCGATTCTTCATCTTCACTAAGAGCGTGTTCCACCCTACTTATCGTAGTTACTACGCATGATATCATGAATCCTGGCATCTTGGCGTCAAGGCTGGAACGCATTTTCTATTTTCTTCTAAATATCGTGCCGCGGGCTGATCCGGCCAGTCACGTCTAACTAATAGTTACTATTGTTAGAAGGGTGGAACGCGCGCTCCCCGAGGACTCCTCCGGGAACCAACGGGACGACGAGAATAGAGGGAGTCATTCCAGGCGGAATCCGCGTCGAAAAACAACGAGAATACGGGGAATGCTTCCAAAAAGGATTTTGGTCGAAAAACAAATAGGCAATTGATAAAAATTAGTCTGGATCCACTTTATTTTGGTTTTGTTATTCTGATTATTTTTAATTAATTTTACATTGCACCAGCACCAGCAAAAATGGATTCCCCTCCGAATCTGAAAGGGAGTCCTTTTTGATGATGGTGGTGATGATCGGAGCATTCCCGGTCCGTCAGGACTCACGAGAACACGGGGAGTGAGACCCTGGGACAAATAAAACGCAGGGACTCCTCAAAAGGAGTCGTCGGGGAACGGCGAGAATACGCCTTGAAGGACCTGTCTTACCTATAATACTCCATATAATCACTAATCACTAACACACACTAATCACCATAATCACTCCATATATTTCTAAACCCGGAGACCCCAATTTCGTACGGTACATTCTAACCCCTCTAAAAACAAGACCAAAGGTGTCGATGGGATCCCAAAAATCTAATATTTGATTCAGACAATCGGGTCTTGTCTTCGTCAGATCCAGTTCTTACCTGTCTTACCCCTTAATCTGTCATCTGATCAAACTTTTGGTTTTAACAAATTTTCTGGTTTTGGCCGAATTCCGGGCGAACTAGTTGTCCGGCAAGATAATGATTTTCACCGTCGTGTTCAGCATGTCTTTTTACCCATACATCGAACATTTAATCAACTTCAAATTAAACTTTTACTTTTAACCAACTTTCCGGTTTTCGCCGGATTCCGGACTAACTACTTGTTCGGCGAGAAAGTTTTTTCACCATCGTGTTCAGCATGTCTTCCTACCCCTGAATCGACTATTTAATCAACTTCAAATAAAACTTTTACTTTTAACCAAATTTCCGGTTTTTGCCGGATTCCAGACGAACTATTTGTCCGGCGAGAAAAAGGTTTTCACTATCGTGCTCAGCATGCCTTCTTACCCCATAATCGAATATCACATTAGCTGTTTAAAAATATTTTGTTTGTCCCTTAATTTGTACCCCCTCCCCCACCCCTAAATGTGGAGCTACATAGCTCATCTACGAACTTGACCTTACCCTTGACCCAATGAATCCTCACACCAAGTTTCATCAAAATATCTCATTCCCTTCGGGAGTTATCGTGCTCACAGACAGACAGACAGACGGACAGACGGACATTTTTGCGATGTCATAGGTATCCCTCCACTTACGTTTTGTTATCCCAAAAACACGCTGATTTTCTCACTTGCCGTGTTTTGCTACATTCTCACCGAGAAGTTTTTCCATCGAAAAAAATGGTTATTTAAATTTTTTCCCTGTTTTCGCTATAAGTCACGGGTCTCGGAAAAGGCTTAAAACAGCCAAAACCGTGGGTTATTTGTTGAAAGCACAGCCTAGTTTTAAAGTATTCAAATATTTTAAAATACTGTAAGTTGAAGAGTAAAGAGTGCAAGGTGTCCTTTTAGGACCGTTCAGTTTTGCGTTTAAGGCGCGGAATTTCTGAATTATACTTGCTATCCGCGAATATATTTGGGAAAACTTTCATCCCGCCAGGCTTGCTGTAGTAAAAATTAATAGGAACGGGTTATATTTTGTGTGTTAAAAGTTATACGTGACCAATCACAGCGAGCGTTTCCATCACTTGACTGTTAAGGAAGAAAGAGAGAAACGGATAAGGAGAGAAATTTGTAATATAGCCTAACTGAAATTGAATGAACTCTTTGAATGGAAAGTCAATCATACTGAACTGTACAGCTAAATGCGTTTTGACAACTACAAGCTTTTACCTTATCTGAAAAATTACAGCAATCCTGGTAGGCTCAAAACCAGATCGAGAAATCTACATTGGTCAGACAGACACAGTAACAGATATTATACTGAACTTGCACAAGACCGGTCGAGGCTGATCTAAAATTCCACATTTCAGGATGTTCAGTGTCCCTAATTCATCAAAGGTTAGGTTCTCTTGGGATTCATTGTCAGGCTCCAGGCTCCTTGTTGTCGATTTACGCATACGTGGGCGTACAACTTGATTTTCAAGTTGAACGGAAGAGGAGGATAAGACTTACAAGGCGAAGTATTCGTGTTAGAACACAGGCGTGGGTCGCTAGTCGTCAAGAGTATTCGCCATATTCCATTTCATCGCCTCCAAGTGGACTAGTTTCTCCAAGAGAACTTTCAGAAACTAGTCAGCTTAGAGCGTTGAACTGGAAGGATAGATATAGATATAAATAGGGATAATACCCTTCAGTAATCAAATAAGAAAATCGAAGATTGTTGGTATTTATTCAAATTATAAATCATATCCGTATTTTCATTTGAACGAAGAAGTAGGCTATTGCATCATACTATCTACTCTCATACTAAAAAATACTTTGCAAAATCCGACCCCGGTGGGACTTGAACCCACAATCTTCGCCTCCGGAGGGCGACGCCTTATCCATTAGGCCACGGGGCCTTTGGTAAAGTGATGCTTGTAGGTTGAAGACAGAAGCTATATAGACTGAAAACAGGTCAAGAACGGGGGAAAGTACATACTTAATAGAGGAGAAAGCATATTTGATAAAGTAAAAAAGTCATTTCTATTTGGAAAGCAGTATAAGGTGATTTGGGAGGGAGAAATTTACCTTAAGTATTTTTTTTTAGCTTTCCGTAGCCTATTTACAGGCTTTAGGAAGAAAAAAAGAGAGGGTACAGGTGCAATAAGCATGCACAAAAAAGAAAATAAAGAGACGAAAGAAGTCGCTTAAAGTACGTATTGAAAGGTTGAAAGGATAGGTCTCTTAATGCGTGGAGTCAAGCGTTCCATGCGATAACGCTGCGCTTCATTTGAGGCCGATTGGAGCAGACAAGAGCTGCGTTCGTTGCATTCCGGGCTGTCTCTGGTGTTTAGTCACCAGTGTCCGGTTCTTCCCTTAAAACGCGTTTTTTTGGTTCACCTGTGAGTTGATGAAAACTGGCTAACTCCTCGCTGAAGCCGGGCTCACGAGCAGGTTCTGGTTAGTCCGCACCGGTGAGATAAAACCGGACACTGGTTAGTTCAAAAACGGGTTATTTGACTGGTGAGAAGTCACCGGTTGATGCAAAAACGGCTTATAAGAAAAACCGGAGACCACCGGTGAGAACTCCCGTGACAAAGAACGCAGCTAAGGTCTTGCTTCATGCGCGATAAGTCAAGAATGACTTTGCCGCATCAATGAAGCGCAACCTTATGAGTTATCGCATGGAACGCTCGACTCTACGCAGTAAAATGTCATAAACACTATACCCGGGGGTTATATATGCCTACCTACCAATACGTACTTCAAAGATGCTCTAAAGAGAATTGCGAACTTTATTTGGAGAATTAGTATGTCCCCTTTGGTTAATCTGATAGTGAAATAAATTATGGTATAATATTAACCAAATTCGAAAGGCAATAGTTGCGTTTTTGCAGATACCATGGTATCTGATACCACGGTCAAAAGGCGTTTTTGCAGTTATCGTGGTATCTGGCCAGTTATCGTGGTATCTGATATTCAGATGATATTCAGATACCACGGTCCGACCTTGGTAACTGATCGTGGTATCTTTGTCAAATTGGTGGGAAAGAAGTTTGGCACTTAGTATGGTGTGACTGAATAACAGTACAGTTTTTCTTTTGGGATGACTTCGAAAAGTGCAATTTCGGCAATTGTCGTTTTTGCAGAGCAACCGTATATCAGATACCACGGTAACTGCAAACACGATTAATTGCAGATCCAGTTACCGTGGTAACAGATACTATGGTATCTGCAAAAACGCAACTATTGAAGTTCATTGATTATTCCTAATTTCTCGCGGGAGGTTTGAATGTACCGCGCGTTACTCTTTGAAGCTTTTTCGTTGTCCTTGTGCAGTTTTCTCACTTATGGGTCACCTTTTCGTAGAGCTTTTCAGCAGTTGCACTGTAAAACAAATCTTGCAGTATTTACTACTGGAATTAATCTTATCTTTATTGAGATAAGATTACCCCTAATTCGGATTAATCTTATCCCAATAGAGATAAGATTAATCCCAGTAGCAAATACTGCATCCTCATTCAGAGAAACTTTTCACAGTGTGGACGGACTATTTACGAGTTCTCCAAGTATTTGGGAAGCCCGGCGGGAGATTCAAAAGTGCAGCACATGTCTCCTACCTCTATGTGCAGTAACCTACTTTGAGCGTGTCCGAAAGCTTTCAGGACTGTAAATGCTGCATTTTTATTTTTATTTTCGTCCGAAAGCTCTTACCTTACATGCAGCATTAAATGCAGCAATTACAGCACTAAAAGCTTTCGGACACGTTCTTTGTTTCTTCTCTGACACTTCTGATTCCGAAATTTAGAGCGTGTCCGAAAGCTCGGAAACGAACGAAAATGATGAATTAATTCAGCATTTTATGCAGCATTTCGCTTTCGGACTTAGATTTTCGATCATGTAATGCAGCATTAATTCAGCATAACATTCATCGAAAAATTCAGCGAAAATGCTAAATTTTACGCTGAATTTTCAAGAAGAAACTGGGGAGCTGGCGATTAAGGCTAAATTTCGGAATTAGGAGTGTCAGAGAAGAAATAAAGAACGTGTCCGAAAGCTTTTAGTGCTGTAAATGCTGCATTTAATGCTGCATATAAGGTAAGAGCTTTCGGACGAAAATAAAAATAAAAATGCAGCATTAAATGCAGCAATTACAGTCCTGAAAGCTTTCGGACACGCTCTTAGCCTTAATCGCAAGCTCCCCAGTTTCTTCTTGAAAATTCAGCGTAACATTTAGCATCTTCGCTGAATTTTTCGATGAATTTTATGCTGAATTAATGCTGCATTAACTGAGCGAAAATTTAAGTCCGAAAGCGAAATGCTGCATAAAATGCTGAATTAATTCAGCATTTTCGTTCGTTTCCGAGCTTTCGGACACGCTCTTTGGAGTTGCTTTCTGTGGTATTCTTAGTGACGGTTTTTCAAAAGTAGATTCCGAGGTAGATTCAAATAAAAGCGTCAACATTGGTTGGAAAAACTAATGATTTTCATCTTTTTCAGTTTATATTCATCTGGACCGAAGTGTGCCCTTAGGTCAAAGATATGCCAGCATTATTCTACAGACGAATTTACGTGGTCAAATGTATAGTTTGCAATTGAAGATTACACAGATCGACTGTTCAAAGAACTTGGCAACAGAAGGTAAGTATTCAAGGTCTTTACATTTATATATATATGTATATGTGTACAGAGGCGTTACTAGCCAAAATATTTGGGGGGGGGGGGGGGGCAAGGTATTTACCGACTGGCTGGTCATTTTTACCGACTGTTTTTGCAGATAAAAACGACTATTATTGAGAAAAACGAATGTGTTGACGAAAAATCGGCTGATTCTAAGAAAAACTCCTATTTTTAAGAAAAACTCCTATTTTTAAGAAAAACTCCTATTTTTAAGAAAAAATCGACAATTTTTACGAGAAACCCACTGTTTAAAAAAAAATCGACTGTTGTTACGAAAAATCGCGGTTTTTCGCTCCGACTTGGCTATTTTTTACCGACTGGCCGATAACATTGGGGGGGGGGGGGCGTCACCCCTCCCCCTCCCTCCTAGTCGCGACGCCCCTGTATGCGTTTATTTCCCCGTCATACCTTCAAAACGCCAAAGACGGATTTCAGAACGGAGGTAGCGTTCCACCGAGTTAATATCAGTTTCGATCGTTACGGTTCTGTTATAATTTTTTTCCACTGACCCGAGGGGTTGCCCACTCTTGGTTTTATTGTACAATAAGTGCGCGGTGCCAGGTCGGTGCCGGCACCGGCTGACACCAGTTGACACCGGATACCACGTGTTAGAAAATTAAAATCAGCATTTTTAGAAGAGTTTGAAAGAGAACTGTACAAGAGTTACGATCGTTACAATATTAGTTGAGATGATCGGGATCTTCATCAGATCTTCATTAGTGATAATAACTATCTGTTGAGCAGGAATTCCCGTCAGAATGGTGTGGTTTTCCCAACTGTGGTTTTCCCACAAGTTCGTATTTGCAACTTGAGTGGTTTTGAGCCTGAAGAGGACCCTTGCCAAGAAGGGCCGAAATATAGCTCTAATAAAATTCAGCTGACATATCCGTTTTGCACTATCAAATTTGGTCACGTCTGTCCGCCAATGTTATCATGTTTGGTCAGAAAGGATAATAACTATCACAATTAAAAGTTGCCCCTCCTCTTATAATCATAACTTGGAATAACTTCCTCGGAACGCAACCGGAGTTGGTATAGCAGGGTAGCCAAGAGCTCAACACATGCAAGTGTCAAAATTCCTGACAAGAATGGTGCTTTTTGAAACCTCGAATTTGTTTGTGGTATTCCGCTGTGCAATGCGCAAAATGCAAGTTATTCTGAATTTAGAGGAATATTTTTTTAAACATTTCTCAGTTGTTAGATCACAATTTTGTAACAAATCGAAACATGTTTTTTGTGGCGGTAATCCGCAAGTTTTAGTAAAGTAAACGAAAAAGCGCTCTTTCTGACCTTAAAAGTGTCATTTGCATGAAAAGGTGTCATTTTCAGAGAAAAGTGTCATGGTATTTGACGGTGCAAAACGGATGAGTCAGCTACATTTTATAATTTTATAAAAACTTTATAAAATGTAGCTGACTTATCCGTTTTGCACCGTCAAAACTGATTTGAAGTCAGCTTGGTCTGAAGGAATATCTAAGTTTCTATTTTGCGCTCGGAGGAAGATCAGATCCATGTCGCAAACCTTTTTTATTTTTCATTTACAATGAAAAAAATTTTAGTGTTGATGTGTGATAGTTGTTCGTTTGTTTTTTCTTTACAATGCCTTAGGCTAGAATTGTATTAATAATTTTTACAAACCCATCAGAATTGGTGAAGCGTCGTTTTTTATGCCACTGGCAAGTCTGATGCTTTTGAGAAACACCAGGTTTATTTATATTTGCCATTAAAATTGTACCTTATCTTACCTTAAAAAGTGTCATGGTCTCAAACCAGAGGCAAAAAAGCAAAAAGAAAAGCACAAAATGTGTCACACGTGACAATACAGTTGTATAGCCGTCTCTGGAAGGCATGGGACGATTTCCCACGAAAACCTTCAACCAAACATCTTACCGTAGACCTTCAAAATTTTTAGCCTGCGTAGTTGTATGATAATTTGAACACTTTCTAGTACAGTATATGTTGACAATTTTTGTTAACTCTGAATGCATGTTTTAATTTCAATATCAGTTTATTTTCAAAATTCCTTCACGGGCAAGCCGAACATTGGATTTTTTGTCGTAGATATAATAACATCAACATCTTTGTCATAAGTTTGTCATAAATAATAAACTTATATACAATTCAAATTACTGTAAGTGATCATTTACAATTACACTTATATCAGAACTAAAATCAAATAACTATAACATAAACCAGAGTTACGACGAATTATGCATTTTGGCGAATGACGTCACATTACACGTATATCAGAACTAGGATTCAAACAATTATAAAATAAGCAAGAATTATGACGAGTTACACAAGAATTACGATGAGTTTATTTCGACGAATGACGGTACGAAGCTTTTTTTGTATCGGTCATAAGATGCAGAAACAGGATGTAACGTAGGAATGAGCTTGACGTTATCACCTGCCATTCGGCTAGTCCGGAATTGGTGTTGAAATAAAATTGAACTGAACTGAACTGATAGTTGTACGAAAAAGTTGCATATGTAATAGTAAAGAATACTCATTTAATGAGTAGTAGTATCCACTAGCATCCAGTCTTGCTAATAGTAGCATGCAGTAGAATGCAGAAACACGGTAGCCTTGAAGTAGAAGCATGTAGTAGCATCAGTTAGTACTGCATACTACTTTTTCGTACAACTTCATACTACTATTTTGAGATAAATTTTTCATCGATTAGATCCTCCTGAGCCATCACTTTCCGCTTTTTTTATTTTTCACTTTTTTTATTTTTTAACAAATTCGTCTTCTCAGCCGGGCTCTGGACCTTTTGTTACTTAGTTTATTATTAAAGTTTAACCGAAAAGGGCTGGGATGTGACAATCTAATTACCCATCACTTATTCACTTCAGTTGGCGTCAAGACCCGCTGAAAATGTGTTACGTCGTTGTTCCGCTATTCACGAATAATTGATTTTTAAATAGTGGAATTTCCGAGTGATTTGTTGTACCTTTATGCGCTTGTATTTTTGTTGTATGCCCTACGAGAAAGATTTATGATTTTTCTTTGTTCAGGTACAAAGCAATCTTCACCAATCTCACCACTGCCCACTGAAAAGCCGCGTTTGTATTGAGATTGAAATTTCCCGCGACATAGTAGAATTTTCGTTGTGGGAACGGCTGTAGATATTGTGAACGTCATAACTGGAGCAGATAGTGGAAAATAAAAAAATCCCTTTGCAGAATCCAAATAATTCAGTTTATTCAATTAAATGACACAAAAATAAGTTGGCTTTTCAGTTAAGCTTTAAAAGAACCTGAACCTGAACTGGCGCATACGCCTCTCAGTTCAATCACGAAGCTGCGCTACTGCAGTGATGTCTTCCATTGTGGTGCGAGGGTCATATGTTGGCCTCTTTCAGGTCCCGAAGGAAAGTTGCAAGATATTTCAGACATTCGTTTTTACCTGTTACAAAATATTGCCCATTTTAACCATACTGTACCTGGTGTCGTCTCGTAGGCCAACCATACCTTCGCTTTTCTCCAAAACAGCAGCCCACACTGGCGTATTTGCCCATTCTATTTTGCCTATTTTGCCTATTGCCTATTAGCCTAGACGTAACCCGTGATGTGACTACTCCGACTGGAAAGAATAATGAACTTTGCTGACCGATTCTTTTGCCTATTCAGTTATAAATGTCAATTGCCTATTCTTTGCATTATATTATTAGTATCATTATTATAATTCGAACGTAAACTTGCACCGAGATTTGCGCTAAAGAATAAGTCGCAGCAGGTTTAGTGTGTATACCAATATTCTAACACACGTTACTCCTTTGAACCTCTGCTGGGTTTTGCCAAGAACAAATAATCTGATAGAATGTCCGCCTCCCTATCTCTGTAATACGACCACGGGGAGTCGAATATATTCCGATACCCTACACGATGCAAACGAGCGGAGGAGGAGCTACGCAGAACATCGTAATTTGTTACCTCTTCAAACAGCTACATAGCAGTAGAACCCCGCAGATATTTACAGCTGATTGGTTGTCTACCATTGTGACTCAGGTCTGACCGGTTCTCCACCCCTGCAGGCTTCCTACGGTTTATCATGTGAGTTGCCTTCGTAACCAGTCCCCGGTTTTTCTCTTATAACGCGTTTTTGGTTCACCGGTGAGTTGACGAAAACTTGCTAACTCCTCGGTAAAGCCGGGCTCCCGAGCAGGTTCTGGTTAGTCCGCACCGGTGAGGTAAAACCGGACACCGGCTAGTTCAAAAACGGGTTATAAGACTGGTGAGTAGTCACTGGTGTATGCATGCAAAAACGGCTTATAATAAAAATCGGAGACCACCGGTGAGAACTCCCGTGACAAAGAACGCAGCTATGGTAAGTGCAGCGGCGAAGAGGGAAGTAGGCGGGTATGAACTCAAATCTCACAGCAAGTACTCAGTTTTATCGGTGTATCCATAGTCCACTGTAAAAAAAAATCTTGCAGTATTTGCTAATGGGACCAGTCTTGTTTCTAATGAGATAAGATTCGGATTAATCTTATCCCATTACAGATGAGATTATCCCAGTAGCAAATACTGCAGTTAACGTTTTACAGTTATCGCTGCATGGGACCAAAGACTCTATAAGATTATTTGTTCTCGGTTCGGCGAAGATTACAAACCCGTCCCGGCTGATTTCAGTCTCGCGCTGTCGGATTGGTTTGATGAGAAACACGGAAAAAATTGCATAAATGTTGTTTCGGACCAACGCACTCATCGGAAGTAGTAAGTGAGAGCCTAGTCTGCCTAAAAAAGAGCTACACGCGGAACACCCAAAAAGAGCGTAGTATTAAGATGGATAAAACTGGCATAGGAAGGTTTGAGGGAATTCCGAAATCGTACAAAGAGAATGGATGGAAATTCAATGAAAATTCAGACAAAACTCGAGGAAACTCGGACAAAATTGTTCATAGATAGAAAGAGTGATCATTAAATCTGACAGGAAAATGTCATTGTGGTCCCGAAGCTTTAAATTACTTTGTCAGACTGATTCTCACTTTAGGGAGAGTTCTAATGCCAAACTTGCTTTTAAATCTTGCTCGCAACCTCGGGAGGTCATTGCGTGAAGCGATTTCAAGCATTTTCCGTGCTTGGCACATTTTTTGGCGGATCACGCTCCTGCTCATAATTACGAGGAGCTCATTGGTCATAAATACCATTTAAACAAGTTTTTCTGGGTGAGACTGAAAACAGCTGAGGCGGGTTTGTAATCTCGGAGAAACCCATCTAAAAAAAAAAAAAAACGAAAATCACGGTTTTCAATTTCTTTTGAAACCCATCTGAGCTTCATAGAAGTCTCGTACGTTATCATTTTACTCCTCAGTATGAGGGAAATGAATGAATAAATAAATTATAAAGGAACATAAACTATATCTACTCAGACTTGTGCTTTAAATTAGCCTTTAGTCCGCTGATTCCCGCTTTGAGAGAGGGAACGAGTGTGAAACTCTTAAATCCATGACCTTGCTATAGTTGCTATCGCAACCTCGGGAGATAATTATGTAAAGCAATATGCGTAAAGATACTTTCTGTGTTAGGGAACAGTATTCATGTTAACCCAGGAGAGTGCGGATCATTAGCCCCCTGCTTTGGTTGGCGAGACCGCTTTTCCAGAAATGTTGATAATATCCGGGAACGGATGAGAGGACTGAGTTACTCGAGTAACAGTTCCTCACCTCGGGCTTTGAAATTTGTTTTGCTTCATCTAGACGAATTAAATGAATGAATATGTGAATGGTGTCGTCTGAACTACAGCCTATTATCCGAGGCTTGTGAGGTCACATGAGAATTTCATGCTTTCCATTTCCGGATCAAAGTGATTGTCTTAGAACGGTTTGTAAATGTAAACGCGTCCGGCACTGACGCTTGGCTCAACATGTAGGTTCAAATATATATTCAACAATAATTATTTAATCTGCGATTTCCCTACTGAATATTCCTTCACCCCAAGCTGACTGCGAATCATAGTTGACTGCACTAAATGGATACATCAGCTGATTTTATTCGAGCTATGTTTCGGCCTTTATTGGAAAGGGTCCTCTTCAGTCCCATACATGCCGCCGACAAGTATCCATCTTGGCTGAAAAGAAGAAGAAGAGACAGGTGACTCCAAAATCAAACTGCAGAAGAATCTCGACCCATTCGACGTGTCCAAAATGAAATCACATCACAAGCTTAACTCCAACCAATTTTCATAGAAGATGTTCTCAAAATCAGATATTTAACGAAGAATCTTTAATTGTTTGTCCACAAGTTCATTTTCCAGCTTGAGCGTGAAGAGGACCCTTGCCAAGAACGGCCGAAATATAGCTCTTATAAAATTAAGCTGACTTATCCGTTTTGCACCTTCAAATATGGTCCTCTTCAGGCTCGAAGGTAGAAAAATTTAACCTCGGAAAAAATAAATAAAGATTCTAAGAACCATAATTATCCTATTTTGGTTGATTTCTTCGTAAGAATAATCAGTAAAAAAAAATTCTTTCGAAGAAATTAATTTAGAATCTTCATTTATTTTGTTACAAGTTAAATGTAGCTAGATTTGAGCCTGAAGAGGGCCCTTGCCAGGAGAGCCGAAATAACGGTTAAACAAAACCAACTTACGTAACCGTCAATGCAGCCAATTAATGTCTCCATCTTTCATGACGTTTACAGTTCCAAGGTAAACCGTGCAACCACCGGAGGGAGTTATTAAAGGTTAATTTCAGACATCGAGGTTGATATCGGAAAATAACACCGAGACGGTCATTGAAAATAACCTATCCGAGCCCAAGGCGAGGTAGGTTATGAAAAATATCTACCGAGCCGAAGGCGAGGTTGATATTTTTAAATGGCCGTCGAGGTTGTTATTCTGATATGAGCCGAGATGGAGGTATGTTAACTATTATAACTTTTTCGAAAAGAATTTTTGTTTAGGTAGTAGCCTGCTCAATCTTCTTTGCTTGGTAATACTTATTTGCTACTTTTGTAGGGAATTTTCGTTTAGTGAAATACGCTTCAGATGTTCCATTTAGGAGTCCGAACCAGATTTGGCCGCTGTAGGGGGAGATGGAGTGGGGTACCGGAAATTGTGTGGCACGTCTAGGGACCAAACGAGCTGATCTATTGGGTGAAACTTGGAAGGTAGAAAAGTCATTTGCCCTAGATGATCCGAGGCGATTCCGGAAATGTTCAGACTTCATTGAAACTAGATATCCTATAAGTAAGTCAGTAAGTAATTTATTTATGACCCGCCATTTTGAAAAGGCGGAGTAAATGACGAAAATAAAGAAAATAAACAAAACACATATATCCACACAGAAAAAGACACTTAATTTTTAATCTTCGGTCAGGAAGCAGTGGACGACATCGTGTGCTGGTTGGGCCTTGTTGTCCATGAGTTTTGAAAGTGATGACGAAACATCCAAAAGGGTAACACTTGCGTCTTGAATTTTGAATTTCTCCGTCAATGTATGGCTATGACATAATTTCGACAAGTGGAGCAGGTGCTTTGCATATTTAAAATAACATGATCTCATCTTTTTAATCTCCTTCTTTCGCAGAACATGAGTGACGCCAGAACGAAATAGTATAGAAGGAGCGCAGAAGGTGCTGTACAATCTCTAGGTCCGAACCGCATTTTTGGATGGCGGGGTATTTTGTGACGTTCTCGTCTAATTACTTGTACCACCTACTCGCATCAAGTGCCATTTTAGCTCGTAGCTCTTGTTTAGACTAGTAACCAACATTTTTTCTTTTTATTCTAGCTCCTGCGGGTTGTCTTCAGTACTTAACTGGTGGCAGTGGTTCATTTTCATCATTTAACTTCGGAGCCGGGCAGTATCTAAGCGGCGCACATTATAAGATCTGTATCAGGACACCAAGAACTGCTTGCAAAATCCAGTTTTCCTCAGGGATTGGACAATTTATGCTGGAGAAGTTTGGAAGTGACCAGACTGTTCCGTATACAAGGTAGAGTGCAGCATTGGCAAGCCCCTACCAGATATAGGCGAATCCTAATCCGGATTCGAATCCAGATTCGTCCTTATGGCCGGATTCGAATCAGGCTGGACTCGGATTCGGTCTCGGATTCCAGACCCTCAATCTTAAGAATCCGCTTAAATTCCTAGACTTCATCCTTCCAGTTTCCGTTTTCCCAATTTTTACACAGTGTGCTTAGACAATCCAACTTTTTGGTCTCCACCATCAGCCATCCTCAGCAATCTATCACGTTGTCTGATTACCTTCGATATCAGTGCTTTTTGTCACCTCCGATTTTAAACCACAACCTATGTACATGATTTGATTTTTGTTCAGGTCGGATTCGATTCCGGATTCGAATCCTCGGCTTGAAATGGGGGATTAGGATTCGTACCTAGCCCTGGATTCGGATTCGATCCTTTCATGACCGGATTCGCCCATCTCTGGTCCCTACCCCTTCGTTTCCACAAACTTTTACCCTTTCTGCTCAAATCGTATACAGGCTACATACGAAAAAGCCTCGGAAGAGCGTACATCATCCGCAAAGAATGTGTTATAACTCAAGCACGTCCCAGACAGTGTTCGTAAACTGCAAAATCCTGTACTGCTGTAGGTAAGTTAGATAGTTAGTGATGGTAGTTATAGCTTTATTCCGGCCAAACACCATAACCGACACACTAGTTTACAAACTTAAACAAACAAAAAGAGAGTTAACATTTTTCGTAAGCTCGTAAGGTTGACCAACAGGAGAAGAGATCCAGAACAAATATTAAAGATAAATTTGAAAATGTGGATTGTGGAATAAGGAAACTGGAATGTGCTGGTTTTATGCTGGAATCTGGCTGGAAATATGCTGGTCATTAGCTCGGCTTGGAAAGTTTAAAGTTCAGCGAGGGTGAGAGACTCAATTAAGATCCACTGTTCGTAACTGCCAGTCATAATTTTGTAAAATTACTTAGGGGGGGGGGGGGGGTAGCTTTGGTCTCTCTTGGGAAGCCAGGGAGGGCAGCCGCCCCCCTCGAAATGACACCTCTACTTGGCTAGACTGTCTCGAGTTCGTGGTCTTTTGTTGTATCTGCTGAAACTCGAATTGTTCCCGCTCACCCCCCCCCCCCCCCTCCCCCCCCCCCCCCCAAAAAAAAAAAAAAAAAAAAAAAAAAATTGATTGACTCCTTTAGCTTTATTTTAGATCGGGTGTGTCGTCGAAATACTGTGTCCAAGATTATCTACTTCTACCCGGTGGGTCGTTTGATGGTGAAATGCCTACTCAGGACCGGTTTTGCGGTGGTATCTTGAACCCAGTTCAAGGGTCAACGGAGTTCCGGCCCGTTATCGGTAAGTCTTTACGGAATCCCGTCCCGTTATTGGAAAGCCTTTATGGAACCCCGCCACGTTATCGGTAAGTCTTTACGGAATCCTGTCGCGTTATCGGTAAGTCTTTTACGGCAAGTACGACGAAATGAAGACGAAAACAGATTCTCCTCCATCGGGTTGCTACTCGACGCTAAAGGCTACCCTTAACTCACTAGGCTAACCGGGTGCAATTTGGCGACGCCGGTTCTTAATTTTTGTCCGTGAACATAATGAATCTTCATTGAAGAATTAGCAAGGTATATCTGTGAGCTTGAAATATCATTATGTGATGCATTCATCATTGAGGAAATTTTCACCGTCTCCTTTCATTTTTATTTCTGTTCTTGCTCGAAATCGGTTGCTACTTAGAACAAGAATGCTTCATGCCGGAAATTCTAGCTGGTACTCTCGGTGACTCACAAGAGAGACTAGGTCTAAGTAAGTAAGTAAGTAATTTATTTATAACCCGCCATTTTGAAAAAGCGAAGTAAATGAAAGAAAATAAACAAAACACATAAACACACAGACAAAGAGACTTATTTTTCAGCCGTCGGCCATGAAGCGATGTGTAACGTCGCGCGCTGGTTGGGCCCTGTTGTCCATGATTTTCTTATAGCGACTTGACTTGACTTGACTTGACTTACTTTATTTACTACTAAATACAAATTAAACTATAAAAACACGCAACCGCCCGGGGAAGGCTCAAGAAGCCTGATGATGGACGACTGCAATCCTCTGATTCTCAGCCTATATCAGAGTTCATAAAAAAAAAAAAAAAAAAAAAAACGAGGTTTGTGTCAATCAGAAACTGAAGATTGCATTGCGACTAGTTTTTTTTATCTTTTTATCTTTTTATCTAGTTAAACTTCATTTGAAAACTATCTATAAACAAAAGCCCATGAAATTATTAGCCAGTTTTTCATTCCTGGACCTGATTAATGTGCTTGTCACTGTGTACAAATTTTAAGTCTATTTAGTGTGTTTTTTTATCTATAAGAAAAGAATGTTGTCATGTTTATTTACATTGTTTTGTTTAAGTGTTTTAATATGTATATTTTACTTGTGTAATTCATACTCCGCTGTTACGCAAAAAGCGGGTCATAAATAAATAAATAAATAAATAAAAAAAAGAAGAAAGATATAAAATATATATTCACACAATGGATAAAACGGAAACGTCAGCTACATATGCTTTGGCAGCTAAATATTCTTGATTACAGGTTTGTTTCCTTCCCCGAAGTTGAACCAGAGGATTGACAGCCTGACGAGGACCCTTGCCAAAAAGGGCCGAAATATCGCTGATGAAGAATCGTAGCTGACGTACCCGTTGTAAACATTGTTTGAATAAATGCTTTGGCAGCGATATTTCGGCCCTTCTGGCAAGGGTCTTCGTCAGGCTGTATAACGTCAGGGGCAACGTTGGCGAGCGGACGAAACGAACCTGCAATCATGTTGCAGCATATGTAGCTGACATTCCTGTTTTATCATTTTGTGAATATTTGTTTCGAAGTCAGCTTGGGCTCAAAGAGTATTTAAAATATAGAAATCTGATCTAACTGATCACACGAAAACATTAAAAGCGACAAGAAACTTCTTACTTCGATATGTTTTTCGGCCTCCAAGGCTCTACAATCAAACCGACTAAGTGTGAATTTGGAGATACGCTACTTGTAGTTACCAGGAAAATTAGACAAAATCCCCTAGGAGCTCCATCTTAAGCTAGAAAGCTTTGGGCACTAGCATAGAAAGTGATCAACATCTTCCTCTTCGGTTTTTCCAAAGCGGAAAGTATACCTGCTCTTCCCTGATACTCTTTTTGGGATCCCAAAACGTAAGTGGAGGGATACCTATGACATCGCAAAATGTTGTCCGTCCGTCCGTCTGTGAGCACGATAACTCTCGAAGGGAAAGAGATATTTTGATGAAGCATGGTGTGAGGATTCTTTGGGTCAAGTGTAAGGTCAAATTCGTAGATGGGCTCTGTAGCCCTACATTTAGGGGTGGGGGAGGGGGTTCAAATTAAGGGGCAAACAACATATTTTCAAACAGCTAATGTGATGGTCGATATGGATAAGAAGACATGTTGAACACGATGATGAAAACCATTTTCTCGCCGAACAAGTAGTTCGTCCGTAATCCGGCAAAAACCGGAAAGTTTTTTAAAAGTGAAAGTTTTATTTAATGTTGATATGGGCGAGGGGGTTCAAATTAAGGGGCAAACAACATATTTTTAAACAGCTAATGTGATAGTCGGTATGGAGTAAGAAAACATGCTGAACACGATGATGAAAACCATTTTCTCGCCGGACAAGTAGTTCGTCCGTAATCCGGCAAAAACCGCAAAGTTTTTTAAAAGTAAAAGTTTTATTTAATGTTGATTAGATGTTCGACTTAGGGGTAAGAAGACGTGAGTAAGTAAGGCAGGAACTTTTCGTCAAAATAGATATGACTTACAGGGGTAAACACATATGCTGAAGCCATATCTGAACTAAGTTTTCTCAGATGATTAGCTATGTGGCCTTATTGTGTTTCTGAATTTCAATATTAAAATGTTCAAGGAGTCTGGCGAAGACAAGATCTAATTGTCTGGATCAAAAATTGAGTTTTTGGGATCCCATCGAAACCTTTGGTCTTGTTCTTTTAAAAGACTTTTTTCTAGACGGCAACTGTAAAAATTAGCATGAAGCTAAATACATTACCGTAGGCACTTCAAGTGCCGCAGGTACATAAACTCGGGATTAAGTGAAAGTTCTGGCAGTGTTAGATCTAGAAACTCCTAGTTGGCACCTCCCCTTCCTCGAGCTTCTTGTCCAAATCGTCATCATTTTCATTCCAGAGTTAAAAATGCCGTAGGATCCATTCGTTGTAAGACCTTTAAAAGACCCTGGAGAACTCGCTGGAGAAACAATAGATACTTAATTCAGGAAAGTAAGAGTGGCTTAATGGAGTATTTCCTTTACCAAGTGTTTGAATGCTTGCTCTTATAATGGATATGAACAAATAAAAGGAGACGAGCCTCTCCTACGCCTATCTCAGTTGTACATCGTTGAATACCGAGGCTGTGGTAAAAGGGGGTGCCATTTTGGTCGAAATCGTTTCCGTTTGTTTTCTAGCACTGTTTATTGGATGTAGGACCTAGGACCTACCGTCCGAACTTCCCCCTCCACAGTTACGAACCAACCCTTCGAGGATCAAGATCAGAGTACCGGTATAGTCTAATATGTGCCAACCGCTCGGGTACACGCTACACGTATATTAGATGCTCGGTTTCGGACAACAGGTTAAAACGTAAAAGATACACAAGAGTCATAACATAATTTAACATCCACTTAATCGCCCGAGACCGAAATTCCGGTCGATCCGAGTAAGAAACTAACCCGGAATCGGGTCGAAATCTGTTCCACTTTGTCTGGGTTGGTTTCAGGCGGTAAATTTCAGTACGAGAATTAGAGCTTCTTAAATTTCGAGATCTTCCCCCTTGGTGATAGTTTTTGATACGCAAAATGCAAGGCAATGACTTTACTTTAATTGTTACCTATAATACTAACGCAACCTACTTCCATATTCACTCCAAGTATTTCTAAATGGGAGATCCCAATCTCGTACGGTACATTCTAATCCCTCTATCAAAACCACGCTGGTTTTCTCACTTGCCGCGTTTTGCTGCCTTCGATGTGTATCACGCTGTCGACGGTTGCCTGCGAGAAAGTTTTTCCATCAGAGACAAGACCAAAGGTTTCGATGGGATCCCAACAATTTTAATGTTTATCAGACTTCTTGATCCAGACAATCGAATCTTGTACATTTCCAAGTCTTCGCTAGACCCCTTTAACATTTTTGCTATTTATCCATAATCAACCGCTTGAGTATGTAGCCTACAACAAAAATGTTACCATTTTGAAGTTTTTTGCTTACGGACAACTTTAGTACACCCACTGAGTAACCCCTCACTTATCCAGTACATATTTTATGGCACTTGCAGCCTCTGGCTCAAGTGCCATATACCGATTACAATTCCGTCTGTCGGTCTGTCGGTCGGTCGGTCGGTCCGAGTTTTTTGTCACACTTTTTGGAGTTAGGGTACTATCAGATGTGCTAGGACAATGAAACTTGGCAGGCGTATCATGGACCCGACCAAACTAACCTGGAAACAATCAGTTTCCCGATCCGACCATATGCGGGGGAGTGCGGGGCGCTGGAAACTTGAAAATTTAGGGCATTTTGTCACACTTTTCCGAGTTAGGGTACTTCTAATGAGCTAGGACAATGAAACTTGGCAGGAATATCAGGGACCCGACCAAACGAACCTGGAAATAATCAGTTTCCCGATCCGACCATATGCGGGGGAGTGGGGGCGCTGGAAACTAGAAAATTTAGGGCATTTTGTCACACTTTTTCGAGTTAGGGTACTTCCAGATGAGCTAGGACAATGAAACTTGGCAGGAATATCAGGCCACACACACAATGCGAACCATCCCTTCTGTCACTATGAATGTTCAAAACCACTAAAAACACCGTAAAACAATGAGCAAATTAAAAGAAACCCACCAAATTTCCTAGGTTTGAAATACCTCTTTCTGGACTAAATCTCAACCGATTATCCCGGACAGCTGTTATGGCACGTAGGGAGCCAAGGGTCAAAATAATAATTTCCATCTAATGCTCCAACTGTTTATTACAAATGCAAATAAATTCTAAAACCAAGACCAGTGTGGTACCTCTGAAGACATACAAAAATTATCAGTTAGGCCTTATAATTCTTTGCTAATCAGTCCTGGAAAATTCCGCCATCTATAAAAGAAGACGTTGTGCGTGGTTTTTTTCTCGAGCCAAAACAGCAACTCGGCAATCGAGTTCAAATCTAAACAAACCCGTGGCATGCGATCCCTAAGAGAAGGTAAACAGAATGTTTGGGTTAGGTCTTTAAATATTTGTATTGCTATTTGTATGTAAGCCTATTTTTGTGATTCTTCTTTCCAGTCGTTTGCTCTTATATTTCAATGGAAATGAATTAAATAGTAATAACCTTACAGCTTGTTTTCACATCGCAGCTTTTCGTCAGAATCGTTGTCTGTCTTTCTTCCCTACCAGAACCATATGTCTATTTCCATTTCTGTTTGAGGCCTATTGTTCCCCGTGGGATACATGAGGGGGGGGGGGAGACTCTAACTTTATCACACTCGATCGAGTCAGTTTAATCCAACTTGAGCCCACGTTTTGTTGGGGTGATCAACGATGCAATTTCTTGTGATAACACTTGTCTTTCCAGTAAGCAAAGATTTACTGGATTTGTGGAGAATCCATTCAGAACGTCAGAGAATCCTCGGTAATAGGTGTCTGTTTGTATTTGCCTTTAAGTAACAGATTGAAGTAACAGATTGCCGCGTGACGTGTGATTTGAATTATTTGCCCTTGGTATGAGGAAAGGTCTGTTTGCTGCATTTTGGTAGAAATTGTAACAGGCGTTTTCTTCGTCTTGTTTGCAGTCGACTACAAAAACGGACAAATCACGTCTTTATAACAAGCTTAGAAGCAAGAACACAAAATAACTTGTATTCATTTCACTTCGGTTGTATCGTTTTCTCCACATATTGGCTTTGAACTTATGTTCTAAGTGTAGCGTAATTAGCTATTCTCATTTAAGTTAATCCTCTCCTTTTCATAATTTTTTTTAACTTAATTTCACTGTTTCTACTTCATAAAAGTGGGCAATAAACATACATTTATTCATTCCCTTCATGAAAATTACCAAGGTTCTCGAAACCAACTTCTGTTTCCGAAATCATTAAACGCCATATAAGAAAGCTGTGTTCAAGTTAAGTTCCTGCAGGTTAATATCAATCTAAGTAAGAAATCTCGGATAATTAATAATATAATGACACACCTAAAATACCATAATTAGTAATAGTAGCCTAACCATCATCCGCCGACATCCAGACCACCAAACTGAATTTTGATTTTACGCTGCAAGCCGCAAACAAAATTTTTACAAAATGATGGCTTTTTCAAATTTTCTTCAATAAGCTTCGTTTTTTTTCAGGATATTTGCTGTTGGTACAATGTATGATATTCGCATCATATCAAAAATTGTATTCTTTAATGACAAGCTTTGTTCTAAAATTCAGAGCGTAAAATTATGAGGGAAAAAAAAAGGTGAAAAGGTAATGATATATATGCACACGCCTCATAAGCTTCCGAAGGCACCATTCGGTATTATCTGACGTGTTTCATGAAGACGGGATTTCTGTGTTCAAGCAAACGGATTTACTATTTTAGTTGCGCTTTTTTGGATGTAGTTTCGGCGTAGTTTCGTTCAACAGCGTTTTTTTGTAAACAAAAGTTTTGCTTCATGCCGTTTTATTTGTCCATTCCATTTGCTGCAGTTTCGAACCTGAAACTACGCAGCTCAAACTACAAGCTACCTCGCAAATGGAGTTTGACTAGTAGTTTGAGTATCAGAAACAAGAACTCAATAAAACGCAAGTTAGACAAAACAAGAGCCAAATTACAAACTTTGACGAAATAGAAGTGAATCGAAAAAAAACCAACTTTTGTCTCGGAGGCGTGCATAACAGCGGAGTATGAGTAAAATACACAACATAAAATTGAACACACATAATTTTAATATTCTTTTAATTTGAAGGGGATGGTGAGTCTTAGGGTGGATGCTCTTCCGGTGGGGATGCGGAGAAATTATATTGGTAGAGATAGGAAAGGTACTGGTCCTTATTTTTGTCCAGTGTGTGGTATAGAAGGAGAGGATGCGTTACATTTGATATGTTATTGTGAGGAGTTGAAAGAATTAAGAAAGGAAGTGTTTGGTCGGGAGGCTTGGGAAGAAAGGGATTTGGTTTCAAGTATGGGACGCAAGTGTTTTGGTGAGATCCGAAGGCTGGGTAGATTCCTGAAGCTAGCTATGGCCCACCGTGAACTATTTTTATAGAAGTTGATTTTTTGGTTTGTTGTTGGAGTGTATGATATCTTGATTTTGTTATTGTGTTAAGTTTCCCGCCATGGTCCTTGGGCTTTATTGGGAATAAATTCATTCATTCATTTGTTCTTTTAATTTTCACTATATGCACTAGTAGTGACGTTCAGAATCACTATGGCCGTCCCCACAACGCAAAGTTCTACTTTGATGCGGAAATTTCAACCTGAACACAGACGCGGCTTTTCAATGGCCAGTGTTGTGGTCGTTGGACACTGTGTCTGAGTGGACACCAGTGGAGCAACGAAGTGACGTGTTTTCACCGGGTCTGCAAACCACTTTAAGTAAATAAGTGATGGGTAACTAGATTGCCCTGTCACTTCCCATTTTCGGTTAAACTTTAACTATTGTAAGTGCGTAGTTAAATGAAAGACAAAAATGCTCATCGGGCGGGATTTGAACCCACGACCTTCGGCTTGGATTGTCGTTGTGCAAAATAATTGAGCGACCGATGGGCTTGAGAACAACACTACAGTCAGTAGGTGGAAGCCGGATAAAGAATCAGTGATCCCCGCTCAAAGCAACTTCATCGATACAGTTCAGTTCCTCATTTCACGGGATTTGACACATTTTTCTTAAAATTGGATGGGATCCGTCGGGAGGGATTTTTGCAGCGAGTCTGTCTCCTGGTACTTTGGTCTCCCTGAAGATCCTTTTCTAGCCTCAGCGAGAATTGTAGCATTTTCTTGCGCTGTAAATTAATTAGTTAATTCTGTTAACCCTAATTTAGCGGTAGTTCGATAGACGTGTACGTGGGTATACGGGTATAAAAGGGTAGCGCGGGTGGTGTGAGGCGGTTCTTTACCTTCAGTGGTAGAGCTACATACAACACAGGTTGATTTATAAATGAATGTTTATTTTACCTTAATCGGCGTTACTAATTCCACTACTAGTACTGACCATGAATACTGGAACTCACTTAATACGAATATTGACGACGAATGAAGACTGAAGACGAAGACTCAACACTAAGACTAAAACTCCAAACTGCGGAACTGAAGAACTAAAACTCAAAACTATAACTAAAACTAGAACTAGAACTAGAACTAACTCCGCGAGTCCCAACTCCCGGTTTATATAACTTTTCTTGATCCCGGTTGTGCTTACCTTAATTGTGTATAAATCCCATCCTCGGGCGAAAAGATATTCGGTCGTTACGTTCTTATTATTTTCGGTTCTCGCGTTTTCTTCTGTATTTGCCTCCGTGGTACCGGAACCGTAACCTTGTTTCAGTTTTCGGGTTTCCAGATATAACCGGAAAGCTAGTTGCGCTTGCTGACAAACTCCCCCAGACAGTGAAGGCTCTCCCAGCTCATCATGGGTTTGTCCGCCTCCTTAATTAATCAAGTGTTTTTGTTGTGTATTTAGTCGTCTGTGTTGTATTTTTTCTTTTTTTGTTTATACTCCGCTTTTGTTCATTTAGCGGGTTAAAAAATAAATTAATTAATTAATTAATTAGCAATCTTGCACTTACGTGAACCCAATATTGCTTACCTTAAATGTGTAGGAATATTTGTCAATCTTGCACTTAAGCGAAACCATAGTTCTGCACTCGCCATCAAAAGCTTAATCGTGGTGACGTATACCGAGGGAGTTGTGACTTGCGGATTCATTACATACAAGTGTTGCGATCATACGTTACACTAATAATACATAGATGACACTTTACATTTGCCTTCGGGCGGGATCACTGTTCCTATGGCCGGCTGCTACCAGACTATTGTAGTGGTTTGCGAACTCTGTTCACAAGCCCCTCGGTAGCTCAAATGGTAAGAGCGCCTGCCTTGTAAGCAGAGGGTCCTGGGTTCAAATCCCGGCTGAGGAGCATTTTTGTCTTTCAGTTCACTACTTATAAAATGTTTCTGTTTAACCCGTTATTAACCCCGGAGTCAAAGACAAATAAACAAATAGGCAAATAATTTAATTTTTGTTCTTTTCAGCAAAGCTGTCGGGGTCGATTTACACCGTTGAAGTTCACACTGGGGTCCCGCGGAACTACTTCCCCCCCGCCCACACCGGCTTTAATGTCAACTACCGGTTTATAACCGGACCGTGTCCACCCATCGAAGATGTGCCACCTTGTGCTACGACCACAACCACACCGAACACCGCCACGACAGAACCAACGACTACAGTTACTGAAACCACCAGAACCAAACCCCCAACCACCACTGAATCACCGACCACTACAACAGCTGGGTACGGTCCGCCAAATCCACCGAGTGGAAGCTACGGTGTGCCGCAGCACAGCCAAGGATACGGTGTGCCACAGAAAGGATATGGTGTGCCAATTAACAGCTTTAGTGAGACGCAGAAGGGATATGGCATTCCGACACAGAATTCTCCAGTTCCGCAGCAGAATTATGGCGTGCCGCAAAAAGGATACAGTGTACCTAACAATAGTGGCAGTACAGCTCAAATGGGATATAGTGTGCCGCAAACAGGCTATGGGACACCGCAGCTCAGTCACAGCCTCCCGTCAAATACCTATGGCACACCAATACACAATCCGAATTACGGGATGCCCCAGAATAGTTACAGTGTGCCAAAAAAAGACTATGCTGCGCCGCAGCAGAATTACGGAGTGCCACTCAAAGGGTATGTGCCAGAGAAAGGCTATAACACACCACAGCAAAGCTATGGAACTCCACAGCAAACTTATACAATACCACAGCAAAGTCATGCTACGCACAGCTACGCAGATCTTCAGAACTATGGGGCGCCAGGCTACGGACAACATCCGCTTGATCTGAATAGCTTAATCCCGATTTATAGTTTGCTCCAGCAGTATTTCAAGCAGCCTGACTGGAGTTACATAGCTGCACTGGTGGGTCAAAGTGTGCAAACTGCGCAAGTGCCGACTGGTCAGCCTTCCCCGACCATCAGCTCTTTTCCAGCCCCACCTGCTCTCTCTACTGCTCAGGCTCCCCCGACTCCTGTGATATCTGAGATCCCGCATTTAATTACCTCATCAACAACAGCTCCCCAGGTCTTCGTTGCGTCCCAGACCCCACTAAGTGTTAGCTCCACCCAACCCCCACTAGGATCAGATCCCTCTACCAGTTTTACCCCTCAACTTTCCTCTGATCAAGTAACTACTCCGACCCTTGACCCGCTACCTTCTTCAACCTTTCAGAGTAGCTTAGAACCGGCTGCCCCTCAGATCGTCACGCCAGGCCCTCATATCCTCCCACCTTCTCAACCTCCCACAAACTCGCCTGATTCTTCCCTAACTGCTGCCGACCTCTCCCCTATCCCGCAGTACGGTCAGCCCAGCACCGCTTTAGTTGCACCCCCAGTGTTAAAGAAATTGGCGGGAGCTTTAGCCCCTCCTCCAGTTTTAAAAAGTTCGGCGGGTAATTTGAACTTGAAGAAGTTCACCGCCTTAAGTTTGGGACTCCTACCACCAGACCCGTTAAAAAGGATTTTGGTCGAAGACTTTGACAAGTTGTTAGAAGAAGAAAGAGTGAGCAATAATGAAGTGAAGAAGCGCGTGCTTGATGAAAGTAGTGAAGACTCGGATTATTACTATGATGAGTGACAAGTTTCGTGAACTCTCATTCGCTGTTAAAGCGAAGAAACGATTACCCCCTTAGGAATAAGTGTCATCAGAAGCCCCTACGGTATGCGAAATTAAAGATACTGGTGCAGTAGTCTCGAGCAGTCGCAAGCCTTGCCAGACCCTATAGTGTACACATGCATAGTAGCATAACGCCTTGGGCAGAGGGAGCGCGAATCCGTGCTGATTTCAGCTGACCTCCACTTTCGTATTAGCAAACAATACTCATGACTCGAACGCCAGTTTAGCCAGCAGGCATATAGACCGCCTATTTCAGTATATACGTATAATGTACACTATAAAAAATATCTCAGAGTAAGGATTAAAGTTAACTGCAGTATTTGCTATTGGGATTAATTTTATCTCTACTGAGATAAGATTAATCCGAATTAGAGATAAGATTATCTTTTTAGAGACAATATTAATCCCAGTAGCAAATACTGTAAGATTTTTTGTACAGTGTATAGACGTTGCGCGGACGTAAATTGCTCCGGTAGCCTACAGTGTTGGCACCCAGACATTAGGGAATAGCTCAGATGGCCTTGGGTTGCATTGAGATGAAAGGACGACGACAGTGCGGCTACTATACTGGATAATCGCTTTTTGTCTATTTTAACTGCACTTGAAGGGGCAAAGCATACTTTCAACAGCAGGCTGCAAGCTTGTCCCTTAGATCCTGACCCGAGTCATATCCTGACATCCTCCCACCCGCAAACTTGCGTGTCCGTTTGCAAGGTGTTAAGTGCGACGGATGATGTCTCTTCTCCAGTGCTTCCACTCCAGAATTTTGAAAAAACGTAGACATAGTTCAAAAATCAGGAGAAATCGGGAGATTCAGTAATCCAAAAAATCAGGAGATTTATAAGGAGAAGTTCTAGAAATCAGAAGTTTATAAGGAGAAATTAGGAGGAAAATAGTATTTATGGTCTATTTGTAAAAGAAGGGAATATTCAAAGTTTAGGTGTAGCGTACAGGGGCTTCGCAAGTGTATTGTCTCGTTGTGGGGGGGGGGGGGGGGGGTGCAGAGCCAAATTTTACCAAATCTCTCAAAAAACTTTACCGGAACCTAGAAACTGAGAATTAGAGCTTTAAATTATGGAAATGAAAGGAATACGTAGGAAGAGTAACATTAAAGGGCAGCATGAAAGACGATAAGCCTACTATTAGTTGCGTTTTGGCGAAGCCCACTTGGAGAATATATTGCCGGGCACGACTGCAGTAACAGCTTTTGCCTATTATACCCAAGAGAAAATCAAAGCGAGCGCCGCAGGCGAAAATTTTCCGAATCCATTTTTTTTGTCTCCTGTAGGCTCAGATTTAGCTACTGCTCTTATAAATTCTATCATTTACCGTGGATTAAATACAAGACTCTAAGAAGTTCCAGAAACCGGACGGAGCGACGTTCCGGCAGCAGTAGCTACTGTAGTCTAGTCAATACTACCTATGATCACATAAAGTGAGCGCCGCAGGCGATTTTTTTTTTTAAGTTAGCTTTTTCCTGCCATCCAGATTCTAGCTTCGGTGATGAGTTCTAGCCTCCAAGCCATGCTCGACTAAAGAACAATTAAGAATATATAGCCGTTCGGAAGAATCAGGAAAAAATTAGGTAGAATAGCAAAAATCAGTAGAAAATCAGTAGATCAGGAGACTCAAAAATAAATCAGTAGGAGACCTAAAAAAAACGTAGATCTCCTGATAAATCAGGAGAAGTGGAAGCACTCACTCTCTTGGTCGTCCTAGTCGACACATCTTGTTGCTGGTTGTTTGTTAACCGGGTATCGTCTATGCGGAAAGAGTGGCAGAATCATCGCCATCTTTTGCTCCTCATAATGTCGGTTGTCAAGCTGCAAGATGGTACTTAAAGCAGAACTCTTACTAGAAAGGATCTTTTCCCTATAAAATGGATCAGAAAAAATGTTTACGAAAATCCCATTACTTTCCACCTAAAACTAGCGATTCTCTTGTTAGCGCTTGTCGATTGTATCCAGCCTTCCTGCTCTCCGACGCGGCGGTTGGGCGCAAAAAATTTGAAAACGGGACGTGCCTTCGTTAAAAAATGGGAAAAGTAAGCAAATAAAAGAAGTAATAAACAGAAGATTGTCACATCCTTGTGTGTGAAAGAGTTGTCAGCGGACAATGAAGATTCCGGCAAACTTTTCGTTCGGGGACGGGAAAACTCGGCAAGGCCGAAAAAGCGTTAAAAATTCGTAGTTACGAAACGAAACAATGGAGAAAGGTGGGGATTTTAGAAGCTTATAATTGCGTATGGGACCTAAGTATATTGTAAAAGGCAGAATAAGCAAGAGGGGTCCTTTAACAATATTCGTCGGGCGATGACCAAGTGACTCGCTCGCCAACTTCAGATGAGTGAAACTGTCAACTACAACAACAACCGTCACCGTATGTGTCAACAGCCTTGTAAATCCCTACAAGGGCTGTACAGTACGGGTATGGGAAGCAGGACGGTTTCGCCCTGGAATAAGCCCCACCGAAGATGCGGCTAATACTGCATCGATCAGCTGTTTGGATTGCAAATCAGGTAAAGCATTGTCCAAATAGGTGTTGGAAGATGTATTACGGCGTATAAGTCTTATTACAGATTCCTCTTTTCCTCGTGCGCGCTGTAATAACGCGAATAAGGAAAATGGAGCTAGGCTCTATTCTTCCTTGTGGAGAGCCAATCAGATTGCTTG
Source organism: Branchinecta sandiegonensis (assembly GCA_030848855.1). Taxonomy (NCBI): domain Eukaryota; kingdom Metazoa; phylum Arthropoda; class Branchiopoda; order Anostraca; family Branchinectidae; genus Branchinecta; species Branchinecta sandiegonensis. The sequence goes on from JAUPMV010000019.1 coordinate 7,905,509, forward strand.
GTTAGTACTGCCAGCGGGCCGAGGAAAGGAGCAGCGTCGTCAGTGTTGCCACGAGAAGCACTAAAGTTCTACTTTGTTGGAAGCTAAAGAAACAACTTTTCTTCAAAAGAACACGTTTTGTTCTGTAACGACTGCTTAAGCATTGTCCTAATAGGTGTTGTAAGGTGTATTACGGCGTATAAAGCTTATTACAGATTCCACTTTTCCTCGGAGCGCGCTGTAATAATGTGAATAAGGAAAATAGACTAGCGCTCTATTCTGGCTTATGCAGGGCCAATCAGATCGCTTGGTTGGTTCCGCCAGCGGGCCGAGGAAAGAGCAGCGTCGTCAGGGTTGCCACGGGAAGCACTAAAGTTCTACTTTGGTGGAAGCTGAAGAAACAACTTTTCTAAAAGATAACACGTTTTGTTCTGTTGCGACTGCTTACTGCTAGTTCAAGGACTTGTGCTGTCCATCCGTAGATTTAATTGCTTTTTACAATATATTGGGCGTCAAACTGTACTGGTGTACTTCAAGTAACACTAAGAGCACTTTTCTGATCTTTAGAAACTTGAAAAACTGTATGAGCGTGGCAACACTACACGCTGCATTGATAAGAACCTCTCTGGTTCGTATTTGAACGGGCGTGTGTATTAAGACATAAACATCGCGTATAGCGTTATTCAGCTTATTACACCTATTAGGACAATGCTTTACTGCAAGTTCGAGGACCAATGCTGTCCATCTATAAATTTAATAGCTTTTTACAATATATTGGGCGTCAAATTGTACTGGTGTACTTCAAATAGTACTAAGATACTTTTTTTGATCTTTAGAAACTCGAAAACTGTACCAGCGTGGCAACACTGAGCGCTGCATTCATAAGAACCTCTCGGGTTTCCTATTTGAACGGGCGCGTGTATTAAGACGTCAATATCGTGTATAGCGCTATTCAGCTTATTACATCTATTTGGACAATGCTGAAGTTCTTCATCTCGGCTCAGTACAAGAGACTGTTTGCTTACCATGCTCAGGAGCGTAGTAAGCGTGGTAACTACGGATCTCTGTACCATGATTGGCTGGATTACCCATGGAAAGACGCAAGAAACTTGACAAGAAAAAGAACACACACTGACAGAATTGACCCTGAAGAATTTACACCAAATGCTTGAACTAGAGGACACTACTTGTGTACAACAGTTTCGCCGTGTAAGATAATTTTAAAGCCGGGGGTCGGGATCGACTAAAAAGAGGCACGGCACGGTATGGCTACGAGTAATAGAAAGAGAAAAGCAAGTATTTGAAGTAGACAAGTAAGTGAGAGTTCGTAACTCCATCTTCATTGAATAATTAGCGACAGAAATTTTGCGTTTTAGAAATCAACTTGAAACAGTTGATCTTGCGACAATTTCGTTGCTGTTTAGGTCGAAAGGAATGTTTAATGGCTGATATGTCTCACCTGGTTGCCCACAGCAGCAGAGGGTGGGTTTGTAGGAATCAGTAGCTGAAGATCAGACTATAATGAAAGTCTAACTGAATATGGCTGAAGTCTAGTTATACTCAATCAATCAATAATTTTATTAACCCGTATAAAAATGGCACAGAACAGAACAAAGTATATGAAATACAATAAACTTCACTTATTTACTTAAACAGGCCTGAAAAACCCGATAAAAATGGCCTACTTCGTGTGTTCACTACCCATAGATAATTGAATGAACTTATTCTTTGGACTTGTGGTACCTCTATGCAGGGGCATCGCGTTTGGGGGGATGAGGGCTGCCCTACCTCCAATTTTGTCGGCCAGTCGGTAAAAAAATAGCCGAGTCGGCACGAAGCGACGCGATTTTTCGTAAAACAATGGATTTTTTCTTGGAAACAGTGTATTTTCTTCAAAACAGTCGGTTTTTCGTAAAATCGGTCGATTTTTCATCCAAACAGTCGTTTTTCTGCAAAAACAGTCGGTAAGGATGACCAGCTAGTCGGTAAATACCTTGCAGACCTCTCCCCCCCCAAAAACACTTTGGCTAAAACGACCTCTGCATCTACGCGCTTGTCCCTCAATTCTCGAAATATCCAACAACTAAAAAGGTAAGCCGTTGTCGAAGAATAACAAATATACCTTATAATCACTTTCCTACTTTTTTCGTCCCTAAATTTTCGCTAGCTTAGCATCCGAAACGCATTGACATTTTCTGCGTCTGGATGAATTTTGGGTTTTCGTGCAAGCAGCGCAGATTCTGAACGTCATTACTAGGGTAGCGTTCCAGCGACTTGTTATTAGTTACGATCGTTACTATTCTTGTTATTATTGCCGTTCAAGAGCCCGCCGTAATAAGTAAACTGGCTCCTCCCACTTATTATTTTCGTTCCACGACTGTTACGATCGTTACAATTTACTTATGATGGTCGCGAGCATCATAAGTGATCATGGTAGCGTTTCAGTGAAGTTGTTACAAGTTACGATGATAAGAGGAGGGGCGAGCGCCATATTGCGGTAATTATCACGCCCTCTGGAACGAAAATAATAACAACGCGAACATACGTCATGACTCTTACGGGAGTTCCTGCAGAACCGATAGTTATTTTCACTGATGATGCTCGCGACCATCATAAGTAAATTGTAACGATCGTAACAGTCGTGGAACGAAAAATAATAAGTGGGAGGAGCCAATTTACTTATTACGGCGGGTTCTGGAACGGCAATAATAACAAGAATAGTAACGATCGTAACTAATTATGAGTCGCTGGAACGCTACCTTACTTCGGCGGGCTCTGGAACGGCAGTAGTAACAAGAATAGTAAGGTCGTAACTAATAATAAATTGCTGGAACGCTACCTATAACTATCGGTTCTGTAGGAACTCCCGTAACAGTAATGACGTATGTTCGCGTTGTTATTTTTTTCGTTCCAGAGAGCGTGATAACTACCAAAATAGGGCGCTCGCCCCTCCTCTTACCATCGTAACTTGTAATAACTTCACTGGAACGCTACCTAGATCCCAGGGTGAAAAAAGGCAAAATCCCCCAGATTACTCAAAATAGTTCAGTTTATTCAATGTCAAAATAAATTGTCTCTTCAGTTAAAATTTAAAATTTAAATTTTTGACATGTTTGCAGACGTATACAAATGTATAAAAGTTTCTTTGGTATATTCGTTTTTCAAAATCATATTTCTAAATCAACAGCTTCAAGTACGTCGTCGAGGAACTGTAAAGAAGCCAGCACGAGTATTTAAAATATCCATATTGTCTAGACGAATTAAAATGTGCAGAAACTTCATTGCGGTGTATGAATGCTTTTTCATGATGCAATGTGTTCCAGAGCTGACCTGCCATTGGTTGATATTCTAGCCAATGGAGAATCGCCTATAAGTTGACGATGGGAATCCAAGTCCAAAAGGTGCGATTTTCCACAAAGCTGTTACAGATTCTTAATATCAGTTCCCTGGCTAGTAAGTTGGAAAGCACAGGTGCTCTGAATTCCTCGAAGCTTCAACTTGAAAGTAAGTCCGATTTTGATATGATAACATAGTTCGAAAGACTGACTCTTCGGTATTTTTTACAGTGCGTAAAAAGTTTATCCGAGTAAGGATTAAAGCTAACTGCAGTATTTGCTACTGGGATTTATCTTATCTCTACTGGGATAAGATTAATCCGGATTAGAGATAATCTCATCTCATTAGAGACAAGATTAATCCCAGTAGGAAATACTGCAAGATTTGTTGTACAGTGAGACTTGTGATCACCTTGAGTTAGATTAAAAGGAAGTTTAAAAAATATTGAGAGTGTAGAACCTAGTTCAGAGACTGTATATATATAATGTATTACTTGACTCTCAAGACGTTGTCAAAATGTTTTTGCGTGAAGATGGTATTTAAACAAGATACTTCTGTTCCTGTTATCCCTCTTCCATCTGGCGATTGCAGTGGTTTGCAAACGATGTTCACAAACTCCTCGTTAGCACAGTAGTTAACATAACGGCAAATGAAACCGAAGGTCGTGGGTTCAAATCCCGACGTAGGAGCTATTAGTTAAAAACACGAAAAAGTGATAGAAACGTTTTAGGCAAGTATTTTATAGTAAAAAATACATGGTTTATCTTTTAGTTTTTTCTTCGGCAACCGTTCACTGTTAGGCGACGTTCACATAAGCATACTTCTACTGTATATATTATTAAAAGGTCGTGGGTTCAAATCCCGACCGAGGAGCAATTAGTTAAAAACACGAAAAAATGATAAAAACGTTTTAGGAAAGTATTTTATAGTAAAAAATACATGGTTTATGTTTTAGTTTTTTCTTCGGCGACCGTTCACTGTTAGGCGACGTTCACATAAGCATACTTCTACTGTATATGTTATTAAAAACGATAGGCCGTCAGAATGTAAAGAAAACAAGAGCTACGAGCTCATATGGCACTTGCAACGACTAGATAGTACAAGAAAGCAGACGAGAACGTCACAAAATACCCCCTTCAACCCCCTAGGATTGGACCTAGAAATAGGATATCTAGTTTCACGTGAGTCTGAGCATTTCCGGCATCGTCTCCGAGCATCTAGGGCAAATGTTTCATCACACTAGTTTGATTCCTATGAGTGCCATACTTTTTCCAGTAGGCTACCCGTCCCCTCAAACTTCCTCTACCACGGCCGAATCCGGTTCAGCCATATGAACAGATTATCTAAAGCATCTTCTCTTACTGGCTATCAAGTTTCCCTCGAGTCTTCGGGAAGCTCCGGTACCCCCCCCCCCCCACCGTGCTCGGATCCGGCCCAGACCCTGAAATACGTCATCTAAGGCAGTGGTTCCCTACCGGTGGTACGCGTACCCAAAGGGGTAGTACCCTTGCAAGGGGTACGCAAAGGTAAAAAATCGATTTAGTCATTAGCTTCAAAACCTCGCCCAACTCACTTTTGATTGCCAAAAGCCTAAAACTACCAGCATAGGCATCACTAGCCAAAATGTTTTTTGGGGGGCAAGGCATTTTTACTGACTGGCTGGCCATTTTACCGACTGTTAAAAACAACAACAGTTTTTGTGAAAATTCGTAGCGCTTCGCGCCGACTCGTTACTTTTTAACGTGGCCGACCACTTTTAGGCGACGGCCGATGGGTGTTCCCAACCCGTGCATGACGGCTCTGATTACAAGCAATAGTGAAAGTCAATGAAATAATGTTTATTCGAAATCAGCTAGCCTACTGCCATAAAATCTGTTCCTGTGTCAAACAACACTGTTTCAAGAAGAATCGAAGACAATGCAAGTGATATTGTTGTTCAGGGTGCGAACTGAGCTAATGAAAATTTGTGCGAAGCAGCTTGATTGATAGCACGAAGAAAATCAAAACAAACACAGCAACAGGCTGACTGAAAAAAATCGTTAATGATATCGAGCCGAGATTCGACAAAATTACAGCTACAAAGCAGCCTCAAGTGTATCATTGATTTTGTATATATTTATACAGATGTATACCTTATCCTTCATGATAATAAACGTCGTCTTTTTCACGTTCTGAAAAAGGGGTACGCCACCTTTTCGAACCTTGATTAGGGGTACACGGTACGGAAACGGTTGGGAACCACTGATCTAAGGCACATAGTCTCTCTACTTTCCAGTTTCATTCAAATTACTCCAATTTTCTGTGTGTTTATGTGTTTTGTTTATTTTCTTCATTTTCTTCATTTACTCCGCCTTTTCAAAATGGCGGGTCATAAATAAATGACTTACCTACTTACTTACTTGTTTAAGCTGTATGCGAGCCACAATAGTTCCCCTCCAACTCCTCCCACTGTGACCGTATCCGGTCCGGACGCCAAATATCAAACTAGGCAGCATAAACTCGGTACTGTCCAACTTGCATCCCATTAGGCCATTTCGTTTAGTTTTGTGCATGTCACAAAGTTTCCGGACCCCCCTCCAACTCCACCAGCTGTTGCCGCTTGTGGTTTGGAGACATGCTTTGCATATCCAGGTCATAGTTTTAATCACCCATAAAGTTTCACTCGAATCGGACCACCCGTTCGCAAATTACGGAAGTCAGTATTTCCGGATTCCCTTCCTTTTACTCCCCCAAAAATGGTCGAGTCCAGGAACGAAAGTTCTCATAGAGCATTGTGTCAGGTCCCTAAGCCTATTAGGTCGGGCCACTAATGCCTGCCAAGTTTCATCGTCCTTAGCACATCTGGAAGTATCGTAGCTCGCGATCACCGGAATTCCGGGAAACCCTCTCCGACTCCCCCCAAAGGGCCCCGATATGATCTGGTTCAGTCAAGAACTTATCTAGGGCTTATGTCGTTCACGAAAATTCCGGTGCCCCCTTCAACCCCCCCCCCCCTCCCACCCACAAGTTTTGGAGTTTTGGATGGAGACGACACCTCTTTCCAATCGCCAAATTTCATTCAAATCCGATCGCCCGTTCAGATTTATGAATGCCACAAGATTCCGGATTCCCCATCCCTCGATTCCCCCCACGATAGTCGGATCAGGCAAACGACTATTCTCAAGTCAGTTTATTGGAGTCCCTGATATGCCAGCCCAGTTTCATCGTCCTAGTACATCAGGAAGTACCGAACTCGCGGGATCATCAGAATTCCGCCCCCCCCCCCCCCCCCCCCACTCCCTACATGGTGCCCGAATCCTTGCTCTTTCCATCAAATCTCAACCCGATCCCTCCACTCTAAGCGTTTTCCAAGATTTCCGGTTCCCCCCTTCAACTCCCCCCGAAGTCACCGGATGGTAGATTGAACCGGATCCGGCAGATTGAATTTGCGTGGAAGGCAGTTAAATTTTACAGGAAAAAACAAATAAATATTTCTATTAATTTGACTAAATCACGGCCAACAAGGGCCATATACATCTTCCAACAACAACAAAAAACAAAATTAGCAACAACACACTATACTGCATTATTGAAAACCGGGGAAAAGTTGCAAAACAGCAACTCCCCCCACTTCAACCATATTGGGAGCGACAGTCTCATATGCGGCCTAGCCAGGACAACCAGCAGCGGGTTCTGAGACTCGAGAATGCGCTTCTGCAGAGAGAGAACAGCAAAGCGCCTAATTTCAGGAAAAGAGGGAAGGCCTTCACCAACAAACATTGACGACGCACTGCAGTTCCACTTGAATGCTTGTGCTTAAGCTGGCCGTCAACAGAACGCGGATCTTTCCCGAGAGGCGAAGCGAACTAACGCGTCGCGAATTTTCCCGCTAGCGAGGCCGAATACGCACAGGCCAATGTAGCTCCGCCTTCTCTGGGAACTGGTCAACTCTCCCTGGCGATAGTAGCTGACGGACAAAGTTGTCCCATTAATCTCGGTCTGTTGTGAAGGGTGGGGGCGTGTTCCGCTCTTCTAACAATAGTACAGTAGAGGTATGCTTATGTGAACAGTTACTTTAATGTGAACAGTGCAGTTTTGGGCTAAATGGTGAAATGAAGATCCAAAATACCTAAACAGGTGTTTTCAGATGCCGCTAATTACCTACTTTGACTAAGTGCTAGTTAGCTTTAGGCACAGCAAGTGCATGAAAACTGTCACTGTCAACAAACGTTCACATAAGCATACCTCTACTGTAACTATTAGTTACTACTTCCGTTCCAACCTCACGAAAAGTTACTACGCTGACTGTCCCACCTTCTCGAAATAGTAACTATTTGCTTACCATGCTCGGGAGCATAGTTTTTACGGGAGCATTTACTTTCCACGCATGGAACCCACTATAGCAAGATAATATTTATTCAACTATTTAATCTGTTGATCCTAGCTAGGAAGAGAGAGAGAGAAGAATCGAAACCTGTAACGTGATTGGCTGGTTTATCCGAGTGATATTTTGAAGATAAATAGAAAAATGCGTTCCAACCTTGACACCAAGAAGGCAAAATTCGTGACGTCATGCGTAGTAACTACGGAAAGTAGCATGGAACACACTCTGTGTGAAGCGCATCAAGAGTTGAAGCAAGGGGTATCCCACCTCCCTCGGCCGAAATCTGCGACGGGCTAGAGTTCTTCTATGGCGATGCTCAGCCACATTTTACGTTGGGCTCCGCGGAGTTTCTTCCAGCCGGACACTGGAGTGGCAAGCAAAGCACGGCACGATTCCACCCTGGCGAAAAAGTCTTTGCTCACTATCCTCCATTTTGGAGTTAGTTTACTTCTGTCATTTTTTTAGGAGAACGAGGACACAAAATGGAGTGGTTGAAGCAAGCATTCCTGAGCGTTTTGGTAATCACGACAACGTTGGCTCTTCTGATCTCAGCCGATCGTGAAGATTCATTGGTAAGTGATTATTTTTTATTCAAACAATGTTTACAACGGGTACGTCAGCTACGATTCTTCATCAGCATTGATAAACCAACTGAAGTTTTTAGTAAGATGCAGTGACAACGGACTAATCCCAACTTCAATGCTTCACAACATTGGACACCCGGACTCGAGGAATAAGAAGAAAGTGGAACAACGTATTTCACAGATTCTCCTCAAAGACACGATTGCCGGTTTAAGGTCAAAATGGGCGATGACATCACGCGAATTCGACCATCTCAAGGCTGATGAAGAATCGTAGCTGACGTACCCGTTGTAAACATTGTTTGAATAAATGTTTCAAAGTCAGCTTGGTCTCAAAGAATATTTATGATTATTTTTTTCTTTGGGAGGGGAGGGGATCTCAATCTCTTAAAAAAAAATTATACTAAACAATCAATAAAAACAAATTCTTGTCACAATTTCTTGAAAAAAAAGTGAAAAAAAAAATTTAAACAATGGCTTAAACGCTAAATTCAGCTACGATATTCGACAGCGATATTCCGGCTAATATTTCTGCTCTGTGTCTGGTGAGCACCAACTCGGCCATTGCGCGTCACTTTATTGCTAGTTTTTGCGAAATTAGTGTGCGAAATTGTGTGCAAAGTTACCTTGGAACGACGAAAGAGAGGGAACCTGTAAGCTTGCCTGCAAAATCCGTCACTATGTCCTTATTTTCCGACGTGTGGGTGAACTGACCCGTGGACGAACTGTCGGATTTTTGTGTGTGTGTGAACTGACGCGTTGGCATCACAGCAATCCGAAAGCAAGAAAGGTTGCTTGTTTTACTTTTTCGCAGAACGTTAGCGGTTTCTGAAACCACAGAAAGAACAGTCACAAGAAATCAGAAGAAAAATAGACGAAGTTTTCTTTTTTAAAGGCCAGTGCAAATACTGATAAACAAATCGAATATTTCGGGAGGACAACCGCCTCCCTTCTTCAGCGCAGACGGAAAATTTCGAAGCAAAATTTAAAAAAATGGAAAGCACCAAAACAAAGCGGAGAACAAACAACCGAACATGAAAACAAAATTGAAAGAATTAAACAAAACTAATTTTTCACCAATACCACGAGCGACTCACCAATACCTATGAATTCTCGCTCGGTGCTAGCGAGTGACGTTTTTCAGTATTTTCGTTCCTTTAAAAAAAAATATTTTCGTCTGTTTTTCTTCTGATTTCTTGTGATTGTCAAGTTAATGTAGTTTACGAAATTATTTTAGAAAGAATGGTATATTATAATTATTTCTTACACAAAGCGGGATCCCATCGTTCCGGTGAGAATGGAAGTGGATTTCTTGTCGAATGTAGATTTATGCAAGATGTTGGTTCTAGCGTAGCTTTAGAAGTTCTTGCTGGCCAAAGTTACGACCCAACTTTTTGACAGTAAAAGTAGGCCTACGCCCAGTGCTTTGAGATAAACTGCTTGGACGTGAAACGATTTCCCGTTCTGATTACTTTTTGAGATTGCTTCTTTCAAGTATGTTTGAACTTCTATTCCTCTAGGTAAACGGCGATAATGGATTGACGGAGAGAATACAAAAGAGACCATTCTGCAATGCTTTCGCAGGTTTGTTATTCCTCTTTTGTATGTTAGATGGCAGGAGACCGGTCAACTTTGGACCACAGACTGCTCCAAACTATAGAAAGATGACACTGAAAGAACGACGAGAGCGACTCGCGTAGTCGCTTGGTCCCGATGCAAAATTCGCAGTTTAGCCCAGTCTACCACAAATCCCTGATTTTTATGGCACTTGCAGCCTCTGGCTCAAGTGCCATATACCGATCACAATTCCGTCTTCGGTCTGTCGGTCTGTCGGTCTGTCGGTCTGTCGGTCGGTCCGAGTTTTTTTGTCCCACATATCCGAGTTAGGGTACTTCCAGATGTGCTAGGACAATGAAACTTTGCAGGCATATCAGGGACCCGACCAAACTAACCTGGAAATAATCAGTTTCCCGATCCGACCATATGGGGGGGAGTGCGGGGCGCTGGAAACTTGCAAATTTAGGGCATTTTGTCACTTTTTTTCTGAGTTAGGGTACTTCTAGATGAGCTAGGACAATGAAACTTGGCAGGAATATCAGGGACCCGACCAAACGAACCTGGAAATAATCAGTTTCCCGATCCGACCATATGCGGGGGAGTGGGGGCGCTCGAAACTTGAAAATTTAGGGCATTTTGTCACACTTTTTCGAGTTAGGGTACTTCCAGATGAGCTAGGACAATGAAACTTGGCAGGAATATCAGGGACCTGACCAAAGTAACCTGGAAATAATAAGTTTCCCGATCCGACCATATGCGGGGGAGCTGGGGCGCTGGAAACTTGAAAGTTTAGGGCATTTTGTCACACTTTTTCGAGTGAGGGTACTTCCAGATGAGCTAGGACAATGAAACTTGGCAGGAATATCACGGACCCGACCAAACTAACCTGGAAATAATCAGTTTCCTGATCCGACCATATGGGGGGGAGTGCGGGGCGCTGGAAACTTGAAAATTTAGGGCATTTTGTCACACTTTTTCGAGTTAGGGTACTTCCAGTTGTGCTAGGACCATGAAACTTGGCAGGCATATCAGAGACCCGACCAAACAAAATTAGGAATAATCAGTTTTCTGATCCGACCATTTTGGGGGGGGGGGACGGCAGGGGAATCCGGGAAACTGAGAAGTGTGTAACTTTCGAACGGATGATCGGATTGTAATGAAACTTCATAACTGAAGAGAATATATATCTGTAATGTCCCGTTTAAAGTCTTGACCGGATTCGGTAGCCAGGGGGGAGTTGGGGGGGGGGAGACCGGAAATTTCAAGAAACGGTTAGAATGGAGGGATCGGAGTGAAACTTGCTGGGAAGAACAAGCATCTGCTCTAGATAAGTCCTTTAGACCATTGTACTGGATCCGGACACTTATGGGGGGGGGGGGGGGGCCGGAATTCCGGTGATGGTGGTTTTTTGGATTTTCACGATGAAACTTGGCAGGCATATCAGGGACCCAATCAAACTGACTTCAAAATAAAAATATTGTCGATCAGATAATGGTGGGGGAGTGGAGGGAGGGGAATCCGCAGGGGAATCCGGGAAATTGAGAAGTGTGTAACTTTCGAACGGATGATCGGATTGTAATGAAACTTCATAACTGAACAGAATATATATATGTAATGTCCCGTTTAAAGTCTTGACCGGATTCGGTAGCCAGGGGGGGAGTTGGTGGGGGGGAGACCGGAAATTTCAAGAAACGGTTAGAATGGAGGGATCGGAGTGAAACTTGCTGGGAAGAACAAGCATCTGCTCTAGATAAGTCCTTTAGGCCATTGTACTTGATCCGGACACTTATGGGGGGGGGGTCCCGGAATTCCGGTGATGGTGGTTTTGGGGATTTTCACGATGAAACTTAGCAGGCATATCAGGGACCCAATCAAACTGACTTCAAAATAAAAATTTTGTCGATCAGATAATGGTGGGGGGAGTGGAGGGAGGGGAATCCGAAATTTTCAGTCATGCGTAATTTTGGAATGGTTGATCGGATTCGAGTGAAATTTAAGAATTCAACAGACGACATTTCTCCGATGATTTTTTTCATATCCGGACCGGATCCGGCAACTATTGGGGGGGGGAATACGTGCCCCGTTTAGAATGGAGGGATCGGGATGGAACTTTGTGGGAAGAACAAACAGATGCTCTAGGTAAGTCATTTGCTGAATCGGATTGGCTACGTGCACCGCGGGGGAGCTGGGTGGGGTGGGGGGGGGGGGTGGACCGGAAATCTCGAGAAACGGTTAGAATGATGGTATCGGAGTGAAACTTGCTGGGAAGAACGAACATCTGGTCCATATAAATCTTTTACATAATTTGACTGGATCCGGACACTTGAGGGGGGGGGGGGAGGGGTCTCCCGGAATTCCGTTTTTGGGGGATTTTCACGACGAAACTTGGAAGGCATATCAGGGACCCGGTCAAACTGACTTGGAAAAAAAAAAATCCTCGATATGATAATCTTGGGGGGGGGGGAGTTGAGGGAGGGGAATCCGGAATATTGAGTCATGCGTAACTTTGGAACGGGTGATCGGATTCGAGTGAAATTTAATAATTAAACAGAGGACATTTTTCTCTTGTGACCTTTTTCATTTCCGGACCGAATCCGGCAATTATCGGGGGGAGGGCGGAAAATACTTGACCCGCTTAGACTGGTGTGATCTGGATCGAACTTCGTGGGAATGACAAACAGATGCTCTGGATTAATCATTTACAGAACAGGATTGGCTCCGGTTATTGTGGGTGGAGTTGGAGGAGGGGGAGGGGGGTCTGGGATTCCGGTGATCGCGCGTTAAGGTACTTCCTGATGTGCTAGGACGATGAAACTTCGCTGGAATATTGGAGACTCAACAACATTTGCTTAGAAATTGCTACTTCCCAAATCCGATTATTCCTTAAAGTACCAATCTTGACCGCAAAGTAAAAAAAATACTTTTAAGCAATATATGCATTTTCGTGATGCCCATCAGCCCATTAGCAGTTTTGCCTCAAGGGTTTTGCATACAAATGAAGTTCCAGCTCCCTTATAGCGCGCATCTCAACCGCAAAGTCGAAACTTACTCTTGATCAATCAAATCATCTTGACACATGCAAGTGCCATATGAGCTTACAGCTCTTGTTGGATACCCTATGCCAAACGCTGGGTATATCTAGCATTTGGCATAGCCTGTGCCTAACGCTGGATACCCTAGTGCAAACGCTGGATACCTGTTGGTAAACTAACCCTGACCGACCTCAATATAAAGGAGTTCTGATTGGTTGATTTTTTAGCTTGACTCAAATCATCAGTATTTTACTGGGTTACAGCATCCAGCACCTGGCATAGTGTATCCAGCGTTAGGCATAGGGTATGCCAAACGCTAGACATATCCAACGTTTGGCATAGGGTATCCAAAAATCAGGGGTTTGTGGTTGACTGGTTTAGCCGCTCCCTAGGGAAGTTGAGGGGAACCTTGGAGTTAGGGGGAGTTACTTACACTGTAAACAAAAATCGTATTAATATTGTCTCTATTGAGATCAGATTATTTCTGATTCGGATTAATCTTACCCCAGTAGAGATAAGATTAGTCCCAGTAGCAGTTAACTTTAATCCTTTCTCGGAGAAACTTTTTACAGTGTACTGAGGATTTCTTGACGCGAAACTTCTAGTTCACAGGGTATTCATTCGTACGCACTCTGCCTACTTCCAGCGTGTACCAAACTATCGGTTGGTAAACTTGATCGCAAATCAGCTACTGTGTTGCTGATTGTTCAGCTTGTTCAGACAGGTTTATAAGGAATCACGTACACGAGCTACTCCCAAAGTGGATCTCCATCAATACTCTTGGTGACTAACTCTACGTGCCGATGGAGAATCGCCGTGTACCTAGCGGAAGAACCGGAAGCCTGACCAGAGTTGTCCCCAATGAACACCATCTATGACACAGGATTTGAGTCTCGGGCAACATTTCTCGTCTCGGCGTGTTTTGGACTCAGTCATATAGGATATTCTGAAAAGGAGTTACTTTTATACACAATGGCGGTACAGGGAAGTACTCTTGATGACTATCTCTCCCTGCCGATGCAGAATCTCCGAGTACCTGCGGAAGAAAGGAAGAAACGGTGTCACAGCGGCGCTGACTCAGGATTTGAGTCATTGATGTTTGAGTCGTTACGGACACGTTTGCTCCTTCTTCTTGAGAATCACTGGCGTGTTTTGGACATAGTCATATAGAGTATTCAGCTGAGATTCCGTCTAGCCATAGTTCGGCACATCTTGGAAAGGGTCCTCTTCAGGCTCAAGCTAGGTATACGAACTTGCAAACATCTCAGAACAGAATAGTCTTGCAATCGCCAAATAGGGGGTACTACAACAGTAATATACAGGGAGTAACCTTGCCAACTTATATTTTTCTTCATCAGACTAATACAATCTTGAAAATCCAACTGACGTAAAAAGAAAAATACCTGAAGAGGACCCTTGCCAAGAAGATCGGGAATATCGCTAAATGAATTTCACCTGACTTTTGGGCTGAGCGCTATCAGATATGATCCACAGTCAGCTTAGGCTGAAAGAATACTTGTGAGCTAGTTCTGATGATTTTGATGATAATAGAGCATCCCCCGTCCACGGGGAATACTCTCCACTCTCCAAACACGCCAGTGACCCTCAGGAAGAATGAGAAATACATTTAATAGTGCAAAACGGATACGTCACGACAACTTGTATGTTAGTGAATTTTTATTGACATTTTACTATGCTATTTTTCACAATGAAGAATTTTTGATGAATAAAGTTAATTTGAATTTAACTTTACAGTCAACTAACAGCGTTTTACTCACATTTCGCATCTCACTCCACTGTATTTAAGCTGTGCTATGAGTCATAAATAAATTATTATTATTAAGTATTTTATTTATAGGATGTGGTCGGAAGCGCTCCGGGTTCGACCGCTCAGAATTCGCCTACGACTTCGAAGACGCAACCGGAACCGATGAAGTCTCACCCCAACGTCTGGAGGCTGCTGTGAGACTATGGGAAACGCTCCTGAATAAATTGCGCTCGCAGCGAAACAATTAATAATTTGTTTTCTTCCATCGTCTGTTAAGAATTAAAAATCGAGTAACGTTTGTCCAAGAAGGCCCAATGTAGTACATGTATTGTCCGGATATCACCTTTCTTCCTCCTCCTCTCATCGACACAAGTTTGGCAGCTATTCTTTCCAATCTTATTGTTAGTACCTTAAAGGATACCTGAACAATGAAACCATACCATGGAGAGTGCATTTACAGACATGGCCACAGAGAGCATTCTTCTCCTGAGCGTGACGTTTTCAAAATACACTGTCAGAAGTTTCATAACAGATTTCGCATAACACTTTCAAGAATAACACCTTTTCACTTAGAAAAAAAGTGTTATGACCAATTAAGTTTATACTATTTCGTGCCCAGATCTCCAACAACACCTTCAATAGGTAAAAATACTACACTGTCAGAAGTTACATAACGACAACAGCAGGATGCGCGGTTTCAACAGATAACACTTTGGGATGTTATATGTTATGTTTCTTTCGTTCCCGTTAGTATTTTTGCCAATTGAAGGTGTTGTTGGAGATCTAGGCACGAAATAGTGTAAACTTAATTGGTCATAACACTTTATTTCTAAGTGAAAAGGTGTTATTCTTGAAAGTGTTATGCGCAATCTGTTATGAAACTTCTGACAGTGTAGGGATGTTCATTTCTGGAGGTTTGCATATGCAGACTCCAAGACAAAGAGCAAAATTCATTCAAATCTTGCACAGCGCTGGCCGGATCGTGTTGGAATTTCTTCTAGACATACGTTCGGGCTTAACTGGTTAAAAAATATTCCAGAAGAAGGGTTGATTGGAGACATTGTTCATTTTTAAAATTGTTGGTACTGAAATAAGGACAGATGCAAAATGGAGCAAAAATCATAGCTTCGAAACACTATTTCGTATTTGGATTGGGTTTTCTGCAGGCAATGTTAACGGAAGTCATACAGATAGGGATGATACTTGGTACTATTCATTCAGGTGTCCTTTAATCATTTTGCTACTTCTAATCTTATTAACTTTGTCCTTAAAGTTTTTCCTTCACTTTTTGGGATCCCAAAACGTAAGTGTCCGTCCTTCCGTCCGTTAAAGCTGAAACGAAGTATTTTGAGGTTCTCTTCCAACGGGCAACCTAATCAACCTTACGTAGAGAGAACTGTAATATATTCACGAGATGGGTTGGAGACAGCTGACGATAATTTTCCGCGGAAATGAAAAAACTTATATTCTATAATAAATAGAGAATACTCTTGGTCCCAAATCTCAGATGAATCATCGGGGAGGCATTGACTTCTGCTCAAAACTTGGTATTAGATATTCCATATTGTTACACCGACTAATATCCTGTTTCTACTTAAAGGAACAGAAAACTTGACTCAAACTTGACTCGGGGAGCTAGCTGACGTATCAAGAATGTACCCTGAGCCGATATTGAGAGCAAGAAAAATTCTCGTTACGACCATTGCAGTTTCCGGGCAGTTTCCGAGAATTCGACTTTTGAGTTAGTAGAAAAAAAGTAAAAGGTTTGTGTGCCGGGAGTAGGAATCGAACGCACGACCTATTGACTACTATCCCGATGTGTTAGTCAACAGGGCCAAAGGCGAACTTTTACGGTACACAAGTGCATAATTACAGTGCATAAGGGGCAAGAGCCTGCTAGCTAGCTTCGGGAACACTAAGGAGGGGGTTCGAGATAACAAAGAAAGGGGGTCCTGGCGACAATAAGTCCCTGTACTTTATCTAAGTCCCCCCCCCAGGTCAGTTTGATGGCCGAAAGTTGCGTGGTCAAGTTTTCTGTGCCTTTAATCCTGTTTTATTCTCTCGAGTTTCCGAAACACTAACAAAGGGAAGACTCCTTGAGCACAAGCTGAGTGGGAAACATATTTTCAAGCAATGGATAAAACGGACACGTCAGCTACGATGCTTTAGCAGCCGATATTTCGGCCCTTCTTGGGAAGAGTCCTCGTCAGGCTGTCGAAGGTCAGGGACAACGTTGGGGAAGAATAGCAGGCTCGTTTCTTCCCGGTGTTGTCCCTGACGAGGACCCTTGCCAAGAAGGGACGAAATACCGCTGCCCAAGCATCGTAGCTGACATATCCATTGTTTGACTATGTCACTAATAAACTGCCAATGTTTGTTAGTTGTGGAGACGACATTTGCACTAAGCGCGTGTCCGTTTTGTGTATGGTGATGCGATTCGGCGATTCTGAATTCCCTCCCAGTAACGACTGAGTAAAGAATTTGCGAGAGTATGTTTGTAGTACTATTCTAGATTAGTAGTAATCTTAAAGGACCCCTCGCACTATTTACTCTTCAGCTTACAGTATCTTAAAATATTTGAAGACTTTAAAACTAGGCTGTGCTTTCAACAAATAACCCACGGTTTTGGCCGTTTTAAGCCTTTTCCGAGACCCGTTGATTTATAGCGAAAACACGGATACAATTTACATAACCGGTTTTTCTGATGGAAAAACTTCTGGCAGACAACCGTAGACAGCGCGATACACATCGAAGGTAGCAAAACACGGCAAGTGAGAAAATCACCGTGGTTTCGTTGGAGGGGTTAGAATGTGCCGTACGAAATTGGGGTCTCCGGGTTTAGAAATGTATGAAGTGATTATGGAAATAGGTTGCATTAGTATTACAGGTAAGACAGGTCCTTTAACTAATGTGGGTGTCTCTAATCCCCCCTGAATGATGATGGGAAGTGGGGTGTAGAGTGAATTGTTTTATATATACATATATTTATATATATATCGTTTATTCACCAAAATAGCAAAGATAGCTAGCAAGGTAAGTCAACATAGCACTTTCAACGGGATATAAAATGGCCAATGACAAATGACAAATAATATTAGATAAACACGACTAAACTATTAAACGAACGAACAAAGTACGGCACAAACGAGTTAACGTATCTCTCAGTTGCATCCGCTGGATAATTTGTTAATTTAGCTTTGTTTGAGTGGGTTTGAGTACGCGTGTTGGGTCTGTATTGATTTTGTTCAACATTCTCAGGCAACATTGATCTGTGAAGTTCAGAATTTAGACATTGTTTGGTGTCTGAAGTCTTGCCTCGGTGTAACAGTGGCTCGGAATAAATCAGTCATTCATTCAGAACATGAGGTGTGCTTGCAGGAAGGTAAAGCTCAAGAAAAGGGTCGAAAAGAAAAGGGTCAAAAAGGGTCAAAAAGAAAAGGGTCACGTTTCCGAGGTTTGTCAAGTTACTGTATTTTTGATGTATTTTTGATATTAAAACAAATCATCATACAACGTTCGGGTACTGATGAATGCGTACCAAGTGGTCGATGAATCTCGACTCTGGGTTTGTGCCAGATATCAGTCATTGTTAGACAGCTGCTTTAAATAGGAGTTCAGTTTTATTCTTCTTTAGTCCGGTGAGAATTGTACCGTGTTCTTCAAAACTGTGCTAACTGAAATTTTTTTGAAAACTGAGTTAACTATACCATTGCAAAGAACATAGCTGATTTGGTATTCTGTTAAATTGTGCTAAAGGCGTATTCTCGCCCGTCTATTGTAGAGAGATATCCTGAGCCTTACAACCTTGGAATCTATTGCCATTTAACAGTACTCTCCCTTGAAAAATACCCGGGTACCGTGTGAACACTTTCCCCTCTCGTCTCCGGGGGAAAATACCTGCCTTGTAAATGATCTAACTGTTTCGGAGAGATGATCTAAGTCATCCGGTTTGCAAAGAATTCCTGCCAAGGTTTCGACACAATCACGGAATCCGTTTGATTTGTTATACCTCCTCGACAACTTTCTTGGTTCGAGTTCATTTGAGAATTTTGAGATAGACGTGGTAACCTTTCGGTGGGTAGCGTGTCAGTTGCTCCGGATAGACAACCCGTCCAGCGTGGTAGTGAATTGATATACTAATGCCTGGGCCCTACTATAGTCACACCAAGAATAAATAAGGGAAGAATTGAGAAGACTTGAATCATGGGACGTTGTTTTCTGCCCGATCCTCAAGTACCGGGGGTGGAGCCTATTCGGCGCCTGTCCAGACCACAGAGTAATTATTGGCGCTATTTCTTCTGATCGCCGTGCTTCGCGTCAAGGAAGTGCGCCAAATTCAAATTAAACCGAAAGAGGCCGACATTTTGCCCTTCTCCCTCCAACAAATCGCTGCTACCACTAGTTTAAAAGACGAGACAAGGGGCTAAAGTACAGTGAAATCGTGCAGTCGTGCAATCCTACATTCAAGGATGACGAAAATAAAGGCAGAAAAGGACCGATTTGGACTCAACACTAAAGTTTAAAGAAGGAAGGGACACGCTTCCAAACATTCATGCAATCTCTATGGCAGATTCTTAGTGATGAAAAAAAAGACTGTCAATAGGATGGATAATGAAACATTTAGCCAACTACTCGAGATAATGATATACATTTTGACCAAAAATAAAAAAAGGGTTATCTCAAATGTAGACGTTTTGAATGGTACTGTACAATTATCATTTTCAGTAAGCAATTAAAATTTTAAATTTGGAAATACTTCAAGCCAACTGTTTTTCGCAACTAACCGGGAAATGTTATGAACTGAATTGTGTGTTCAGAGTACAACTTAAAAACAAAACATAACAACTCTTTGAGTACAGTTCGCCAGCTATGCCCGAATTCCAACTTGAATGATGTAAAAACATGATAATGAAAAAAAAAAACGATTACGAAAAGGCATAGACAATGACAAATTTGGGCAGATGTAAATTGCAACTATCCGAGATAATGATCTACCTTTTGGACCAAGAATATTAAGTTGTTATCACAAACTGATACGTCTTGAAAGATATCCTGCAGTCAGCAATCATTAATTTCTGTTTTTCGCAACTACACGAGAAAATGATATGAACTATTCGTGTAGAGTACAACTTAAAAACAAAACATAGTAACTCATTGAGTACATTTCGACAGCTAAATATTGTCCAAGCTTAATACCTTTTCTAGAAGCGATTCTTTACAGTCCTGAGAAGACCAAAATAAAATTACTAATGTTTACACCAGTCCTATTGAATCTGAACTAAATGCATGCGTGTTAGGTCTATGCTTCAGCGTTCAAGTTGCTGAATTGCTCCCCTGAGTTATCAGATGCCGCATTCCCTTGGGCTTCACCGTCTTTGTGAAGGGTCGTGACAACATGAGCTTCATATTGCAAATCTGACCCGAGATTGAAAAGGAGTTTCCATTTATATAATCCTCAGAATCTGCACTGTTTGAACTTCCCGCCTTTTCTGACTGCTTCATCACTTTTGCTCTGGAGGTAACACTTAATACTGCAAGAGGCAACACGTGAAGCTCCACCCAGGCTCCACCCCCGATAAATTAGATCGGACGAAAAGAGATCTAGGATGCTGACATCGGGGTTATGTGAGTTCTCAATTCTTCCCTTATTTATTCTTGGTCACACCTGGGAATAGCGCCGGTAACAAAACAAGACCGTTTACGATTGAAACTGAGAAGAAAAGACGCCGAAAACGTAAGATAGTCGAGATGGAAAAATCCATCTCCACCATTTGGAAACGTATCTTTGGACCAATCACATACCAGAGTCACTGACTTTAGCTAACTTTGTTTACCTTTGAGTGATGATGGTGGTAATATGTCTTGAATTTCTTTGTTCCAAGTATAACCAGGACGAAACGTAAAGTGTGGGTAATAACCAAATTAACGAACCAAATTACGTACAGATGTGATTGAATGTGGCCCAGACATAAGACAGTTCTTTTAACCGAAGTCAGGTTGATGATTTAGCTATAGACTGAAACTACCAAGCGGTTAACTTCTGTCGCTTGGGATATTACAATTGCGATGCTTATGGAGGGGTACACTGTTTGGCCAGATTCTGTGCATTTAACGACACCGAACGACAGCGCAGCGCCCTGAAAAGTTCGAACATCGTTCAGAAACTTGGCAGAATCAAATTTAAACTGCTCGCCTAAACAGCGGCTTTGGAGAGCGGCTTCAAATGATTTTCTGGTTCCTAGCTGTGTCAGGGCTGCTCAGTTGACTTTTATGTACATCTTTCCTAGCTTTAAGCCGGTCAATTGTACCGTGTTCTTCAAAACTGTGCTAGCTACATTTCTATAATTTTTGGGCCCAGTTCTGTGTATGCCATCTGCATGAAGAAAGTAGGAACTCGGAAAGTTAAAACTAATCTATCTGTTAGATGGTGCTCATGGCGTCATCTAAGACTTAAGGCGTATTCTCGCCGTTCCCCGATGACTCCTCGGGGAATCGAAGGGAACGGCGAGAATAGAGGGAGTCACTCCACGCGGACTCCGCGTACGGAAAACAACGAGAACACGGGGAATGCTTTCAAAATGGATTTTGTTCGAAAAAAAAGTATGCAGCTGACGAAATTAGTCTGGATCCATTTTATTTTGGGTTTTGTTTATTCTGATTGTTTTTATTTTATTTAACATTGCGCCAACACCAGCAAAAACTGATTGCCCTCCAAATCTGAAAGGGAGTCCTTTTTGATGGTGGTGATGACAACTGGAGCATTCCCCGTTCGTGGGGACTCGCGAGAATACGGGGAGTGAGTCCCCGGGACAAACAAAAAAGCGGGGACTCCTCAAGTGGAGTCCTCGGGGAACGGCGAGAATACGCCTTAAGTCTTAGATGACGCCATGAGCAGCATCTAACAGATAGATTCGTTTTAACTTTCCGAGTTCCTACTTTCTTCATGCAGATGACATACACAGAACTGGGCCCAAAAATTATAGAAATGTAGCTAGCACAGTTTTGAAGAACATGGTACAATTGACCGGCTTAAGGCTAGGAAAGATGTACATAAAAGTCAACTGAGCAGCCCTGACACAGCTAGGAACCAGAAAATCATTTGAAGCCGCTCTCCAAAGCCGCTGTTTAGGCGAGCAGTTTAAATTTGATTCTGCCAAGTTTCTGAACGATGTTCGAACTTTTCAGGGCGCTGCGCTGTCGTTCGGTGTCGTTAAATGCACAGAATCTGGCCAAACAGTGTACCCCTCCATAAGCATCGCAATTGTAATATCCCAAGCGACAGAAGTTAACCGCTTATCTAAGTGACTTAGGCCAGTGGTTCCCAACCGGTGGTACGCGTACCCCAAGGGGTACGCGAGACCCTTGCAAGGGGTACGCGAAGGAAACAAAACTGTTCAGTCTGTAGCTTCAAAATCTCGTTTCACTCATTTATGATTGCCGAAAGCCTACTATTACCAGGAGTGTCACCAGCCAAAATGTGTCTTAAGGGGCAAGGTATTTTTACTGACCGACAGGTCATTTTTACCGACTTTTTTTTTAACTAACTGCTTTTACAAAAATCGCAGCGCTTCGCGCCCGACTCTTTTCTTTTTAATCGTCTTGCCGACCTTCTGGGGGGGGGAGGGGTGTTGTCAACTTGTGCGTGACGCCTATGATTACAAGCCCTAGTGAAAGTCAGTGAAATAATGTTCATTCCAAAATAGCTAGTCTACTGCCGTAAAATCTGTTCCTGTGTCAAACAATATTGTTTCAAGAAGAATCGAAGACATTGCAAGTGATATTGTCATTCAGGTTGCGTTTTGAGCCTACGAAAAAGTTTGCGATGCAGCTTGATGAAAGCACGGAGAAGATCAAAACCAAACACAGAAACAGGCTGACAGTAAAAAATATTGCCGTTAATGACGTCGAGCCGAGATTCGACAAAATTCGACCTCATTGATTTAGTACATATTTCTACACCTGTCTGCCTTACCATTTATGATAATAAATATCTTCTTTTTCACGTTCTGAAAAAGGGGGTACGCAATCCTTTCGAACCTTGATTAGGGGTACGCGGTACGGAAAAGGTTGGGAACCACTGACTTAGGCAACGCTGCCCAGCCGCGAAGAGGCGAAATGGACAACCCTGATCCGAAGCCGTACCAGAACTGAGGTAGTTTCAGTCTTTAATAGCTAAATCATCAACCTGACTTCGGTTAAAAGAACTGTCTTATGTGGAGTAGAATAGAGTAGAATTTAATTTAAAAATGACTTTCACAGCAATGATGCCGAATTTGCATTTTTCGTCAACATATTATAAACGAAAACGTTGTCAATGGACATTTACAGCAAATTTGCAGATGTCAATATATATATATATATACAATTTATGCACAACCAAATTATATAAATCCAGATTGAACAAAACATATTCAGTTTTATTCGTGAGAATTAAAAAGTGTCACGAAAGATGGAACGAAGCTTTTCCTGTATCTTTCGTGAGTGCAAACGACTGGTGTTAATTTGGGGACGGTCTGAAAGATCTTTAGTAAGACCAAAATGCCATACCGGACAAGCATACTCGAGAACTGGGCGTATAAACGAAGTATAAAAGTGGAGCAAGAGCAATTCTGAAGGGGGGGGATGAAAATTTAACCATGTGTTTTAGGAGGGATAGCGAGGGGAAAGATTGCTTAGTCATAGTTTCGACATGGGAGTCCCATTTAAGGTCGTTAGAAAGGGTAACACCCAACAACTTTACCACCGAAAGAGTTACTTCTGGGGGAATGGGTTGGGAGAAATCAGGAACAGATTTTAGAAAGCTGATGGTCATAATATTTGACTTGTCAGTGTTGACGGTCATCATTGATTCTGCGGCTTCCTCTGTGATTTTTCCGAGTATCTCCATTGCTGAACTTTTTTCGTTTCGTCGGCAAACTTCTAGAACTGAGAGGTCATCGACGAATTTCCATCTCTCATGTGATTCGGAAGCAAGGGAGTTGATCATAACTAGGAAAAGTAGGGGACCCAAAAGAGTACCTTGCGGTACTCCGCAGGTGGTGGGGAGTGGGTCAGAATAAATGTTATTATATTTTACAACTTGAAAACGATTAGAAATGAAAGAAGCTATCAAATTTACAAGAAACGGGTCAACTTTAAAATCTTCCAACAACTTTTTAATTAAAATCGAGTGGCTGATCAGGTCGAAGGCCTTTTTAAGGTCAATTAGCAGTAAGTTGAGCCAAGTGTCTGGCTTTTCTAAATTCTTGTAAATAGTATCTAGTAGACTGACTAGATAATGGGTGGTGGAAACACCTTTTAGGTTACCAAATTGTCTAGTATACATTAAATCAGTGAGTTTACTTTTTAGCCAATTAGCGATGAAACTTTCGTACATGTTGGAAAATACGGATGTCAGTGTAATAGGGCGCACTCCGGTGAAATCATCCTTTCCTCCTTTCTTTTTGATCGGAGTGATGTAACCAAGTTTCCATTGAGATGGGTAATGACCGGTTTTTGTTATTGAATTAAAAATACTAGAAAGGGGAAGTGTTAATTTATCTGGAAAGGCCTTGACAAGATCAATAGGAATATCACTGGGGCAAATACTACTTTTTTTTAATTTACGGATCTTCTCAAATACATCTGAACGGGAAATGGTGGGGGTATCTTCTTTGTCGGGAATAGGAATGTAGAAATTACTGGGTAGAGGAGGAATTGTCTGGACAATAGAGGCCAAGTGGCGGTTAAGGTCATTGGCTGTCTTGAGTGGTGGCTCATCCAGGTGAAAGTCCAAATTCTTGACAGTCTTTCCACATAGTTGTTTGACCTTAGTGTACCATTGCTTAGGCTTTGAGTTGACTAATCCGTGAACTTGTTCTCTATAGTACAGGGCAGCTGCTCTTCGGACTTCCTTCTTTATTAGCTTTCGTAATGTATTTGCCTGGTCTTTTCTCCCCTCCCTGAAGTGTTTCAGTTTCTGTCGAATCAGATCTTTTATCTTTTCGTTCATAAATGGCTTATCTGATGTGCAAATTTTCTTCTTTTTCTCTGGGAAGCATGTGTGATAGTTTGACAGTAACAGTTGTTGAAATGCATTCACCTGCCCATCGACATCGCTTCCGTCACAAGAGGTGATGTCCTTCCAGGATTCCTGAGATATCTAAGTACCAAACTTTTGAAGGCCAGAATCTGTAATAGGGCGGTAAGTAACTTCCTTCACCGAGTACTTCGTCTTGAAGTTATCCAGGGGTTCCAGTCGAAGCATGAAGTGGTAACTCCCTCCAAGGGGTGGCAAAGGTGAGGGGCATTTATAGAAAAGTTTCAAGTTCGTGCAAATTACATCCAAAGATGATCCTCCTTTTGTTGTAGGGAAATTCATGATTTGTTTTAGTTTAAGTTCGTTACAGAGGTGATTCATGCGTAGTTCGTTGGCATCTCCAAACATAACGATTCCCGCGTTCGGATATTTTGTTGTGACAAAATCTGCGCTGATTTGAAGCTTCTCTAAAAAATCACGGCGTGAGAGGGCATTTTGTCCGGGTGAGTAATAAAACGTACAAATAACTAAATTGGAAAAAGGTCTCGGAGGTTTTTAGGTTTAGCTGAAATCCACATTATCTCGTCAGAATCATTAAGACTGGGAACTGGGATAAGCCTGGGAGTAAGACTTTCTCGTGCAAGGATGAGGAGACCGCCTCCTTTTTTTCCCAAAGCGTGATATGTCTGGGCCACATTCAGTCACATCTGTACGTAATTTGGTTCGTTAATTTGGTTATTACCCACACTTTAAGTTTCATCCTGGTCACACCTGGACATATTACCACCATCATCACTCAAAGGTAAACAAAGTTAGCTAAAGTCAGTGACTCTGGTCTGTGATTGGTCCAAAGATACGTTTCCAAATGGCGGAGATGGATTTTTCCATCTCGACTATCTTACGTTTTCGGCGTCTTTTCTTCTCAGTTTCAACCGTAAACGGTCTTGTTTTGTTACCGGCGCTATTACCAGGTGTGACTATAGTGGGGCCCAGGCATTAGTATATCAATTCACTACCACGCTGGACGGGTTGTCTATCCGGAGCAACTGACGCGCTACCCACCGAAAGGTTACCACGTCTATCTCAAATTCTCAAATGAACTCGAACCAAGAAAATTCTCCAGGAGGTATAACAAATCAAACGGATTTCGTGATTGTGTCGAAACCTTGGCAGGAATTTCTTGCAAACCGGATGACTCAGTTCATCTCTCCGAAACAGTTACGTCAAGGGGCTACTGAAAATCGCCCTGTACCTAGCGGAAGAGCCGGAAGCTGTATCACAGCTGCTCCCAAACATCGCCGTGATTGGTTAACACAGGATTGAGTTGTTGAGTTTGAGTCTCTAGTGCTACGTTTTCTCGTTCTTCCCGAGGATCACTGGCGTGTTTTGAACTTTGAACTTGAAACTCGCCATTCAGGGGGCTTGTCAGTAAGAGGTTTCTGATGCGCTCTTGACCGAGCGTCAGATGGTTCGAGAAATACCCATGGGGATAAAATACCCGACTATCCAGAGAGACAAAATTTTTAGCAGCCGTTCTACTGAACTAGGAATATTTCTCTGTAATGGAAGAGTACCCTGGATCTTTTGTCCTAGCTTAGGTACCTGGTGGCATGCTGAATAGTCCCAACAAATTTTGTCTCTCTGAGCAAGAACACCGATTCAACCCAAGCGGAACTAGGTGAGGCTCGGGCAACATAGCAACATTGAAGCATAGGAAATGACAAGCCCCCTGAATGGCGAGTCATTACAGGAAATTTATGGGTCCCTGGTCATAGAGTATTCAAATACCCATCATTCAGTAGGTAACGGTAATTGACAGTTGGTACTGAGCGTGTCCGAAAGCTCGGAAACGAACGAAAATACTGAATTAATTCAGCATTTTATGCAGCATTTCGCTTTCGGACTTAAATTTTCACTCAGTTAATGCAGCATTAATTCAGCATAAAATTCGTCGAAAAATTCAGCGAAGATGCTAAATTTTACGCTGAATTTTCAAGAAGAAACTGGGGACCTGGTGATTAAGGCTAAATTTCGGAATTAGAAGTGTCAGAGAAGAAATAAAGAACGTGCCGAAAGCTTTTAGTGCTGTAAATGCTGCATTTAATGCTGCATATGAGGTAAGAGCTTTCGGACGAAAATAAAAATAAAAATGCAGCATTAAATACAGCATTTACAGCACTAAAAGCTTTCGGACACGCTCACTGTTTGTCCTGTCATCTAGTAAAACTTCTTGATTGTAATAGTGGCGATTTTACTTTTTGTGCCGAGAGATGACAGTCATTTCCGCATTGCGGATAAGTTCTAAACCAATCACATTAGAGTGACCGTTTACTCGTCCAATCACAAACGATAGATAAAGGCGCTTCGGCCGCCATTTTCGGACAAAGCGGAAACAGGATCAGAACGATTTTGTTCGCTTAACCGTCGAGTCGAAGTTCTTAGCGAAAGCCGTTACTTTTCGTGAAGCTCTTCGTACCAAAATGGTAAGTTTGTTGTGTTTACCGTTAGTGCATTTTAACTATGCTGTTCCGCTTTTACTCTAGCCTAGCGGCTGTTAACGTCTGGATTGGGCTAGATAGTAAAATCTTAAACATCCGCAGCATTTGTTTTGGTGAACTAAATTGGATCGTAAATTCCATACAGTCGTGACACCAAGTGATTCAGGACCCAACATAGGATTTACATTGTCCCTAGGTTGTTTTTAAGCTACTGGCGCTCTCTGGCCGCTCGGCTGTACATTTACAGATGAAAATTTATATTCACTGATAGGAATAAACTACAGCTTTTGGTTTTCCGAGGTGAAATTGAAGGAAGTATGACGTCACGCTTGTATGGAATTACGATACAACCTAGCTTAGACCTTTGTTTTGCTTTAGGATTTACCATTTATGTCTAGACACTTGAGAAATCTTAACAGATAGGATTTTACAAGCGGACTTATTTTTACTAGGGTTGATAGGACACTACAGTCCGATTCAGATTCGATCTGATCAAACTAAACTTGTTATCTAAAAGTCATGTACAAGTAGTGCGCCTTTAATGCAGGTGGACAAGTAAAGATGTGCTCCTTTGCAGTCCTGTTGGATTGAATTTAGCTTACTAGTCAAACAAAAATCCTGAGTTTTGGGGTGTGCAGTAAGGGACACCTTACTAATGGGAAATCAGCTGTACAGTACAGTCCCATGAAAACTTTTAAAGCAAAATCATGATTTCCAGTTTTGAGGGTAGTTGAAGTATTGCATGAAAAACTGTATGTCAGGGAACATGTGTGGGTCTTAAACAAAAATGTCTGGCTGGGAGCATGCCAAGGTCTTAATTAATTACAAAAAAAGCATTTGATTGGAATTAGCTGGGTTAGCCACGAGCCAGCCAATCTTTTTCATTGTCTTTTGGACAATTAAACTTTTGCCTACTAACATCAGAGAAAGTTTGATGGGAAAACAGGGACTGTCCTCATTTCAAGCTCTAGATCCACCAGGCCTGCCTACTTTTTTAATCGGTGATAATCAGGGTTGTTGCCTTGCAAATTAGTTGTCCTTGAATAGATTTTGTCGTTCCCACTAGCTCAATTTTTTTCCAACCCTATTAAAAAAAAATTTATTTGACCCCTTGAAGCAGGGCAAATACTCTTTAATCCGGAGCAGTTTACCATAAGTAGCCTATTCCCTCAGCCCAGGCTGGCTTTTTTTTACAGTGCAAAACAGATATGTCAGCTGAGTTTTCTTAGAGCTAGATTTCTGTCTTTCTCGGCAACAAAACCAAAGTCAACACAAATGCGGAAAAATCTCTACCCTGTCAATGCAGCCGTTTCCAAATTGAAATCACAGCACCAGCTTTCCAAGCAACTCTCACAAAGAAAGTCACCAAGCAGATATTTAAGGCTTAATCTTTAGTTGTTTTTCCAAAAGTTCATTTTCCAGCTTGAGCCTGAAGAGGACCCTTGCCAAGAAGGGCCGAAATATAGCTCTATTAAAATTCAGGTGGCGTATCCATTTTGCACTGTCAGATATAATTTGCAGTCAGCTTAGGCTGAAGGAATTATCCGAGGCTGACTGTAAATCATAATTGACTATGCTAGACGAATAAGCTAGCTGTTAGCTGATTGTTGTAGCAATCTTTCAGCCCTTCTTGGCAAGGGCCCTCTTTAGGCTCAATCTAGAACAACGAACCTGTGATTAATTGAGGGGGTTAGCATGTGACTGAGTTGAACCAGCTTTACATCTGTCTGCTAGCGAGTGGATGTTCGACCATAGGTTTATCTCTCTTTTTTATTTTTTGAACGTACAGTTTTCTCTGATTTTTCAACTTCGTGGTGAAAGTGAAGAAATCCGGCCGGAACTTTTATCCTACTTATAAACTTATTCTCGATATGTATTGTTTTGCAGCGTGAATGTATCTCAGTCCATGTCGGCCAAGCTGGTGTCCAGATCGGTAATGCCTGTTGGGAGCTCTACTGCCTTGAGCATGGAATCCAGCCGGACGGTCAGATGCCCTCAGACAAGACCGTAGGAGGGGGTGACGACTCCTTTAACACCTTCTTCAGGTATGACTCTTTCAGCACCTTTTTCAGGTACAGTCTATTTTGTTTCGCATTTTTGGCGATTTTTGGTCCACCAGGAGATGCATCAGAAGAGCCAGGCTTCATAACCCCCCAGACTTGCGGTCCCAGTGTCTGGTCTTGTGTCGGCTTCCGAGCAGCCTTTCGGGCATCTTGGGACTTGAAAGTCTAGCGTCAGAAACCGCTAGTCTCTTGTCTCCGTAGTTCGGACCCGCTGTCCTCTTTGCCAGCCTCGAGATTTCGGACGTACGAAATTGGTCGTTTCTATATTTTGGCACTTTAAACGGTAGGGTAAGCGTGTTGGTAAGTTTCGGCCGGTAAAATGTTCCTGTCCGTTGCTTACTCCTCGGCTTACTCTTGACCGACGAAGTGACATCACGCGTTCATGGATTGGTAGTTACTTCTTCGGTTATCCTCAGAGGGTTACCCACTCTCGATTTTGGTTTACACTAAGCGCAGGCTGGTGAGGGAATATTGTACCTCAAGGTGCTGGAGAGTGGGTTATCCCATTCTCTTCTCCTCTAAGTCTTGCCATAAACTAGGCATAACAATTTTTATGCAACGATGTTAGTACTGTAACCAGGGACCCATAAATTTCCTGTAATGACTCGCCATTCAGGGGGCTTGTCAATAAGAGATTTCTGATGCGCTCTTGACCGAGCGTCAGATAGTTCGAGAAATACCCACGGGGATAAAATACCCGACTATCCAGATAGACAAAATTTTTCGCAGCTGTTGTGCTGAACTAGGAATATTTCTCTGTAATGGAAGAGTATCCTGGATCTTTTGTCCTAGCTTAGGTACCTGGTGGCATGCTGAATAGTCCCAACAAATTTTGTCTAACTGAGCAAGAACGCCGATTCGACCCAAGCGGAATTTTTGGAAACTAGATGAGGCTCGGGCAACATA
Source organism: Branchinecta sandiegonensis (assembly GCA_030848855.1). Classification (NCBI taxonomy): domain Eukaryota; kingdom Metazoa; phylum Arthropoda; class Branchiopoda; order Anostraca; family Branchinectidae; genus Branchinecta; species Branchinecta sandiegonensis. The sequence goes on from JAUPMV010000019.1 coordinate 7,935,610, forward strand.
GCAACATAGAAGCATAGGAAATGACAAGCCCCCTGAATGGCGACTCATTACAGGAAATTTATGGGTCCCTGCTGTAACGTATATTTCTTCAGATGCTACGGACATTTTCGCGGGTTATTTCGTCTTCACTTTTTGAGACCGTGTTATCGATCCGTCGCATCCTATCCCATTGCAGAGGAATTCTGTCTGGCCCCAGGCTGGCAGTTAATTACACTTTGACATAGCTGCGGACTCCGGAGAGGATGTGATTTGAGGATACGCTGACTTCTATAAAAGTAATGTACACCAATATGGTGTACGTCGTATCCACCTCTGTGTAGCGCGACAAAGGGTTCAACATAGCTGCGGACTCCGGAGAGGATGTGATTTGAGGATACGCTGACTACTATAGAAGTAATGTACACCAATATGGTGTACGTCGTATCCACCTCTATGTAGCGCGACAAAGCGTTCAACAGGTATTGGTGTTGGATGTGTGCTTCCTGTCTCGGTTTCGGGGTGTGTGGTGGTGGCTTTTGGGGCAATAAATCGTTTCCAATGGGTTTCCCACTCCCCGGCATTCGGCGTGCACCATTTCATGGCACAGGCCGGCACCAGCCGAAACCAGCGGTGTCAGATACTAATGTCGTTTATGCGCAAATAATAGAAAAAAGTACTTTTTACGCGTTTAGACATTAAAATCAAAAGTTTATTTCTGACATAGAAATAGTACAAGACAAAACAGTGGAGTACAAAAAAACAAGAACAATAGAGAGACATAATTAGGGAAAAACATGTACGAAAAGACTACTCTAGCATTATATAGACTAATAAGCGCATGAAAGGGCGACGGACGCTCGTACGTCGTTTCTTCCGGTTTTTAATGGAGAACAGAAATGTCTTCATAATATCTGGCAGCGAAAACTTACGAATAATTTTAGTATTTCTTCTTTAAATGATCAGTGGTTTTTGGAATTTGCTATAGTTCTTTATTTCTTCCCCTCGCATGTACCTACACCACGTAAGATGTCGCTATTCCATCTACTGTATTTACGCCACACTCGAGCGTGACGCATCTTGATAACGATTTCCTTTCATGGGCACGCATACAGTGATTCTGTTGGATTACTGCTCGAAAAAAGTACCGTATTTGAGGGGTTAGCGGCTCTCCTAGAATGTCTTAAGACTTGGAAAGACCGGGAATGTTGTTTTAAGTCCTCGGCATCCTAATCAAATCTGCAGCTTTTGCTTCAGATAAACTCACCCTCTGTTGTGATTTGTGGCAAAGACGAGAAAAGAATTCACGAATCAAATACTTCCGTCCTAAATAGCCAATTTTGAGCAAGAAACACGATGAAAAAAAGCCATGCTATCTGGAAACAACAAATGTCATCACTGATTTTTCGTTTATAATTAATTATGCTAGAGAAATGGGTCCTTGATGTTCATAGAATAGGAAAGTTTAGCCTATTGGCCATACAAAATATAGTGCAGCTATGCTTTTTTGAACGTTAGAATTAACTTTGATCACTGCAGTTAGAAAATGAAGACCCAAGTTCATAGAATAGGAAAGTTTAGCCTATTGGCCGTACAAAATATAGTGCAGCTATGCTTTTTTGAACGTTAGAATTAACTTTGATCACTGCAGTTAGAAAATGAAGACCCAGATCGCCTAGGAGAAGTTAACTGGCAGATGACTCAAGTCACAGCAACTTGATAACAATGGCGCTGTTCAAAATTAACTACCGTTCTAAAGAAGCATACATTTGATGCACACTAACAATTAGACATGTATGTATGCATTGGAGACGGAAAGCCCCAAACGGCATATTTGACGGTGAAAAACGGATAAGTCAGCTACATTTTATTGGAGCTATATTTCGGCCCTTCTTGGCAAGTCCTCTTCGGGCTCAAGCCCCTCAAGCTGGAAAATGAACTTATGGAAAAAGAAGTAAAGATTCTTCCTTAAATATCTTATTTTGTGAACTTCTTCTCTGAAAATTGGTTGTAGTTAGAGCTGCTGTGTGATTTTATTCTGGACACGGCTGCTCTTTTTGCTGTACGATTGGGTCATCAAAAGGGTAGCGATTCTTCTGCATTTTGGTTTTGGAGTCACCTGTTGGATGCTTGTCGGCTACATAATTAACAAAAAAAAGCAATTTTGAACAACAACTAACTAAACCACAACCAAGAGAGTAATAAAAAAAAAATTATTTAGTCATTGTGACAACAAGTATCTTGCGATCAATTATGGGTCCAAAGTTGGGGCGTTAATTCTCTTGATATTTGACGGTGCAAAACGGTTAAGTCAGCTACATTTTATTAGAGGTATGTTTCGGCCGTTCTTGGCAAGGGTCCTCTTTAGGCTCAAGAAGAGTTCCGTTTTGCGCCGTCAAATATGCTTCGTAGTCAGCTTGGGCTGAAGAGCGTCTAAATCTCTTGAATTTTGCAAAAAAAAGGACAAAAATTCCTTCAGTCCATGCTGACTGCGAAGCGTATTTGACACTGCAGATCGGATACGCCACCTACATCTTATTAGAGCTTGATTTCGGCCCTTCTTGGCAAGGGTCCTCTTCATGCTGAAGCCGTGAAGCTCTCGGTGATAGATGTTCCTTCAGCCCAAGCTGACTGCGAATCATATTTGGCGGTGCAAAACGGATAAGTCAGCTACATTTTACTAGAGCTATATTTCGGCCCTTCTTGCGAACTCTTCATTTTCCAGCTTGAGCCTGAAGAGGACCCTTGCTAAGAAGGACCGTCAAACCGTGAAGCTCTAATAGAATGTAGCTGACGTATCTGTTTTGCAGTATCAAAATTGATGGATGAATTGATGACTTTTTATTTATATTTATTTATAGAAGTTTATTTATATTTATACGTATCGTTTAAATATAACCGACATAAGTCTATGATAAATCAAAAAGTGTTATTATTTTCGTTGACGTCCTATGCTATTGGTTGTAATATTTGGATAATATAATGAATTTGAATTTGAAAACATGAAAAAGTTCCCGTTTCCTAAAAAGTCAGCAAGTTGTAAATAATTTATTCTTGATTTTTAGCGAGACTGGCAGCGGCAAGCACGTCCCCCGTGCCGTCTTCGTTGACCTCGAACCCACCGTCGTTGATGAGGTCAGAAGAGGAACCTACCGCCAGCTGTTCCACCCAGAACAACTCATTACCGGTAAGTTTTCAGTTTCATTAGACTATATTTAAAGACAAAAAGTACACAATAAACATTCCTGCCAGGAAAGTACAAAAGGAGTGCTTGGCTAAGGCAGGAAAATAAGCGATATCAATTAAACAACAAATCAACAAGTAAGTAAATATTCTTTGAGCCCAAGCTGACTTTGAAACATTTATTCAAACAATGTTTACAACGGATACGTCAGCTACGATTCCTCATCAGCGATATGTCGGCCCTTTTTGGCAAGGGTCCTCGTCAGGCTGTCAATCCTCTGATTCAACTTCGGGGAAGGAAACAAACCTGTAACCATTATTTACGATTATATACGATTACAGGTTTGTTTCCTTCCCCGAAGCTGAATCAGAGGATTGACAGCCTGACGAGGACCCTTGCCAAAAAGGGCCAAAAGATCGATGATGAAGAATCGTAGCTGACGGATCCGTTGTAAACATTGTTTGAATAAACAACTAAATAGTTGTGGTAACTAAATAAATAGTATAGCTACCTACCGTCGAGTCTGTTCGTTGAGTTTGATTGTGGACGTGCGGTGTACGTTTTCAGCTTTCGCAACTGCTAGCTGCGAAGTGTGGGTCGTTAGTATAACAATTTACGAATAAAGTGAGGCACAAACGAAGATAAAATACCTTTCGGTTGAATTTAAAATACCTTTCGGTTGAATTTTTTTTTTTTTTTGGGGGGGGGGGGGTTGAAGAAGCCGTGGCTGAGGGCGGTTGAAGAAGCCATGGCTTGTTAATGTTAGCTACTCTTTTCCTTAGTCTGGTGCCTCGAAGTTCGAATCCCCGTTGATTCGATTGAATTCGTTCGGGATTCAAGTTCTGTATTCACAGTTCTCTGTGATTCTCCTGCATGGGGCTGTGTTGAGAGCGTCCAGGCCTATACTTTGCATAGATCATCCCACGGTCTACCCACTTCTGCTTTGAGCCAGTGGCTTGCATTTGGGTGATCTAGACACATGTATACACTGTAAAAAGTATCTCCGAGTACAGTACAGTATTTGCTACTTGGATTATTCTTATCTCTACGGAGAAAAGATTAATACGAAATAGAAATAAGATGAATCCCAGTAGCGAATACTGCAGTTAACTTTAATCCTTACTCGGAGATACTTTTTACAGTGTAGATCAAAATAGAGAGGGGCGTCCAGACTTACTATTTATTACAATCGCAAAGTTCGGAGTTTGGACTACAGGAAAAACCTAAAAACTGGTCCTCATCATCATGACTGACAAGTCAGCAAATGCTTCTTTGGCTGCTTTTCGAACCTTCCTGGCAATGCTCGTGATGTATAACATTTACGCTCGCAAAATCATGACATAACTTCCAAGTGTTGGCCGTTGAAACTGAGCATCCTTGTGTTATCTTTTATGGAACTTTAGACAATTTAGGACAACCATTCTCCAGATGTGAAATTTTTTCTTTTTTCTATCCAGGCAAGGAAGACGCCGCTAACAACTACGCTCGAGGCCATTACACGATCGGAAAGGAGATCGTCGACATCGTTCTCGACCGAGTTCGCAAACTTGCTGACCAATGCAGTGGACTTCAGGGTTTCTTGATCTTCCACTCTTTCGGTGGTGGCACCGGATCTGGGTTCACCTCTCTCCTTATGGAGCGTTTGAGCGTGGATTATGGAAAGAAGTCGAAGCTGGAATTCGCCATCTACCCAGCCCCCCAGGTAAGATGATATCTTTAAATCTTCCTTGAGCCCAAGCTGGCTTTGAAACATATATTCAAATAATGTATAGAACGGATACATCAGCTACGATGCTTCATTAGAGATATTTCGTCCCTTCTTGGCAAGGGTCCTCGTCAGATGTCGAACGTCAGGGAGGGACAATAGTATTGGATAAAACACGAAGGCCATGACCACGTTCAACTCACTAATGCACAAGAATAGACGCATGGTCGAGAAAATAGGAAACCATGGCGCATGGTTACACAGCCAGAAAGCATAAGACTTCATTTTTGAAGTAATAACTCTGTTTTTTTGTTCAAACTTACAAACCTTAAGCTCTTACTTCCATCGAAGCTCTTTTGCAAAAATGGAATTATACGATTAAGGAATAGCCCAATTTATTTCCAGCAAGCTTTTACCTTGGGGGGGGGGGGGTCCAGTTTGCGCCGACGGATTAAAAAATGTGCCTACAAAACACTGCGACGCGTAGAATCTGCTCTGCAGACAATGGTACTGTACCGCCGTGAACAAGTTGGCAGACTGTACGGGGAACGTTTTTTGCTGTTCGTGGGGATTGGGGAGACGTCATTGACAAACGGCTGGTCGAGAGAAACTATTATTTTCTCACCTTTCCTTTTTTCAACAATAAAGAACGCAATGTGACATCAGGATTTTGAGAACTCTATCGGATTATCGAGCCAAAGGATTGTAATAAATGATTCGTAACTAGCCCTTGAAGGACTTATACTACCTGTAATTGTAATAATAATTGTTTTGGATTAAGCCCGAAGGCTATACAAATGTTCAACTCAGTAGAACAATGCGAGACGCATGGTTGTGAAAAAAGGAAACCATATATACGTGGTTACGTATAGCCACTCAACGAAGCGTGAGATTTCATTTTTGAAGTAATCATCTTAACTGCGACGCGTATAATCTATTCCGCAAATAACAGTACTGCACTGCTCTAAGTAAGTTGGCAAACTGTATGGAATGTTCTTGGTTGTTGTTGAGAGATGGTGAGACGACATTCACAAACAGTTGTTCGAGAGCAGCTAGATTGTCGTACAGTTTACCACCAATACATACAATAACACTGTCACTATATAAGACATTTTAATAGTAAGTTTAAAAATTCAGGTTTACACTTAATATATACAATTTACCTAATTATTACTACATAGAATCGAAGTGGTGTACGAAATAGGGTACAAAGGACTCGAGGCACCTGTCAGTAGAATGTGTGTTCGGGCGAACAAGTTTCGAACAATGTACAGTTGCTATACTTCGTGTCTGGTGTTCGGTCGATTTGGGTTTGGTACTTCAAAGTCCGATTAACTGCGACGCGCAGAATCATCTCCGCAGAGAATAGTACGGTACTGCTGTGAACAATTTGGCAGACTGTACGAGGAACGTTCTTTGTTGTTCGTGGTGATTGATGAGACGTCATTGACAAACCGGCTGGTCGAGAGAAACTATGAGCGTGTTCCACCCTTCTAACAAGAGTTGCTATTAGTCACTATTACCGTTCCATCCTCACGAAAAGTTACTACGCTGACCATTCCAGCCTTCTCGAAATATTAACTAATAGTTACTATTAGCTTACCATGCTCGGGAGCGTGGTACGCATCTCTGTAACTTAATTGGTCGGATTCGCCTGTGCATGATATCCTGCTGGAAAATAGAAAAATTCGTTCCAGCCTTAACGGCAAAAAGCCAGAATTCATGACGTCATGCGTAGTAACTACGGTAAGTAGGGTGGAACACGCTCTATATCACTCTTTTCTCATCTTTCCTTTTTTCAACAGATCTCCACCGCCGTTGTCGAGCCCTACAACTCCATCCTGACCACCCACACCACGCTGGAGCACTCTGACTGCGCCTTTATGGTTGACAACGAAGCCATATATGACATCTGCCGCAGGAACTTGGACATTGAGAGACCGACATACACCAACTTGAACAGACTGATCGGTCAGATCGTTTCCTCCATTACCGCTAGTCTTCGCTTCGACGGAGCCCTAAACGTGGATCTTACCGAGTTCCAGGTAGGGATCATTGCCTCATAGGAAGATTTAGACGGATAGATTGATATCGCTTTTATTCTTTTTGAACTATCATGGTGCAATCCAAATTTGTCGAATCGTCATATATACACTGTCAGAAGTTTCATAACAGATTGCGCATAACACTTTGAAGAATAACACCTTTTCACTTAAAGAAAAAGTGTTATGACCAATTAAGTTTATACTATTTCGTGCCCAGATCTCTAACAACACCTTCAATAGGTAAAAATACTACACTGTCACAAGTTAGATAACGACAACAGCAGGATGCGAGGTTTCAACAGATAACACTTTGGGATGTTATATGTTATGTTTCTTTCGTTCCCGTTAGTATTTTTACCAGTTGAAGGTGTTGTTGGAGATCTAGGCACAAAATAGTGTAAACTTAATTGGTCATAACACTTTTTCTTGAGAGTGTTATGCGTAATCTGTTATGAAACTTCTGACAGTGTACATGTAAACACTCATATATAACTATGACAATATAAACATGTTAACGTCATGTATAAAAGTAAACACCAACTAAGATTAAAAATTTTAACGAAAGACGGTACAAACGTCTTTTCATACCGTACATGGTCACGTCTTGGAGTTTTAGGATCACCACTGAGGCCGCTCTTGAAGGTCTTTCGCGAGCAGTATCTAATGGTGGGGGAAGAACATACTTATGGATAGGGTGCTCAAGCATTTGCTAACCAGAAGCCATGCACAGTTAAACATACGGGACTCAGGGGACTCGAGTTTAAATTTCTGAAGGAACTCATTGTCAGAATTTTTGGGGATCGTGACATTATCAGTAGGGCACGTTTCTGTATTTTTTCGATCCGATAAGCCTGGTCTTCCGTAAGGCCAAAGTGCCAAGCTTCCACCAGGTTTTCTCCTCAAAATACACCATTTCATATTAAATAAAAACAGCTCTTGTCTATATTTCGTGTTCACGAAAATAAACGATGACAAAGCTGCACGTACCAGATACCGGTACCTTAACAGTAGAAATGACAGGAAATATTGCGTTATTGAAAATCGGGCTGCCCGCTAACTAGCGTTTGGTCTTTGTCCAACTTTAGCGGTGAAAGCGGGAGTAAACACACAAAAGGCGTATTCTCGTCGTTCCCCTAGGACTCCTCGGGGAATCGAAGGGAACGGCGAGAATAGAGAGAGTCACTCCACGCGGATTCCGCGTACGGGAAACAGCGAGAACATGAGGAATGCTTCCAAAATGGATTTTGTTCGAAAAAAAAATATGCAGTTATGAAACTAGTCTGGATCCACTTTATTTTTTTTATTTTCTTTAATCTGATTGTTTTTAATTGGTTTTACATTGTTCAACACAAGCAAAAATTTACTCCCCTCCGAATCTGAAAGGGAGTCCTTTTGATGGTGATGAGAATCGGAGCATTCCCCGTCCGCGGAACTCGCAAGAATACGGGGAGTGCGTCCCTGGGACAAAAAAAAACGCAGGGACTCCACAAAAGGAGTTCTCGGGAACGGCGAGAATACGCCTAAAATGTAACAAACCGAGAGGATTTGTAAACAACAACATGTGACAAGCATCGTTCGACGGTGATTTGGCAGATCGGTTAAGCCCCGTTCGCAAGCATGTCCAGCGATGTACAGATGCTTAGGCACGTGCCTAGCATCACCATTCACATCCATGCCTAGGCGCAGATTTTGGGCCAGGTACAGAGTTCTAGGCTCTGGAACTCGGTGCCTGGGCACAAGTCTAGACATGCTTGTGAACGCGACTTTAGTCGTAATGTGGTTGTCTAACGACAGACCAACCGCCAGAAGGCCTTAACCATCGCGACACATGGTGCTGATGGAAGTTTGGCGTCTTTCCACTGCTAATGTCTTTAGTTGTGTTTTTGTAGAAATATGGTATCTGATACCACGGTCTAAAGTCGTTTCAGTTATCGTGGTATCTGATACCACGGCCAAAGGCGTTGTTGCAGTTGTCTTGGTATCTGGCCAGTTATCGTGGTATGTTAAATTCAGATACCATGGTCCGACCGTGGTATCTGAAAAAGTCATGGCACTTAGGAGTAAAGAAGTTTGGCACTTAGTGATGTGACGGAATATCAGTTTTTCTTTTGGGATGACTTCGAAAAGTGCAATTTCGGCAACTGTCGTTTTTGCGGAGCAACCGTGGTATCAGATACCACGGTAACTGTAAAAACGACTAATTGAAGATCCAATTACCGTGGTAACAGATACCATGGTATCTGCAAAAACGCAGTCCCATTCTTTCAGGTCGCTTATTGCAGCGGCTTGATCCTTTCTCTGATCAACTATCTACGGTTTCACGACTCCGGGATTCTTAACTTTCTTTTTCAGTATAATCATTCTCCGGTGAATAATTAGTAATGATAGGTTGCGTGTTTTAAGTACCAGCGCGTAGACAGCCCATCCTTTCGAATATTTTCTGTCGCTTTTATTTCTTGATGGCATCACTTTCTTCACTACTTTGCAGTCTTGACGACCTTCACGCGAGGCGCCGGTTAATACAAATAAGGTGTTTCTGGGTAACCAAGTATAGTGCCTCATCTATGGGTGTTTCCTGTGCGCGTTTTAAATATGTTCAACCCTTAAAAGGATTTTGGCACTAATGTTGCGCCATCACTTACTAACCGAAATTTTGGCGTTATTATTTTTCTCACTAGAATTTGTTTCGGCAGCTCGGGTATTAATCATCGTAGCTAGATATGACCGTCCGTGACCTTCCCCTGGAACTCCCTAACAGACGGTGTAGTCGATGCGGAGACGGTCAAGAGAAAGCGGTAGATAGCGTTCATCTGAGCCTCGTTTTCGTTGCACGCTGCATGTCCACTTCAGTTGGAAACCAAAGCTTAGCTTATTATCTACGGGCCGTGACGTTTTCATGACGTCATGAAAGAAATGTGAAAATTCGATTAAACTAGTGTTGTAGAATATATATTTGTATCTGTATATATGAATGTATATATATGTAACTTCTAAACCGTTCTAGGGGCTATCAGTTCCGTTAGTAAATGGAAAATATTTACTTTTCGTGTCCGTAGATAATCGGCTAAAGTTTAGTCAACACCCCACTTCTCGGCCGCTTCTAAATAAACGCCAATGGCGTTCTTACTTCGGCGGTGAAGTGAAACTTCCGGGCTGATTCTACATTCGTTTTTGCACTGCAATGCTTCCGAGGAAGACGCAGCGCCTGAGTCGCGGACTTGCTTACCGACCAAGTCCAGGCTTCCTTGCAAGGTGTTGCTAACGCCCTTTCAACCAAGAAGAAATCTTGCAGGCAGCGAATCCCAAAGCGCATCTTGTGCAACAAAAATAGGCTCTGGACGACATGTTTTCTGTCTCAAAGTCCCGCTTCGAACTTTTTTATTTAGTTAAATTTGTGTTACCAAATTAGTTACTGAACGAGCGTAGTTTCTGTTTTTGTGAAGTAAGAGGCGTGAAAGCGTTTATCAGCATTGCATTTAAGTATTTATATGTTTAATTTTTATTTCTAATCTTCTAGCGTAGAAATCGAGCGTTATATGTTCCAGTCGCCCGAGACCTTAAACCAATCGTTCTTTTCAGACCAACTTGGTTCCCTACCCACGTATCCACTTCCCCCTCGTTACATACGCCCCAGTCATCTCAGCCGAGAAGGCCTACCACGAGCAGTTGACTGTTGCTGAGATCACCAACGCCTGCTTCGAACCAGCCAACCAGATGGTTAAGGTAAGAATAGAATAGAATGTATTACACAAAAAAGCCCGTGGGTCATGGCAACAAAAATTATACAAAAAAAAATCACTACCTTACAGAGCACGCACACTGCTCCTATTCTAAAAATCACGTTCGGTGCAAGCCTCAAGTAACGTCCAAGTTTTTTCACTTAAACAAAACATTCATCCTTCATCATCCTTACGATCCATTCTTCATCATAAACTCTCTCAGCAAATACCTCCTTTATCCATTCATTCAGTCCCACATAGGACAGAAGTACGGACTGTCCCTATTGTCTTGTCACAGATATACAGTGGCGACTTTGGTAACTAACCGACCGTATACATTAGACCAAAGGACGGTGTTCGTAACTTTCGTAAATTTGTTTGCAAACTGCATTGCGTAACTATTTTTCGCCCCTCTTAAGGATCTATCTTTTCGGCTTCCTGGCTCTACATTTTAAAATTCTGCTTTGGATCTTACCTGATGGCCAACATTGTAATAAAAATAATAATTTATTTTTAACCTACAAATCGTACAAGACGAAAACAGTGGAGTACAGAAGAAAATAGAGAGAGAGAGAGGTATATTGTACAACTTTCGTAGCTCTTGGCTAATTGCAGTTCCAAAAAATTACATACGACAATTGGCGCTGTTAAACATAGACGTAAATTAAAGGCACAACTGAATTAGAATAACGGTTTGTCCGCGCACGTGTAGGGGTCAGTTTGACTTTCCGTCTGGTTCTGCTGTTTGGCTGGGGGGTGTCTGCGAGGACATAATTAGGGAAAACACAACACACACAAACCAAATCTACTCAAGAGTCAAACAGACGAATAAGCCCCTGAGAGGGCGACAGAAGCGCGTACGTTAAACATCATACAAATCACCTTTTTGGATCCTCTGGCTTCTACATTCTCGCTTTTGACTAAAACACTAATTCGGCAGCTCGGCCGCAACCCGGTATACGTGTTTATGTATTGAACACCCGCTCTCTGTTGACAAATCAGGGAGGAGAATCGAGAATTCATCATCGGAGCAACTTCTCGATTCTGTAGAATCGCGAGGCTCTCCCCGTTCTCGATTCTGACAAAAACGCAAGAAAAGGAGAATTCGCTTTATCTGAATAGTCCAAAAACGCGAAATAAGAGAATTGCGAGGAGAATTCGGATCAAAAACGCAACTATTGAAGGCGCGTATGAATAACCTTAAAGGACACCTTGCACGACGTACCGTTTTTGCTCGGATGTTCTGGAATAGTTTACCTCGTTACAACTAAGCTGTTCAGTTACACGCGGCTTCGGGCTTTTTTTTAGCTCTTTCCGTGTCTTTTGCCTTGGATGACAAGCTTGGCGAAATTTGCATAACCGATTTCCCGACGAATAAGCTCCTCGGAAACAATAATCAGGCGCTTGATATGTAACAAACGTAGCAAGCGTGATAATCAGTGTGTTGTCAATAGATGAGGTATGATACACTTATGAAGTGAAGAATCTCGGGAAAGAGAATGGATGGAAATACTACTGAAGTAGAATGAATTACTATTGTAAGTGCGAGGGGTCCTCTGAATACTCTTTTAGGCAATAACAGATCCCAGACATATTTAGTTCACGCATGCTTCATTGCGGTAGTGTTGGCGATATTTGGATTTTTCGACATGGTATTTACACTGTCGATGATCGATATCGATATTTCTTTATCATGTTTCACTATAAGACAAGTCTCGTTGCCAAAATTTGAGAACAAAATTGTCGTTACATAGCATCTTGCATCATCTCAAACTCCGAATAAATAAGAACTGAATTACGGAAAACAAATTGCTAGTTGTAGGTTATGTTGTAGTTATGTTGGATTTACAATAATTATGAATGAACAAATATCGTTTACGTTCGGGTATCGAATATAGCCCAACACTACATTGCGGTGTGGTCTACCGCAGACGCAGAAGCTGACACTGTTCGATGCAATACTGACAAGATGTACACTTATTGATGTGAAAATACAGAAAAACAGTTTTTTTTTCGCAGAAGCGCAGTCCGGGGGATATAAATATTCCTTGAACCCAAGCTGACTTTGAAACATATAGTCAAATAATGCATAAAACGGATGTCAGCTACGATGCTTTGGCAGCGATATTCCGGCCCTTCTTGGCAACGGTCCTCGTCAGTCTGTCAATCTTCAGGGTCAACTTCGGGGAAGGAAACAAACCTGCAATCAGGGGCATATATACACAAAATTCAAATACATTAAAGTATTACAAAGAAGTTAAGCAGATTTTCGGAATGGAATTTTACTTCAAGTTATACCTACCGGCGGAGAGCCTGCGCCTGTGGTTTCAGGTACGAGCGAACTGCCTGCCAGTACGTGGTCGGAGTAATTGGGATAATCAGATTACCTTAAATCGCACTTGCCAGCGAAAGGTAATCCTGTCGTGCGCTAAATAGTAAGCGACAATGCCCTATGTGCTTTAATACAGAGGACGAGGGCCATTTTCTGGTTGAATGCGAGCAACTCTCAGACCCCAGGAGACATTTTCTTAATGGGTGTACTATCAATTTCCCCGATGTTCTCGAAACAAAAAACAAAGCTAAGATACTTAAAACCTGCCAATTCTTGAAGAGTGTATTAGTTAAATAAAGATAAGTATTGAGTGATGTGTGTATTTTAACATCCATGTATTTTGTACGGCCAATTGGCTATTAAATATATTCATTCGTTTGAGACATAAATGGACAACCACTGTGGTTACTTGTGGCTTATACCTCTGTTTCTTTCAGTGCGATCCCCGTCACGGTAAATACATGGCCTGTTGCATGCTGTACAGAGGTGATGTCGTCCCCAAGGACGTCAACGCTGCCATCGCCACCATCAAGACGAAGAGGTCCATCCAGTTCGTCGACTGGTGCCCAACTGGTTTCAAGGTTGGAATCAACTACCAGCCACCAACCGTTGTACCAGGTGGAGATTTGGCCAAGGTATGTTACCAGTCATATTTTCTGTTTCCGAAGTTGCATTTTATCAGAATAATCTTTTGAATTAACATAAAAAGGGTTTCCCGCTTGCTTTTCAGCCTACGTTTTATATTTTCGAGCCATAAAATCCTGTTAAGGAACTGGATTAGAATAGATGGTGCGCGGAAATATGGCCAAGACATCGGGTGGTTTTGAGAGGGGTGACGACTCTGGTTCTGCGAAGTTGTATCCTTGAGGTATATCTTAAGATTAGTATTGGCACATGGTCTTTACAGAACATTAGGGAGTGCTGAGACGCCCATCCTACTGAAGTAGTACTGAGCGTTTCCTCCAACCCTTTCAAGACCCTTGGACAATCGGTATGCTGAAAAAATGTGTGATAAGAAGTGTTTTAGGGAAATCGTAACCAGTTTTTTAATTAAATCCCTTCTATTCTAAAATCTTATGTTCCAAGAAACTCTTCCAGTAACAATTTTTCGGTTTAGTTTTTTTTTTGTTTTGTTTTTTAAATTCCCTCACAGACAGTTTGATTTTCCGTCAACTTGTCGTGGACGCCTGTGGTCGCCTCCGCTTCTGTGACGATCCATGTGACTGTTCCAGAAATTGTTCCAGCAAAATTTTTCAATTTAGCTGTGTTTTTTTTTTCTTCTAAAAATTCTCTCATGGATAAAGCCGAATATTTGATTTTTCGTCAACTTGTTGCGGACGCCAGCGCCGGTTGCGTGACAAGTGTGGTCGCCTTCGCTTCTGTGACGATCCATGTGACTATATTTTACATCTTTCTATCAGGTCCAGCGTGCCGTCTGCATGCTTTCCAACACCACCGCCATTGCCGAAGCCTGGGCTCGTCTTGACCACAAGTTCGACCTTATGTACGCTAAGCGTGCCTTCGTCCATTGGTACGTCGGAGAAGGTATGGAGGAGGGAGAGTTCTCCGAGGCCAGAGAGGACTTGGCCGCGCTCGAGAAGGATTACGAGGAGGTTGGAATGGACTCCGTGGAGGGAGAAGAAGGCGGCGAGGAGTATTGAATCGATATGTTAATCCTGACGTAGTTGCACTTTTGTTCTGTGACTGACAATATAACAAGAAATTACTGTATCTTTGTTGGGAGATCCTCCGGCCCTTGCCAGTTTTTTTATTTGTGACCCGCTTTTTGGATAACAACGGAGTGAGAGTAACATACACATATTAAAACACAAATCAATACAATGTAAACAAGACTACATTCTTTGTATAATGCATAAATATGTGCGTTTGCCGCAAAAAGACAAATCGGGGAGAAATACAGAACTACAAATCATCAGCTAACCAGTCCGCTACGCTATGCCATCCCAAAAAAAAATTGTATTTATTTGTGACCCGCTTTTTGGATAACGGCGGAGTATGAGTAAAATACACATACTAAAATAATACTAAACAAGACAATGTAAACAAGACTAAATTCTTTGTATAATGCATAAAATATGTGCGTTTTCCACCAAGAGATAATCGGGACGAAATACAGAACTACGAATCACCAGCTGGCCAGTCCGCTACGCTGTCATCCCCCTCCAAAAAAAATATTTTTTATTTTTCTATTTATTTGTGACCCGCTTTTTGGGTAAGAGCGGAGTATGAGTAAAATACACATACTGAAATACTGAACAAGACAATGTAAACATGACTGCATTCTTTGTATAATGCATACAATATGTGCCTTTGCGACAAAGAGACAAATCGGGGCGAGATACAGAACTGCAAATCATCAGCTAACCAGTCCGCTACGCTGTGCCATCTAATTTTTGTTTTTGTATTTATTTGTGACCCGCTTTTTTGGATAAGAGCGGAGTATGAGTAAAATACACATACTAAAATACTGAACAAGACAATGTAAACATGACTACATTCTTTGTATAATGCATAAAATATGTGCCTTTGCGACAAAGAGACAAATCGGGGCGAGATACAGAACTGCAAATCATCAGCTAACCAGCCCGCTACGCTGTGCCATCTAATTTTTGTTTTTGTATTTATTTGTGACCCGCTTTTTGGATAAGAGCGGAGTGTGAGTAACATGAACATATTAAAACACTAATCAAGACAATGTAAATATGACCACATTCTTTGTATAATGCATAAAATATGTGCCTTTGCGACAAAGAGACAAATCGGGGCGAGAAACAGAACTGCAAATCATCAGCTAACCAGTCCGCTACGCTGTGCCATCTAATTTTTGTTTTTGTATTTATTTGTGACCCGCTTTTTGGATAAGAGCGGAGTGTGAGTAACATGAACATATTAAAACACTAATCAAGACAATGTAAACATGACCACATTCTTTGTATAATGCATAAAATATGCGCGTTTTCCACAAAGAGACAGATCGGGGCGAAATACAGAACTACAAATCGTCATCTAACCAGTTCGCTACGCTATGTCATCCCCTCGCAACTATACTCGTTTCTGACTGAGCGTTTACGTTGCGACTTCCGAGAAAGGATGAAGTATTTCGTGACGTGTTGTCTCAGAGCCAGACTTCACCTTCTGTCAGAAGTTATCTCAACAGATAACACAAGTTTTATAAGTAGTGAACTGAAAGACAAAAATGCTCCTCGGCCGGGATTTGAACCCAGAACCCTCTGCTTGCAAGGCAGGCGTTCTTTACCATTTGAGCTACCGAGGGGCTATATGAGCGACCATGAGACCCCGCCTTGTGGGTCCTGGTATGTCTACGTGGCTCCCACAATGTAGTCCTAGACTTCTAAATTATATACGAAAAAACTGTTTCTGGTTTGTTGGTCACGGTACAAGTCCCTTGTGTAAAGTGCCATCTATGTCTTATTATTAATTTCCGTAACATGGGATGTGAACTGGTTAGATAAATTTGCCTTCAGGCGGGACTGTTCCTATGGCCGGCTTCCACCAGACTGTTGTAGTGGTTTGCGAACTCCGTTCACAAGCCCCTTGGTAGCTCAAATGGTTATAGCGCCTGCCTTGTAAGCAGAGGGTCCTGAGCAGGGGCGTCACGAATGGGGGGAGGGGGGAAGCCCCCCCCCCCATGCTGTCGGTAAAAAATAACCGAGTCGGCGCGAAGCACCACGATTTTTCGTCAAAACAGTTGATTTTTTTCATAAAACAGTCGGTTTTTCTGAAAATTGGTCGATTTTTCGTCAAGATAGTCGGTTTTTCTGAAAATCATCGGATTTTTCTGTAAATCAGTGGATTTTTCTGAAAATCAGTCGATTTTTT
Organism: Branchinecta sandiegonensis; assembly: GCA_030848855.1. Lineage (NCBI taxonomy): Eukaryota > Metazoa > Arthropoda > Branchiopoda > Anostraca > Branchinectidae > Branchinecta > Branchinecta sandiegonensis. The sequence goes on from JAUPMV010000019.1 coordinate 7,952,432, forward strand.
TCAAAACTGTCATTTTTTATTGAAAACCATCGTTTTTCTGCAGACACAGTCGGTAAAAATTACCGGCCAGTCGGTAAATGGCTCGTCCCCCCCCCCCCCTAACATTTAAGATAGGGACACCTCAGGTCCTGAGTTCAAATCCCGGCTGAGGAGCATTTTTGTCTTTCAGTTGACTATTATCTGTTATGATTTTGTAAACGTTATGCATAACAAGCATTGCCAGGTTCGTTTGTTTTTTCTTTACAATGCTTAGGCTAGAATTGTATTAATAGTTTTTACAAACCCATCAGAATTAGTGAAGCGTCGTTTTTTATGCTACTGGCATGTCTGATGCTTTTGAGAAACACCAGGTTTATTTATGTTTGCCATTAAGATTGTACCTTAACTAAGGTTCAGCCAACAAACCGCCAAAAATGCTGCTTTTCCAGAATCATGATGAAAAAAATGTCAGCAGATGTTTTCCGGTGCTGTTTCGGCTCTTGTATGGGTGACGATTCAATGCGTTGCGTTTGAGATAAAACACTTATCATCCGTGTGTCCGTGTGTCATCCGTGAATCCGTGTGTGACAATCATATTTTACCCGGACATATAGTTCGACCGGAATCCGGCTGGAGTCGGAAAATTTGTTATAAGTTAAATTTTTATTTGAAGTTGATTAGATGTTCATTATTGGGGAAAGAAGATACCCTGAGTTCGTTTTTTAGCTTTCTTTTTTCGCTGGACAAGTAGTTCTAGAGTTCGGCCGAAACCGGGAAATTGGCAGAAGTGGCAGGAACTTTTCGTCAAAACAGATATGACTTATACGGGTAAACACACATGCTGAATCCATATCTGAACTTGGTTTTCTGAGATGATTAGGTATTTGGCCTTAATCTGTTTCTGAATTTTAATTGTAAGAATGTTCAAGGATTCTGGCGATGACTGGATCTGGCTAAGACAAGACCCAGTTGTCTGGATCAGATATTGAATTTTTGGGATCCCATCGAAAACTTTGGTCTTGTTTTCTTCGTTTTCCTTTAATTTTGCATATCGTCAAATTGGGGGACTTGGATGCCTTGTGCGCCATCTAAGATGAGCTAAAAATTCCGAAACTATGCTGAAACCTGAGCATGAGATAATAGATGACTCTGCATCCTGCCCAAAATTTTGTCAGGTTCTGAAGCATTTTTTTTGTTTAAAATGTCATTATCAAAGTCACCCGGGAATGGGGTGACTTTGGTGAAGAAATATAAGAACATTAAAATGCGTTAAAATATATTCTAGGTGACGCAGGATATGAAGGAAACACGACGACGGGGACCATGGCAGATGTTCAAACACTGCTACACAGAAGAAAAATATTAACAAAAATATACTCGCTATTGTCAAAATTACCCTGTTTAGTCATTCTCCCTCGGGGTAACAGTGGCAAACCAACAAAATTGACGCAATTATGTAGCGTTTACACGGACGATAAATCCCGTCGAGTACAAAGGAACTCCGGTCGACTCGAAAAGGATTCCGTTCGTGGTGACGACTAGAAAAAAGTCTAGCGGGACGAGAATCCTTTCATGATGAAAGTAATTCCGGTCTACTTGAAAGGAATCTCGTCGGAGGCGCTGGTAAAAAGACTACATAAAAGTCTAGCTAGCTTTTGAGAGCAGCGGTCATCAGTACTGATGTCATAAATGCTCTCAAAACATTTTTTTATTGGCTAGTGAATTTATTTTTGTCAGATTTCCTGGTTTGAAGAATTTATTCTTTTTCCCTCTGCGTGTGAACATAATATTGTCACCAAGATCGGATTCTGTTCATGTTTTCCTGTACTTGTAAACGTTCCATTACTCGAAAATTGTCTCGCAGATCCTTCGTGGTCCTTGACAACCAACTAAACCCTTCAAAACCATACCCAGAGGTGCCTCGGGCGACTTTGTTTCTAGCCTATCTTAAATTCCTGTAAAAAAAACTTCCTTAATAATTATTTCCAAAGCATGTACACATGCTACCAAGACTGATCGTGATTGTGGGTCTGTAAACGGAATTTTCTTCATTATTCAGCCCAGCTTTGTTTGAGTCCCTTTTTTGACTGTACTTTGTTTTTTGGATCCCAAAACTTAAGTGGAGGGATACCAATGACTTCCTAAAAGTTGTCCGTCTGTTCGAACGATAGCTGTCGAAGGGGTTGAAATATTTGGTCGAACTTGGCATGAGGACTCTTTGGGTCAAAGTAGGCTACAGGTCAAGTCCGAGGAGGGGTTCGCTAGCCCTATATTTAGGGGTGGGAGGGGGGGGGGGGTCTGAAATTAAGAGAAAAAAATACCAGACAAGTAGTTTGTCCGGAATCCGGCCGAAAGCGGAAATTTGGCAGAAGTAATGAAGGAAGTTTGGATTAATTTCGTCAAAGTAGATACGACGTAGGCTATAGGGTAAATACACATTCTGAATCCATTTCTGAACTTGGTCTTCTCAGATAATTACCATTGGTAGATGTTCCTACGGCCCAAGCTGACTGCGAATCATATTTGACGGTGCAAATAAGTCAGGGATAAGTCAGCTACATTTTATTCGAGCTATATTTCGGCCCTTCTTGGCAAGGGTCCTCTTCAGGCTCAAGCCGCTCAAGCTGGAAAATAAACTTGTTGAAAAATAATTAAAATTCTTCCTTAAATATCTGCTTTTGAGAACTTCTTCTCTGAAAGTTGGTTGGAGTTAAAGCTGGTGCTGTGATTTCTTTCTGGACTCGGCTACTGTTTTTGTTGTTCGATTGGGTCGTCGAAAGGACCCTTTCGACCTTTTTTGTTTACCCTTTCGACGACCCAATCGAACAACAAAAACAGTAGCCGAGTCCAGAATGAAATCACAGCACCAGCTTTAACTCCAACCAACTTTCAGAGAAGAAGTTCTCAAAAGCAGATATTTAAGGAAGAATCTTAATAATTTTTCCACAAGTTTATTTTCCAGCTTGAGCCTGAAGAGGACCCTTGCCAAGAAGGGCCGAAATATAGCTCGAATAAAATGTAGCTGACTTATCCGTTTTGCACCGTCAAATATAATTACCATTGGCCTTCATTTTAATAGTAAAAAATGTTTAAGAAGTCCGTCGATAAGACCCAATTGTCTGGATCAAATATTAAATTTTTGGGATCCCATCGAAACCTTTGGTCTTGTTTTACTCTGTCAAGTAGGCTCTAGCGAGCAAAAAACTGCTTTGTTCATTCGAATTTTAGTGTCGCTATGGCCCTTGCCTTAGTCCTTATCCCATCTGAGCCTGCAAGGTGCTTGTAGCAGGCGTCCACGACCCGGGTCTCGTTTTTGTTGCACTCTGCAGGTCCACTTCTCGGCCGCTTCCCGGCTGATTCTTTCTACATTCGTTTTTGCACTGCAGTGCTTCCGAGGAAGACGGCAGCGCTACTCAAGAATCGCGGACTTGCTTACCGACCAAGTCCGTGCTTCCCTGCAAGGTGCTGCATCAACCAAGAAGAAATCACGCAGGAAGTGAATCCAAAAACGTACCTTGTGCAGAAGCAAAGAAGTGCTGCAACAGCGATGCGGCAGCACTATTGCAACAAAAACGAGGCTCCGATCTGCTGCGCGTCAATGTGACATCACAGTGGTAGACAGCCAATCGGCTATTACTCTCGAAATTTCTTCTCCAGGGATCTACTGCGATACAGCTGTTTGTAGAGGTAACGGATTGTGATATTCCGCGTAGCTCCTACCCTCCGTTCGTTTGCATCGGGCAGGGCATCGGAAATCTATTCGACTCCGCATGGTCGTTTTACAGAGATAGGGAGACGGAGGTTCTTGTTCTTATTTGTTCTTGCCGCTACCTAGAGTTTGCTTTTGGTCCATCTCCAAACGACGGAAACAAACCAAGAGGATTTGGAAACAAAAACACGTGGCACATTTAGTTTGACGATGATTTTGCAGAACGATCCACCGAAATGTCAACAGAGCGACCGATTCAACGACAGACCAACCGCTAGAGAGGGCTGATTATCGCGACTCATGGAGGCTGTGGGAGTTCCCTGTCTTTCCACTGCTAAAAGGCGTATTCTCGCTGTTCCCCGAGGACTCCCCGGGGAATCGAAGGGAATGGCGCGAATAGAGGGAGTCACTCCCCGCGGACTCCACGTACAGAAACAGTTTCAAAATGGACTTTGTTCGAAAAAAAATATGCAGTTGACGAAATTAGTCTGGATCCACTTTATTTTTGGTTTTGTTTCTTCTGATTGTTTTTAATTAATTTTACATTGCACCAACACCAGCAAAATTGATTCCCCTCTGAATCAGAAAGGGAGTCCTTTTTGATGATGGTGATGATAATCGAAGCATTCCCCATCCGTGGGGACTAGCGAGAATCCGGGGAGGGAGTCCCCGGGACAAGCAAAAACGCGGGGACTCTTCAAGTGGAGACCTCGGGTAAACGGCGAGAATACGCCTAAAGTCTTTGGTCTATTGCTTCCCACCCTGACGGCATGGCCCATGGATTGTAGGCGTAGGTATGGCCCTAGGACTTGTTTTTGCATTTATATATCATTACCATATTTTTAGCTTTACGCGAAATTCCTGAGCCTCGTCAACGAAATAGTTGAAGTCGTACCGTGGTTCAAGATTCATGAGCAGTCAAGCTGTGCAAAGAACCCTTTTCTGTCAAACGAAAAAGGCATTGTGACAGTTTGGTGGGAGCGAATATGGAAGGGCCCTGAATCTTGATCGCCCTCTTGCCAAGGGGTTATCGCCTCCACGAGAAGAATTATATTTTAAGTTGGGATTGGGGGGGGGGGACAGAATTGAGGTGGATGGTGAGGCTTTGGGCGGACGCTCTTCCGGTGGGGATGTGGAGAAATTAGATTGGTAGAGGTAGGAAAGGTACTGGTCCTTATTTTTGTCCAATGTGTTGTATTGAAGGAGAGGATGGGGTACATGTGATGCGTTGTTGTGAGGAGTTGAAAGAATTAAGAAAGGAAGTGTTTGGTTGGGAGGCTTGGGAGGAAAGGGATTTGGTTTCAAGTATGGGAAGTAAGTGTTTTGGTGAGCTCCGAAGGCTGGGTAGATTCCTGAGGCTAGCTATGACCCACCGTGAATTATTTTTATAGAAGTTGATTTTTGGTTTGTTTTCGGAGTGTCTGATATTTTGTTTGTTGTTATTGTGTTATGTTTCCCGCCATGGCCCTTGGACTTTATTGGGAATAAATTCATTCGTTCATTCATTCATTCTGTTTTTTTCTTTTTTTAATGTTTATTTTTTTATCTTGTGCAATGACTACATTATTGAAAGCTCAGTGTATTTTTTCCTTTTATTTGTCTGTACTGCAATATTTTCCTCTTCTCAAGTGCGTAAATAAAATTTCGCAATCATCATCATCATATGTCACATCTGCCCAAGAATCGGCATTTAAAATTCAATGATTCAATAGGGCAGGTGCATTTATTTTCTTTTGTTCCTTCTTGTTTTACATCTTTGTTTTTACTCAGACAGGCAGGGTTTTGATAGTGCAATTTTCACGGTAATGCCTTGAACACAAGATTGAGGTTGGGTGCCATCATCACTTCCATATGGAATTAAAAAGTTGAGATTTATTCAACTTGATGAAGAAAGTGCAGGAAAACCGGCCAGGAAATCCTGATTCGCGCTTTAACCCATCCAACCTCCACCGTAAAAAGCTCCTCCGAGTAAGGACTAAATTTAACTGCAGTATTTGCGACTGGGATTAGTCTTATCTCTACTGCGATATTATTAACCTGAATCAGAGATAAGATTATCTTTTTAGAGACAAGATTAATCCCAGTAGCAAATACTGGAAGATTTTTTTTTACAGTGTAAGTAGGACTACGTATCTACCTTCTAGTTCCCACGACCACCCACCGACTGATTGGCTAGGCCTTTCGCGTCCGGCATACTGATATATGACGAACTCTAGGCCAAGCCGGATGGTTTAGTATCGAAGTGGAGTCCACGACCCCCCCCCCCCACTCCCTCCATTGCCTTCGTTCCAACCCTCAACCTCAAATCCCAAATCCAAACCCAAACTGCCTTTACCACAAATTCATGATTTTTATGGCACTTGCAGCCTCTGGCTCAAGTGCCATATACCGATCACAATTCCGTCTGTCGGTCTGTCGGTCTGTCGATCGGTCCGAGTTTTTTGTCCCACATATCCGAGTTAAGGTACTTCCAGATGTGCTAGGACAATGAAACTTGGCAGGCATATCAGGGACCCGACCAAATTAACCTGGAAATAATCAGTTTCCCGATCCGACCATATGGGGGGGAGTGCGGGGCGCTGGAAACTTGAAAATTTAGGGCATTTTGTCACTTTTTTCTGAGTTAGGGTACTTCTAGATGAGCTAGGACAATGAAACTTGGCAGGAATATCAGGGACCCGACCAAACGAACCTGGAAATAATCAGTTTTCTGATCCGACCATTTTTGGGGGGGGGGTGGAGGGCAGGGGAATCCGGGAAACTGAGAAGTGTGTAACTTTCGAACGGATGATCGGATTGTAATGAAACTTCATAACTGAACAGAATATATATCTGTAATGTCCCGTTTAAAGTCTTGACCGGATTCGGTAGCCAGGGGGGAGTTGGGGGGGGGGGGGAGACCGGAAATTTCAAGAAACGGTTAGAATGGAGGGATCGGAGTGAAACTTGCTGGGAAGAACAAGCATCTGCTCTAGATAAGTCTTTTAGACCATTGCATGTCAAACATTGGGTATACCAACTGTTTGGTATAGCCGATGTTTTACGCAGGTTATGCTGTGGCAGACTGTATGTAAGGTTAGGCCGTTCTCTCAGGTTGGCAATTGAGCACAGAAATAGATTTTCGAAAGTTTGATTAAGTAATTTTGTGATGTTTAATAGGGTATCAGTGAATGAATGACTGAATGAAAGAAGGGTTTATTAAAAAAAAACCAGGAATCTTCAATGCCCAGAGGCGAACCTGTAAGGTACTAATTACTATCAAACAAAACGTCAACAAGGGGTGAGGATTCTTTGGTTCAAGAGTAAGGTCGAGTTTTTAGATGGGCTTTGTAGCCCTAGATTTCAAATCCCGGGTTCAAATCCCGGCTGAGGAGCATTTTTGTCTATCAGTTCACTACTTACAAAATGTTTCCATCTCAAGGGCGCCTTCCCCATTAAAATTATATATTTGGTTTTATCTGGTTTTCACCATTCCCCGTCTTGTGGGTCCTGGTATGTCTACGTGGCTCCGACAATGGAGTCCTAGACTTCTAAATTATATTCGAAAAATGTTTATGGTTTATTGGTCACGGTACAATTCCCTTGTCTAAAGTGCCATCTGTGTATTATTATACCTATGACATCGCAAAAGTTGTCCGTCTGTCCGTCTGTCTGTCTGTCCGTCTGTCTGTCCGTCTGTAAGAATGATGACTCTCGAAGGGAATGAGATATTTTGATGAAACTTGGTGTGAGGATCCTTTGGGTCTAGGGAAAGATCGAGTTCGTAGGCGGGCTCTGTAGCCCTACATTTAGGGGTGGGGGCGGGGGTTCAGATTAAGGGGCAAACAATGTATTTTTAAACAGCTAATGCGATAGTCAAGATGTCAAGAAGTCAGCATGTCAAGAAGACATGCTGAAGACGATTATGAAAACCATTTTCTCTCCGGACAAGTAGTTCGCCCGGAATCCGTCCAGAACCGGAAAGTTTTTGATTAGATGTTCGATTTAGGGGTAAGAAGACATGCTAAACACTGATGTGAAAATCTTGTCTACCCGGACCAGTGGTTCGACCGGAATCCGTCCAAAACCGGAAAATTTGTTAAAAGCAAAAGCTGTATTTGTAGTTGATTAGATGGTCGATTTCGGGGTAAGAAGAGATGCTGAATCCGTATATGACAATAAATTTTTACCCGGACATATAGTTCTCCTGGAATCCAGCAGAAACCGGAAAATTTGTTATAAGTTAAATTTTTATCTGAAGTTGATTAGATGTTGGATATAGTGGAAGGAGATACGCTGAATTCGTTTTTGAGCTTTATTTTTTTCGCCGGACAAGTAGTTCCGAAAATTCACCAAAACCGGAAAATTGGCAGAAGTAAGGCAGGAAGTTTCGACCTGTTTCGTCAAAATAGATATGACTTATGGGGGTAAAGACACATGATCAATCCATACCTGAACTTGGTTTTCTCACATGATTAGCTATTTGGCCTTAATCTGTTTCTAAATTTTAATAGTAAAGATGTTCAAGGAGCTGTCTGGCGAAGACTGGATCTGGCGAAGTTAAGACCCAATTGTCTGGATCAAATATTAAACTTTTGGGATCCAGTCGAGACCTTTGGTCTTGTTCTGAGTTGATCTCAGCAGGACGGATCGAAAACATTCTAAGATGATGGTCCGTTTTCCATCATTATCGTGAATGGCTCAAAGTAGGGGAGCATGGATTAATCCTATATGGACTGATCCATAGTGGTCCGTAGCATGGACAGATCTAGAATTGAACTTGGACTAATCCTAAAAGTTGAAACAAAATACTTCGCTTTTCCTGGGTATATTCGAGCGACAATCCACCAATTAGCTAGGCTACTGTAAAATTCTAGAAAAATATGTTGTTTTCATTCAAGTATTGTAGATTAGGGTCTAGTTAAACAAAACAAGAGCCATAAAAACTAGAAAAATAAAAAAATACCAATATGACATTTTTAATATTGATATTAGTTTGCAATCTCCGTAAGAAAATGGCGTAAATATTCTTTGAGCCCAAGCTGACTTTGAAACATTTATTCAAACAATGTTTACAACGGGTACGTCAGCTACGATTCTTCATCAGCGATATTTCGGCCCTTTTTGGCAAGGGTCCTCGTCAGGCTGTCAATCTTCTGGTTCAACTTCGGGGAAGGAAACAAACCTGTAATCTACATTACAGGTTTGTTTCCTTCCCCGAAGTTGAACCAGAAGATTGACAGCCTGACGAGGACCCTTGCCAAAAAGGGCCGAAATATCGCTGATGAAGAATCGTAGCTGACGTACCCGTTGTAAACATTGTTTGAATAAAAGAAAATGGCGTGTTTCTTCCTTCAGCCCAAGCTGACTGCGAGGCTGACTGCGATTCAGCGTTGATGGTGCTGAACGGGTAAGTAAGCTGAACTTGCGATATTTTGGACGACAAGGGTCATCTTCAGGCCATAGTCGTAAGAATGAACACGGAACCAACAAGGAGAGTATAATTAAACAAAACTAGAGCCTTAAAATTTAGAAAAATAAAAAGAGCACCAATATTGATACTGGTTGCAGGTTCATTATTAGCCTGAGGAGGACCCTTGCCAAGAAGAGTCGAAATATCCCTGGAATAAATCTCATCGTTGGTCCTTTAGCGCCTCTCTACAGTAGTAATATTGACAAATTAAAAGAACTTGAAGTTAAACCCAATGATGTGTTTGTGTCTTTGATTTCAGGAGGCTGGCCCCCCTCCCCACCTAACGCTCGAGGGGATACTCACTCCCCAAACCCGTGTACACCGGGGGCCTCACCGAGTGCAAAGAGATAGGTATCAGGAATTAGCGTACATCGGTTGTCGGAGAGTGAGTATCCCCACCCAACGCCTTGGATTCTGGTCATAGGCTAAGCTAAACCTAAACCCGAGGCTAAAACAACCCACTGCGGGGAGATCTTCCAGAAGCAAAACAAAAATGTAACTCTTTCACGAGCTCTTTCTAAGTAATGCAGTTTTCTGCAAATTAGTCCGACCTACACTGTAAAAAGTTTCTCCGTATAAGGACAATAAGTTAACTGCATTGTTTGCTACTCAGATTCATCTTTTCTCTATTTGGTATTAATATTATCTGCGTAGAGATAAGAATGATCCGAGTAGCAAATACTGCAGTTAACTTTAATCTTTATACGGAAAAACCTTTTACAGTGTAGTTGACTTATGCGCCCTCATGAATTAACAAAATTTCTAAAGAACTAGTCCACGCCCCACTACACTGATTGGTTGAGTCGTACTTCAGGAATACGCGAAGCGAAAAGATGGAAAACCGTCTTTGAATTTAGTAATCGATGCAAAGTTGAACGAAAAGGTTCTATCGTGATTCCTCAACTTCGTGAAATTTGGGGTGGGTATAGCCGTATAGTGTGGATTCACTTGCACAGTTTTTTTCACATCAGCCTTTGTGTGCGTTCATGCCTGTAAGTTAAAATTTCAGATTATTTTTGTGGATTATCTTTTTTCTGTTTATCGTTGTTTATTCTCTCTGAATACACTAGATGAATACGAAAAGTAAATAAAATAAACGAAAAAATTACATCACAGTCAATTTACATCGTACCCTCTTTTGTACCGTGCAACTTGAAAAATGCAATCAGACAATTAAAAACCCATTGGGTAAAATCATTACTGTACAAAAGGTGGAAAAGATAGTGGCATAAGGAAATACCTTTTTTAAACTTCTTACAAGCGTCGTCATTGGGACAAATCGTCGATCTTGTCTACTTCCCTAAGCCGACTGCGAATCAGAGCAAAATAACACTAGGGAGTAGCGCTTAGACTTGAAAAAAGTGACACACGCTCAAATAGCAGCGACACTAGCACCACCAGCGATAGAGAACGCCCCTACTGAAACTCAATCAGTCGTGCACCAGCGCTGGCTCAATTAACTTCATATCCTGAACACAGCAAAAAAAAGATACAACTTCCCCTGCTTCCTCAATGTGTGCAGAACGCATCTTAGCTTTACTAGAAATGTCTATAGCCTACCCACCCACAAGTTTGTCACGCTATCAATGTCGCGAGCGTAGTGTTCGCCAGAGCAAAATAACACAAGGGAGTACCGCCAAGACTTTACAAAACTGACACACACTCGAATAGCAGCGATACTAGCACCACTAGCGATAGAGAACGTCACTAATGAAACTCATTCAGTCGTTCACCAGCGCTGGCTCCGATAACTTCAGATTCTGAACATAGCAAAAAAATGATAGTCTCCCCTGTTTCCTTGGTATATGCAGACCGCACCTTTGCTTTACAGAAATGTCTAAACCCGCTAAGCATAGGTCTTGGCGGTACTTCCTGGTGTTATTTTGCTCTGCTGCGAATCGCTTGACTACGATAAACAGTCAATGATTTAGTATTAATGCCGAGGGGTTACCCACTCCCTGGCGCCTGCTGTACACCTTTTCCCGACACCGGCCGGCACCGACTAAAATCAGAGGTGCTGTCTATAAATTTGGTGAGTACACAATAAAATAAGTATCAAGTATCAACCGATACCGGCTAATGGCAACCGGCTGGTCACCGCGGCACCGGGCACTTGCTGTGCACTAAAATTGAGAGCGGACAACCCTTCGATTAATGCAGGCGAGAATGCAGGGCTCGAAGAAAATGGTATAATAGTTGCTAAATTGAAAGAACGTGAAATTTTTAGTAGGTATGTACGTGTATGGACAATTTATTCGCATCTTACCATTTTTGTTTCCTCTATCTACAAATCGAAAGATTTGTTTCGTTGATTATCAGTTGCGTTTTTGCAGTTACCGTGGTATCTGATATGCGGTTGCTCTGCAAAATGACAATTGCCGAAATTGCGCTTTTCGAAGTCATCCCAAAAGAAAAACTGATATTCAGTCACATCACCAAGTGCCAAACTTCTTTCCCACCAATTTGGCAAAAATTGAACGAAATTGAGATGACTTTTCCAGATACCACGATCTGTCACCACGGTCGGACCGTGGTATCTGAACATCAGATGCCACGATAACTGGCCAGATACCACCAGATATAGGATATCATGTTATCTGCAAAAACGCAACTATTGACAGCTTGGGACAGTCTGAAGTCTTTGGCATTTCCGTTCTTTCGGATTAATCGTGGTGTCAGTTAAGGATTGGTTATTGATTAGCAGAGCAAAACAACACTAGTGAGTAGCACCAAGACTTGACAAAATTGACGAACACTCAAATAGTAGCGATACTAGCACTACTAGCGATCGAGAACGTCCCCACTGAAACTCATTCAGTCGTTCACCAACGCTTGTTTCGATAACTGCATATTCTGAACATTACACAAAAATTATATAGCCTTCATTGTTTCCTTGGTGTGTGCAGACCGCACCTTTGCTTTACTAGAAATTTTTAAACCCGCAGGTTTGTTTTGCTTTAAATGTCACAAGCGTAGTGACCGTAGTGTACAAGGCCTACAAGTCTGGCCCGATTGTTAAGCATGAAAGCATAGGTCTTGGCGCTACTCCCTAGTGTTGTTTTACTCTGTTGATGAGAGCGGACGAAGAAAGTCATTAAGGTAATAAATACGCAAATGCCGACTCGAAATCCAAAAGAGGTACTCGGTCTCTGATTATTATTTTTGAAATACACTGATCTATCTATGGGGGTATAATTTTTTGGACAACTGAGTCTGCGCGACTGTGCCCGGTTGTGCTAACGAAATCGTTATTTTCGTAACAATTGGGGCACAGCCTGCCCGACAATTGATTATGCCCGACGTGTGCACGACTGTGCCCGAATTATGCCCAAAGTGTAATCGACTCTCCAGTGTACAGTGTGCCGGACAATTGGTACCCCCACGCTTATTCTCAGCTGTTCGTTACATTTCAGATCCATTCCAACCACTGAATGGTTGTCGAAGATCTGGCAAGTGATTTTAAAAATGTGAAGTACAAGGGTTGATGATGTGATGAGAGTCCCGACTTTCATTATCGGTGTGTTCTACTTCGTCGGTAAGATAAATGTTTGCTGAACCTTTCTTTAATTACGCCTACACCTTACTTCTTGGGGCATGTTCTTGCCGTCGTGCCTGCTATATAGCAACACTTTCGAGGGGTTGCTCACTTTCGGTTTGGTGTGCAGGAAGTACCCGGTGCCAGCTGCTGCCGAATGGTGCCGAACGATGTACGTCAAGTGCCGGGAGTGGGAAACCCCTCGAACGTTTATTCACTGGACATTTAAAGCTAAACTGTGCGGTCACCCAGGAAAGCTAAATGGGGGTCTGGCACTACGCCCGGAAAATTTCAGTAAGGCTAGTTCAGGTCACCAAGAAACTGAGTTGACACCCAGATTGGACATCGTCGGTTCGGGGGACTTAGCTGCGTTCACAAGCATATCTAGCTAAGCACAGACGCCTAGGCATGTGCCTAAGCTTAGCCAGACATCGAGGTCTAGACCCTGGAACTCCTCCTAAATCTGTGCCTAGACATGAGTGTGAACGGTGATGCTAGGCACGTGCCTAGACATCCGTGCTTCGCTAGGCATGCTTGTGAACGGGGCTTTAAAGAATTGTATTCTCAGTCGCAAGTTTCGAGCTTGCAAAACTTACTGAGATTTTGCCTTTTCTTTCTTTTACACTTTTTTTGCATACATGGTCAGTTCATTACTAGGAGCAGGGACCCATAAATTTCCTGTAATGACGCGCCATTCAGGGGGCTTGTCAATAAGAGATTTCTGATGCGCTCTTGACCGAGCGTCAGATAGTTCGAGAAATACCCACGGGGATAAAATACCCAACTATCCAGATAGACAAAACTGTTGTGCTGAACTAGAAATATTTCTCTGTAATGGAAGAGTATCCTGGATCTTTTGTCCTAGCTTAGGTACCTGGTGGCATGCTGAATAGTCCCAACAAATTTTGTCTATCTGAGCAAGAACGCATATTCGACCCAAGCGGAATTTTTGGAAACTAGGCGAGGCTCGGGCAACATAGCAACATAGAAGCATAGGAAATGACAAGCCCCCTGAATGGCGAGTCATTACAGGAAATTTATGGGTCCCTGCTAGGAGTTTCTATAAGTGAAAAACACTGAACCGGAACTCTAGCCTGAACCGAGGCCTGAACATCCTTCATTTCTAGATCTGACCTTCGCTCTTCGGTCAACTTTTAGTAACGTCGTCGCAGTGGAAGGCAGTGACGTCACTCTTATTTGTCCTGCCCCCCTGGAACGTCCCATTACCTGGCATAAAGGGAAAGACCCCGTTTTGACCCTCCACCGTTTTAGGATCGAGGGGTCTGCACTGACAATATTCAGTGTGAGGAAGGGTGATGATGGGAACTACATCTGCGGATATTCCGATGGTAAGGCGAAGGAGAAGTGGCCTGTAAGACTTAGGATAAAAGGTAAGCCGATTCTTTCGTTGAAAGTGAAAGTAGCTCGAAAAGAAGGTGACTATTAAAGGACCCCTCGCACTATTTACTCTTCAACTCATAGTATTTTAAAATATCTGAACACTTTAAAACTAGGCTGTGCTTTCAACAAATAACCCACGGTTTTGGCTGTTTTAAGCCTTTTCCGCGAGACCCGTTGACCTATAGCGAAAACAGGGAAACAATTTACATAACCTTTTTTTCTGATCGAAAAACTTCTCGAGGACAACCGTCGACAGCGTGATACACTATCGAAGGTAGCAAAACACGGCATGTGAGAAAATCAGCGTGGTTCTGTTAGAGAGGTTAGAATGAACCGTACGAAACTGGGGTCTCCGGGTTTAGAAGTATATGGAGTGATTATGGAAGTAGGATGCGTTAATATTATAGGTAAGACATGTCCTTTAATTAAAAAAACGATTTTCCGAGTGATTAAATTACATATCAAAACCTAGAGTGTTTAAAAGGAGGAAGGTTAGACTATATTTTAGAAGATTAATTTTGGATTTATAGGGCACAAAATGTTGTTTTGTTCATGATAAAATTATTAACAAGCGCTGTACGTCCAAAGTCGTATTCTCTACTGTCATGTGCTTGGGCAATGAGTTTAACGCTTATGTGATGTGCCTGTGCGTTGTATTTATTTATTTATTTATTACTGCTTTATTTCAGTCAATAAGACTATACCAACAACAAACAAACATACACTAAAACAGACACTGAATTTAAAGTTTATACTATGAAACTAAAGTTTATACGATGAAAAAAAAATACTGGAACTTGACCGGATTCCTACTCAAATCTTAACAATAAAATACTTGTGTCATCCGTTAGTTTGAATCCTCCCTCTTCATCGGATTTGAATCCGGCCCGTCGGACCCCAAGAATCTTCGTACCATGTTTAAACGAAATATCTCAATCAATTTGAGAGTTATCGTGTTAAAGGACACCTGAACCATGAAACCATACTTGAACACACCATGGAGAATGCATTTACAGACATGGCCACGGAGAGCATTCTTCTCCTGAGCGTGACGTTTTCAAAATAGGGATGTTCGTTTCTGGAGGTTTGCACATGCAGACTCCAAGACAAAAAGCGCAATTCATTCAAGTCTTGTACAGCGCTGACCGGATTGTATTGGAATTTCTTCTAGATATATGTTTGGGCTTAACTGGTTAAAAAATATTCCAGAAGAAGGGTTGATTGAATACATTTGTTCATTTCTAAAATTGTTCGGTACTGAAATAAGGACAGATGCAAAGTGGAGCAAAAACCATAGCTTGGAAACATTATTTCGTATTTGGATTGGGTTTTCTGCAGGCAACGTTAACGGAAGTCATACAGATAGGGATGATACTTGGTACTCTTCATTCAGGTGTCCATTAATAGACAGACGGACGGACATACTTGTCGAGATCATGGGCATGGGCACACTAGAAAATTTTCATATTTCTTCAGCGAAGCTGACTGCGAATCATAGTTGACAGTGCAAAACGGATATGTCAGCTGAATTTTATAAGTGCTATATTTCGGCCCTTTTTGGCAAGGGTTCTCTTCAGGCTCAAGCCGCTCAAACTGGAAAATTAACTTGATGAATACTGGAAAATTAGAGGACCCTTGCCAAGATTGGCCAAAATATAGCTCTCATAAGTTCAGCTGACGTATCCGTTTTGCACCGTCAAGAACATTTTCGATGGAGCCTAAAAATACGAAAAAATATGACCTACTAAAAATTCAAAATTTCCTCCAGCAACCAGCTCTGCTCCCCCCCCCCCTTCCTGGTGCCTTTGTACTAATCGGGCCGTAGTCCGTAAGCGGTAGCCAAAAGTTTAAAAAAAGAGATTTGGTGATTGGAGAGTAATCCATTTAAACTACGTAGATTTTACTACTGTAGATGTAAGATACTTTGACCGTCAGTTTGAACAGTGCCATTTTCATCCACTTTCTGTGACAAAAGTCAGCTACCAGCCAGCCAGAGCAGCTCATTAAGGGCTCTTGAGAATACTCGAATGGTTGTTTTGTGTCTTCATATCATTTAACCTAACTCTACTGTGTTAATGCTGCTCTTAAAGTTTAACTGGAAAGCCAACTTATGTGTGTGTCATTTAACTGAATACACTGAATTATTCGGATTCTGCTAAGGGATTTCTTTATTTTCCACTATCTGCTCTATTTATGACGCTCGGAGTATCTGCAGCCGTCCCCACAACGTAAATTCTATATGACGCGGGAGATTTTAATCTCAAAACTAACGCGGCTTTTGAGTGGACAGTGGTGAGCTTGGTGAAGGCTGGTTAGTGCCTGAACAAAAGAAAAATCATAAATCTTTCTCGTAAGGCATGCAACACAGATACAAGCGCGTGGAGGTAGCACTAATCACACGAAATTCCACTATTTGAAAATCGATTATCCGTGAATAGCGGAACAACGAAGTAACGCATTTTCAGCGGGTCTTCAAGCCAATTTAAGTGAATAAGTGATCGGTAACTAGATTGTCCTATCCCAGCCCTTTTCAGTTAAACTTTAAGCATAATGATGCAAGAACGCAATATTTCCCCTCGTCTCAATATGTCCAATCTGTCTTGTTTTCCTTATACGTCAACCTAGCGCCAGACCCCAAGTGAGACCCAGACAGTTGAGTAACAATACAGTGCTGATTTGTAACACCCTGAATAGCTCATCCTATTCCTGTACCCTGATCTCTGCCGACAGAGATTTTTGGTTCTAGAGGGATCCATCATATCTAGTTTATACCATTCCTATGCCCAGTTCAAAGAGATTTCACTTAAAGTTTAACTGAAAAGCCAGTTTATTTTTGTATCATTTAACTGAATACACGTTCACTATATGCTCTATTATGACGTTCAAAATATCTACGGCCGTCCTCACAAGGCAAAGTTCTACTATGAAGCGGACAGTTTTAATCTTAACACAAACGCAGCTTTTCAGTGGCCGACGGTGGAGACTGCTCATTTGCGTGAAGGCATAATTGTTTGTAAATTGTTTTCGTAGACTACAAGCTTATAGAGTTACCAAAAATCCGTCAGAGAAATTTTGCTATACGAAAATGATTATTCTTGAATAGCGAAGAGACTAAAGTGGAAAGACTATAGTGGAAACACTAAAGTGGACAGACTAAAGTGGACCGACTAAAGTGGACCGACTAAAGTGGAAAGACTAAAGTGGAAAGACTAAAGTGGACAGACTATAGTGATAAGACTGAAGTGAAAAGACTAAGTGGTCAGACTAAAGTGTACACACTGAAGTGGACCGAATAAAGTGGAAAGACTAAAGTGGAAAGACTAAAGTGGACAGACTATAGTGGAAACACTAAAGTGGACAGACTAAAGTGGACCGACTAAAGTGGAAAGACTAAAGTGGAAAGACTAAAGTGGACAGATTAAGTGGAAAGACTGAAGTGAAAAGACTAAGTGGTCAGACTAAAGTGTACACACTGAAGTGGACCGAATAAAGTGGAAAGACTAAAGTGGAAAGACTAAAGTGGACAGACTATAGTGGAAAGACTAAAGTGGACAGACTAAAGTGGAAAGACTATAGTGGAAATACTAAAGTGGACAGACTGAAGTGGAAAGACTAAAGTGGAAAGAACAACCAAGTAACGCATTTTCATCGGGCCTTCAAGTCTATTTTATTGAATAAGTGTCTGTTTTATTGAAGCACACCTCGCACTATTTACTTTTTATGTTCAAATATCCAAAACTATCTGAATACTGTAAAACTAAGCTCTGATTCAAATTATCCTCGCCTTTGGCTGTTTTAAGCCTTTTCCTAGACCCAATGACTTCTAGCAAAACTCGACAAGATTCAGATAACCGGTTTTACTCATCACTAGCATGATATGCGAACACTCATCGGAAGCATAATGCGGATGGAAAACCGTGAATCGTGGCAAGTGCAAAGATTAGTGTTGTGTCGTTAGCGGGTTTAGAATGTAACGTATGAAATTTTGGTTTCCAGGTTTAAAGATTTAAATGACTGCAATTCGGAAGTAGGTTGCATTGGCGTTATAGGTACGACGGGTTCTTTAAAGGACCTGTATTACCTATAATACTGACGTAACCTACTTCCGTAATTACTCCGTCCATTCCAAACCCTGAGACCTGAATTCCGTACGGTACATTATAACCCCTCTAACAAAAATTCGTTGTTTTTTTCACTTGCCGTGTTTGCAACCTTCGATGCGTATCACGCTGTCGATGGTCGTCTGCGAGAAGTTTTTCCATCAGAAAAACGGGTTAATAAATTTTCCCCGTTTTCGCTACGAGTCGAAGGGTATCGAAAAATGCTTAAAACAGCCAAAGCTGTGGATAATCTGTTGAAAGCAGAGCCTAGGTTTAATGTGGTTTAGGTTTTAATAGTGGGTTTAAGTGCGAGGGGTCCTTTAACTAGATTATCCTATTTTAGCCCTTTTCGGTTAAACTTTAAAGGGAGCCCTCGAAACTTTGGTCTTGTGATTTGGATGATAATTGCAGTATCCCTTTTCGGCAACACCAAAACCTAGGCGTCGATCGAGTGCTTTTTCCTAGACTCCTGGTTGAATGCGCCTTGTTAAAAAAAAAAAACACCAACCAAAACAGCGAACATCAAATAAAACTTAACAGTCTTAACACAACTAATATTATTTGCAGCAAAAAGAAAGTCCTAAGGACTTTTGCTGCAACATGATGATGCAAAATGATGTTCTTACTTTTTGAGCGCAATTTTGGACATGACAGCTTCTAAGCTCTGTGGACAAACATTGTGGATGTGGACATGCCAACTTCTGATGTTCTTATACTTTTTCCACGGAATTGCGGACATGCTAACTTCTAAGCCCTTGTTAAAAGGGCAGCCGAGAGCGCAGCTCTTACTTGAAATGATGTTTTCACGATTCAGTGATTCGGAAATATCGTATTTCGAAAATAACACTTGCCATAGCGGTTTTCTTATTCGACTCTGTCTCGACTTCCCGTTTTCCAGCGGAGATTTGACGCCAAATAATTGAAAACTGTGTGCGCCATGGTTAAAGGCGGGAAAACTCAAACAAAAGAAAATTAGTCCGATACACAAGGTATACCTGGCAAGCTCGGCTCGGCTGAAAAAAAAACAACAGAGTACGAGAATCTTTCAAGGCTAGGGCGCGTTGGGAATTTGGGAGTTTCATTCTACGAGGTTCTCGCTAAGGTAAAAGGTTAATATCGCACATGTCAACTGCGACTGTCTGATCCTGGCCCCCGTTTTTGGGATCCCAGAACGCAAGTGGAGGGATACCTATGACATCGCAAAAATGTCCGTCTGTCCGTTTGTCTGTGAGCACGATAACTCTCGAATGGAATGAGATATTTTGATGAAACTTGGTGTAAGGGTTCTTTGGGTCAAGGGTAAGGTCAAGTTCGTAGATGGGCTTTGTATCCCTACATTTAGGGGTGGGGGAGGGGGTCCAAATTAAGGGGCAAACAAAATATTGTTTGCCCAGAATCCGGCCAAAACCGGAAAGTCTGTCAAAACTAAAAGTCTTATTTGAAGTTGATTAGATATTCGATTTAGGGATAGGAAGACACCCTGAACACGATAGTGAAAACCATTTTCTCGCCGGACAAGTAGTTCGTCCGGAATCCGGCAAAAACCGGAAAGTTGGTTATAAGTAAAAGTTTCATTTGAAGTTGATTCAATGTTCGATTTAGGGGTAAGAAGACATACTGAACACTTCTGTGAAAAGCATTTGTTTTGTTAAAAGCGAAAGTTTTATTGTAGTTGATTAGGTGACAGATTTAGGGGTCTGTATATCAGACTCATTTTTTACCCGGACACATAATTCGTCCGGAATCCGTTTGTAACCGGATTTTTTGTATAAGTTAAAGTATTATTTGCAGTTGATTAGATGTTCTTTGTAGAGATAAGGGTATACGTTGACAATTAGCTCCCTCTGAATTCGGCCAAAACCGGAAATTTGCAGAAGTAAAGCAGGAAGTTTCGGTCAGTGTCGTCAAAATAGATATGGCTGATAGAGGTATATCTGATTGGTTTTCTAGCAGCGATACTAACACCACTAGCGATAGTGAACGTCCCTACTGAAACTCAAACGGTCGTGCACGAGCGCTGGCTCCAATAACTTCATGATTTTGAACACAGCAAACAAAAAGATACAACCTCCCCCGTTTTCCCGATTTGTGCAGACCGCATCTTAGCTTTACTAGAAATGTTTAGACCCGCAAGTTTGTCTCGCTTTAAATGTCGCAAAGCGTAGTGGGTGGCGCTATGAGTATGGCCCGTTTGCGAAGCAAAGAAAGCATAGATCTTGACGCTACCCACTAGTGTTATTTTGCTCTGGTTATTTTGCTCTACAATCAACTAACCAGTGACACGCCTACATTCACCGCAAACCTCGTGACGAACTGTTAGGGCACATGTCGCAGTGACCACAGTTTCTGTTCCAAAATTCTAACATACGTGACCAGGGAAGTCACGACTGGGGGGGGGGAGGGGGGGGGGGACGCCCCCCCCCCCCCCCCCCAATGCTGCCGGCGAGTCGTTAAAAAAAATACGAATCGGCGCGAAGCGCCGCGATTTTTCGTCAAAACAGTCGATTTTTTTCATGATAAAAGTCGTTTTTTCTGAAAAATGGTCGATTTTTCGTCAAAATAGTCGATTTTTCCGAAAATCAGTCGATTTTTTTTTAAAATGTCATTTTTGTTGATGAAAACAGTCGTTTTTTCTGTAGGAAAAGTCGGTAAAAATTACCAGCCAGTCGGTAAATGCCTCGTCCCCCTCCCCCAAGCATTTTGGCTAGTAACGCCTCTGTACGTGACGTTCTGCCCCCGTTGTTTATATTGATGATGATGATGTTTTATTGATCCACCATTATTGATGACAATAAAATAAATGATTATATAGATACGCAGAAACAGACCAACATTAAAGCAAATTCTAATCCATAGGAACGACTAAAATAAACAACAACAAATGAAAATGGCGAAGGAAGATCAAACACCGCAAACAATAACTTAAAAACATTAAAATTTAAAAATTCAAAATTTAAAACAAAAAAAATCAGGAAAATTAATTTAAAACTCATGGAGGAAAGATGACAAATTATTTTTGAGCCCTTGCAACTTACGTCTAAACGTTCCATGCTTTTTCGTCATAATTTCAAGAGGGTTTTTATACCATTTATATTGTGAAACAAGGACAAACATTGTATTACTGATCAATGAGCTAATCGGAAGCAATAAGCGGAAGCTCGATCCGCCTGAAATTCGCATTATTGGAAATGAGAACGGGTGGAAAAATTATAGGGACGTAGGGTTAATCAGTGGTATGAGTCTGACGGATCGTTTCAATTTTCCGCTAGGGTAAGGGTCAGGCGAAGAGGCCTCAGTTCATGCCCTTACAGTCGCTGTTTGCTCTGTCTCTCCGTGGCTAGCAACTCTATGACCCAGCCCTACCTTCTCTTTTGTCCAAGCCTTGTCATATTGTCAAAACTCTTCCAAATCCAATTTATTAGGACATTATTAAACACTTTTTGTTCACTGAATCCCGTTGTTGACAGTGGTGTCGAATTTCGTGCTGTGACGCCTTCTAGGGCTTCGGTGTGACCAGCCAGGGGCAATCAACTCCTTTTTGGGGTGTGAAAAAGTCAAAGTCTGTCGGCGCTTGTTTCTTAGTTGGCATGGAGTTTGCTGCTGTGTAAGGCTTTAATCAATAAATGCAAATAATATCTCACGACACTTGATATAGGAAAAATCGGAGTACTGGGAGAGAAAAGAAAATAAAAACACAAAGGAAAAAGAAAGAAAATTAGAACTGTCCTAAACAAAGACGAAACTATCATACTGTGTGGACCCTATCCGTGGTCTCTTTCCACTGCTTTCCGTTTTGAATGGTTTAATTTTTTGTTAAAGCATATCTCTTACTAGAAATGATCTTTACCGTATAAAATGGATCAGAAAAAATGTTTTCGAAAATACCATTACTTTCCACCTGAGACTAGCGATTCTCTTGTTAGCACTTGTCGATTATATCCAGTCTCCCTGCTCTCCGACGCGGCGGCTGGTCGCAAAAGATTTAAAATCTGAACGTGCCGCGGTCAAAAAGTGGGAAAACTAAGCAAACAAAATAAGTAATGAACAGAAGATTGTCACATCCTTATGTGTGAAAGAGTTGTCAACGGACAATGAAGATTCCGGCAAACTTTTCGTTGGGTGACGGGAAAACTCGGCAAGGCCGCAAAGCACTAGAAATCCGTAGTTACGAAACGAAACAATGGAGACAGGTGGGGATTTTAAAAGCTTATAATTCCCTATGGGAGCTAAGTATATTATAAAAGGCAGAATAAGCAAGAGGGGTCCTTTAAGTTAAATCTAGAATCGAAAACGGTTAGCTGAATGACTAGACACCAGCCTAAAAAAGAATTGTGTTTAAAACATTTCACATGTCACAGGTTAGATCACAGGTCCCATGTGAAGGAAGAAGAAGAGGACCCCTGCCCTTCGCCGCTTTTGTGCCTGTATTTCTTTTCTTTTATAGGCTCCTAGGACTACTGGTTTTTCCCAACTTCACAATCTAGGGCTTGGTCATATTTTTAATCGTGTCAGGCTTAGAAAAAATAATCGAGACGGGAAGAAAAAACTATCCTCCACGAATTTATTCAGAGACTTTAGTTTCTTTTCTCCTTTTCTATTTGGTGAAATGACCAACCTGATGAAACTAAAGTAAAGCAAAGTACTTACTGTTTAGCGTAGCAATTGTCCTTTTATTGCCGGAAGGATATGACTTTAACGAAGAGCCGTGTTTTCTTTTGCGTTTTCCACGTAAGCCAAGAACCATTTTTCCCGACGCTACACTGCTACGCATGGAATAATATCTCAGCACCTCGAAATTTTATTAGAATTGAATTATTTTTAACATATTTATCTTGACAATAAAAAACAAATTTTGGCATGTTATCAACTTTGGTCTCTTTTCTGAAAGTGACAGAATTCAAATTTGAAACATACATCGCACCTGGGAAGGAAAGAGTAAAACAGCAGAAACGTACTGGAGAGCGAGTGCGATAGGTTACCTAATAAACAGCGAGTTGGGACTACCTGGATTACGTAACAGGGGTTTTGTTTCAAGTTCTTCGTTATAACGTAGATATGTGAGTTCCTGTCTTGTTATCGAGCCCATATAGTCGGGACGACTGAATTCACTTCTTCTCAATGTTCTAAGCCCGTTGTCGCAGTATTTGTACTTTATCGTCTAATAAATTCCTGGTTTGCTTTGGCTAGCTGATGTTTAGAACCTTGCGCCAGTTTATTGATCTGCCCATGAAGTCATATCAGATGAAGGATCGAATTTCTTTTCTCGGTAGTATTTTATTAGAGGTGTAAACTGGAAATTCTACGGTTTTGTTAGGGGCTAGTAACTAGTATGATGGCAGCCAAAACTGAAAGCTTTTAAGACTCCTTCGCAAGAAAACAATAATTGATTGAATCCGATATCTTCGTAAATTTTTCACCTGACGATGTCGATCTGGTCCTGTTCTTGTAACTTACGGTAAACATTATTTGTCATACGCGAACCATAGGGGTGAGTATAGATGATGTGCGATGTGGTTGAGCTATGTATGTTGTTATTTGCTGACGATATAGTTTTGGTGGCGGAAACAAAGGAAAATCTCCAGTCTTTGTTGGAATTTGTGAATGAATATTTAAGACTGAAAAAATTAACTTTAAATGCTGATAAAACAATAATGATGGTTTTTCGTAAGGGGGGGAAAATTAACACTAGGGATAGGGTAAGTTTGGATGGTAAAGAAATTGAGATTAAGGAATCATTTATTTATTTGGGGGTTAAATTAACATCGAATGGAAAGTTTGGTAAGCATGTGGATTGTGTATTGGTGAAGGGTAACAGATGTGTGAATGGTATTCTGCGTAGTAATTTGAAAAATATTAAAGATATGAAGTTCCATAAAGAAATTTTTAATACGAAAGTGAAATCGGTTATGCATTATGGGGCAGAGTTGTGGGGTTTTAATGCAGGGGCTAGGCTAGAAGTGGTACAAAATAGATATTTCAAAAGAGTGCTAGGGTTATCACAGAAGAGTTGTAATTTAGTCCTAAAGGGTGATCTAGGATTATTTTCATTACGTAGTAGTAGGCTAGTCCAAATGGTAAGATTTTGGGAAAAAATTATTAGTTTACCTAGAATAAGACCTCTGAAAGCTGCGTATTTAGAAGCTTTAAGAGACCCTTCAGGTGATTCATGGCCACTCCAGATAAAAAATATCCTTGATCTATGCGGGTTGTCTGACCAGTGGCGTGACGGCCAGGGTCCGGGTGCCTCCCAAGGCGAGGTAAGTAAAGTGGTCCAGCGGATCTTACAAGATCAGGAAATCCAGAAATGGCATCATGAAAAGGATTCGAAGCCGTCGATGTATTTTTACGCTAAGGCCAAAGAGTGTTGGGGATTAGAAATGTTTTTCAAGGGAGGGTTATCTTCTGAGGAGTTAAAATTAATGGCATGCGCTCGTATTGATAGCCTTCCTTTGGGAATTCGTAGAAATTATATGGGTAGTGTTAAGGGGCGGTCGAGTGGTCTTTACTTTTGTTCAATGTGTGGTTGCATGGATGAAAATTTGTTTCATTTTATGTGTGAATGTGTGGAGTTGAATGATTTAAGAGTGGAAATATTCGGGGAGCGAATTTTTGAGGAAGGTTGGTTGGTTGAAAAGTTTAAGGATAAAAGTGTTTTTGGGGTTAGACAACTTGGAAGGTTTTTGCGGTTAGGGTGGAATCACAGGGAAGAGTTTCTGTAATTAGGATTTGTGGGGGGAGAGATTTGTTTATTTGTGGTGCTTTTGTTTTTTTGTTTTTGTATGCGATGGCCCTTGGGCTTTAAGCAAATAAATCATATCATATCAAATCATAGAGTTGATACAGTTGTCATACGGGCTTTACGAGTATTCTTAGTTCGAACCAGCAGGTACGAGGGTCCTTATACCTTCTACTAAAGGTTTTTTTTTGGATCCCAAAACGTAAGTGGAAGGATACCTGTGACATCGCAAAAGTTGTCCGTCTGTCTGTCTGTCCGTCTGTTAGCAAGGTAACTCTCGAAGGGAATGAGATATTTGATGAAACTTGATGTGAGGATTCTTTGGGCCAAGGGTTAGGTCAAGTTCATAGATGGGCTTTGCAGCCCTAAATTTAGGGGTGGGGGAGGGGGTTCAAATTAAGTGACAACAAAATATTTTTAAACAGCTAATGTGACAGTTGAGTATGGGGTAAGAAGACATGGTGAACACGATGGTGAAAACCATTTTCTTGCCGGACAATTAGTACGTCCGGAATCCGGCAAAAACCGGTAAGTTGGTTAAAAGTAAAAGTTTCATTTGAAGTTGATTAAATGTTGGATATAGAGGTAAGAAGACATGCTGAACACTTATGTCAAGAGCATTTTACTACCCGGACAACTATTTCGCCCGGAATCCGGCCAAAACCGGAAAATTTGATCAAAGCATAAGTTTTATTTGAAGTTGATTAGATGACAGATTTAGGGGTAAGAAGAGACGCTGAGTCTATGTATGACAACCATTTTTTACTCGGACATATAATTCGTCCGGAATCCGGCTGTAACCGGATTTTTTTTATAAGTTGAAGTTTTATTTGAAAGTGATTAGATGTTTAGACAGTTAGTTCGCTCGGATTTCGGCCGAAACCGGAAATTTGGCAGAAGTAAAGCAGGAAGTTCCGGTCAGTATCGTCAAAATAGATATGGTTTATAGATTTATATCTGAACTTGGTTTTCTCTGATGATTAGCCTGGCGAAAACTGGATCTGGCGAAGACAAGACCGAGGACAAGACCCAATTGTCTGGATCAAATAAATTTTTTGGGATCCCATCGAAACCTTTGGTCTTGTTTATATTATATCCCACACGCAACACTTCCTTATGATTAATTTAAATGAATGAGCAATATTAATATTTATGTCGTGCAGCTAGAAATGTCGGTGCTTCACATTTCAGTTATCGATATAACTTACATTGACCTCCTACTAGTGAAAGACAGGCTAAATTGCCCCTCCTACCAGGGCAATATAAACCCTTACAAGACAGCATGGCTTGCTGGTGTTACGCTGTTTTTCCTACTCGTTCGCGATCTAAAGTGGAATTATCATCCCGAACGTAATAAAATAATAATAAATAGCCTTTGATTTCCTGAACAGCTCATATAATTACTGACTAGCGTGTGATCGTCAAACGATATAAAAACTAATAGACATATAATTATTTACAAAACAAGTTAAAGAGATCCACTGTTTTACAAATATCTCTATATATGCAATTTACTTCTTTTTTTTTGTATAGCGTATCACATATTGAGCTAATAACGGTATCACACTGTCGCTCAAAGAGAACGTAATTGACGTGTGGTTTGCTCATGTTATGATGCAAATACACGATCAGGGTTTCCCGGTTGGATTTTCTGCACTTTTTATGGCACTTGCCTTCCGGCCAAGTGCCATATACCGATCACTTTTCCGTCGGTCTGTCGGTCGGTCGGTCAGTCCGGTGTTTGCGAGTACGAGTACTTGCCGGTACTTCCAGATGTGCTAGGACAAAGAAACTTGGCAGGCACATGGGACCCGACCAAACTAACTTGGAAATAGTCACTTGCTCGATCCGACCATCGTGGGGGGAGGGAGGGGAGCCGGAATCCGGAATTTAGCGACATGCATAACTTTCGAACGTGTGATCGGATCTTAATGAAACTTGATATTCGGAAAGACGGCATGTCTAAGACGCCCCATTTCAGGGCCGGACCGAATCCAATGAATGTGGGGGGGGGGGGAGGCGGAGGGGGGAACCGGAAATCATGTGACGCGCTTAGAGTGGAGCGGGACTCCTCCGGTGGAGTCCTCGGGGAAAGGGCGAGAATACGCCTTATGTCAACCATAGAGGGACAAGCACATAGAGGTACTACAAATCCGAAAGAATAAGTTCATTCGATGAAGTCTAGTATCTGCGGATAGCGGACAGACAAGGTAACGCATTTTTGTCGGGTTTTCAGGCCTATTTAAGTAAATAAGTGAAGTGTAAATCTCAGCTCTATTCATTTAAACTTTAAAGAGATAGCAACGGTATCAAACACTCTCCGCTTGGGTATACCGTGTATGTATGTATGTGTGACTGTATTGTACATGGAAAGCCCAACGGGCCATGGTACAAACAAATATTATGCAAATCAAATACTAACTACATATTCAACACAGTTTCTGAAGACAAAACAAAGAAAAACTAACTACATAATTAAAACACTTTAAAAGAACGAAGACCTGTGTCTCAGTCCCACCTGGACAAACACTGCCAGGTTTTTAATAATAGTAAAGGATCGACTACACATCAGACTATTTATCCACTCAAAGTCGCCTGTCTGTCTCTGGAGCAGCTCCAACCTTAAATCATTGAGTTCCTGGCAACATGACATGAAGTATTCCACACAGGTTAGGCCATGGTACCCTCGATCGCAGTTTTCAAGAAACGCTCCAAAACTCAGAGATCAAATAATGTCCCGCAGTTTAGTCTAACCACTTAGTTAGTACAGAACCCCTCAACTGTCTACCCAGTGTAAACATTGTCAGTTTGTGAAGTACATCTCCACACCCTTTTTTGTCACGCCCTTTGTCGCCTTTGAATCGCGCGCTCTTTCCACTCCCCCTCACCGCGAATTCAATGAGGAGAGACGAGTGTTCATTTTCACACCCTTACATGAGGGTGCTAGGATGGGGGGTAACTTGATATGAGATGGTGGTTGGTCGGAAAGAAAGGCATGTAGAGAATCCATAAGCGACTCTATCTGTCTAATTGTAATCCTCTGTAAAAACCATACGAACAGGAAGTAAACAAAGAAACAAAGAAAGAAACAAGCAAAAACCGGGGCTAGCATTCCAAACCCGCCTTGTTCAACTCCATCTTTAGGAACTTTGAACAGAGGCATCAAGTATGAACGGGGAAGGGGTCCTAGATGTTCCTTCAGCCCAGGCTGACTGCGAATCATATTTGATGGTGCAAAACGGATAAGTCAGCTACATTTTATTAGAGCTATATTTCGGCCCTTCTTGGCAAGGGTCCTCTTCAGGCTCAAGCCGGTCAAGCTGGAAAATGAACTTGTGAAAAACAAATAAAGATTCCTCCTTAAATGTCCGGTTTTGTGAACTTCCTCTTTAAAAGTTGGTTGGAGTTAAAGCTGGTCCTGTGATTTCATTCTGGACTCTGGACATGGCTGCTGTTTTTGCTGTTTGATTGGGTCGTCGAAAGGGTATAGATTCTTTAACTCCAGCTTCACAAGTTCATTTTCCAGCTTGAGCCTGAAGAAGACCCTTGCCAAGAAGGGCCTTATAGCTCTAATCAAATGTAGCTGACTTATTATATATTTTAGTTGAGCCGAATTGTTGGTATGCTCTCCTGCCTCAAACATTGTCTTCCACAGTTCATACTGCGATTGATTTATTTCTCCCTGGTCCATTCTTATCTTTCATATTGTACTTCAGCTTGGGCTTCTACTTTTTCGAAACATATTAATCGGATTCAAATCATACAAAACAAATCAATTAGAGCAATTTATGGTCTTCCATTTTCTTCATCAGTTTCTCATATTCTGCCTCGTCTTTTTATTTTAAATGTCCGTCAGATTACAGACTGGAATATTGCAACACTTGTTTACCGTTATCTTCTAGAAGATTCACTACCTGCTGATTTTAAAAATCTTTTTTGCCTGAACAGTCAATTTCATGACTATAACACAATACAGCGGTCCAATCTGTCTACCATTTGTTATCCTTCTACAAGGTCTAGCTTTTCTATTTGTCATACAGGTGTAAAAGTATGGAATTCATTGCCTGAAACTGTTAAAGTGTCCGAAGATAGGAAAGTTTTTAAAACAGCTCTAAAAAGATTTATGTTATCTAGCAATTATATTTCTTCTGTCTGATTTAATTGATTCATTTTCGTTTGTGCTCGGAGGAAGATCTGACCCATGTCGCAAACCTTTTTTATTTTTCATTTTTTCTTTAGTCATATGTCTGTTGTCGTAAATTCTCGTGTTGTCCTTAAATTTTAGTGTTGATGTGTGATAGTTGTTTGTTTGTTTTTTCTTTACAATGCCTTAGGCTAGAATTATATTAATAATTTTTACAAACCCATCAGAATTAGTGAAGCGTCGTTTTTTATGCCACTGGCATGTCAGATGCTTTTGAGAAACTCCAGGTTTATTCATATTTGCTATAAAAATTGTACCTTACCTTACCTTACCTTATTCGTTTTGCACCGTCAAATATCAAATGGGTGCCTCGCAGTCGATAAAAAAGGATTTGGTGCGAAAAATTTCGTACGGTACATTCTAACCCCTTTAGCAAAACCACGCTGATTTTCTCACTTGCCGTGTTTTGCTACCTTCGATGTGTATCACGCTGTCGACGGTTGTCTGCGAGAAGTTTTTCCATCAGAAAAACCGGCTATGTAAATTTTTTCCCTGTTTTCGCTGTAAGTCAACGGGTCTCGGAAAAGGCTTAAAACACCAAAACCGTGGGTTATTTGCCTAGTTTTAAAGTATTCAAATATTTTAAAATACTGTAAGTTGAACAGTAAATAGTGCGAGGGGTTCTTTAAGAACATTTTTCTTTCGGTAAAAATGATAAGCCATAGTCCTTAAAAACCTTACCCCCCCCCCCCCAAAAAAAAAAAACAAACAAAAAAAAACAAGCATTTCGGCTAGATGATGGTGGTGGAAATCCTGTCAGGAATTTCAGTCCTCGACCACCACATCCTGATCGTCTGACGGCATTATAAGCCAGAAATTCAAGCTTAAAGGACCCCTCTTGGTTTTTCTGCCTTTTATAATATAACTGGCTCCCTTATGGGATTATAAACTTCTAAAATCCCCACCTTTCTCCACTGGTCCGTTTTGTGCCTACGAATTTCTAGGGCTTTTTCATCCGTGCCGAGTTCTGCCAGTTGCGCAACGCAACGTTTGCCAGAATCTTCGACGTCCGCTAACAACTCTTTCACACACAAGGATATGCGAATCTTCTGTTTTTGACTTATTTTGTTTGCTTACTTTTCCTAATTTTTAACCACGGTGCATTCAGTCTTCAAACGTTTTGCGCCCAGCAGCCGTGTCGGAGAGCAGGAAGGATCGATAGAATGGACACGCGCTAACAAGACAAGCGCTAAATTCAGATGGAAAGTACAGGTATTCTCGCGAAACGTTTTTCTGATCCGTTCCATAGTGAAAAGATCGTTTCTAGTAAGAGTTGTGCTTTAAAGCTTAACTGAAAAGGGCAGAGATGGGACAGCCTTTTTACCCCTCACTTATTCACTTAAAGAGGCTTGAAGACCCGATGAAAATGCGTTATTTCGTTGCTCCGCTATTCACGAATAATCAGTTTTCAAATAGTGGAATTTCCCTGTCAGATTTGTGGTACTACCTGTGTCGTATGCTTCACGAAAAAGATTTATGATTTTTTTTTGTTCAGGCACTAAGCAGTGTTCATCAAGCTTATCACCGCCCACTGAAAAGCCGCGTTTGTGTTCATATTCAAATATTCCGCCTCATAGTAGAATTTGCGCTGTGGGGACAGCCGTAGATATTCTGAACCTCACTACGAATACAGATAGTGGAAAATCAGAAAATCTCTTAGCAGGATCCAAACAAC
Organism: Branchinecta sandiegonensis; assembly: GCA_030848855.1. Classification (NCBI taxonomy): domain Eukaryota; kingdom Metazoa; phylum Arthropoda; class Branchiopoda; order Anostraca; family Branchinectidae; genus Branchinecta; species Branchinecta sandiegonensis. The sequence continues at coordinate 7,983,223 of JAUPMV010000019.1, forward strand.
TCAGTGTATTCAACTAAATGATACAAAAATAAGTTCCTTTCCTTTCCACCTCCCCTTTGTTTTCAGAACCTCCAGCTGTCAAAGAACTGAAGTTCACCGACTTCGTCCTGAATCAGCCTACAAAGATTGTTAAGAAAGTTGGAGCTAGCCTCAAGCTGAGATGCGGAGCTACCGGGAATCCACCACCAGAAGTCTTCTGGGTCAAGGTATTTAATTTACCTTTATTCACAAAGGAAATAGTGACAGTATTTACTCTTCCAGCCCCATAGCACCCATAGCATACTGCATAAAGCTACACTGTAAAAAAAATCTTGCAGTATTTGCTACTGGGATTAATCTTGTTTCTACTGAGATAAGATCATCTCTAATTCGGATTAATCTTATCCCAGTAGAGAGAAACCCTTTTCTGTCATCGCCCCAATCGTGCAGCAAAAACAGCGTCCATGTCAAAAATTAAATCTCAGGACTATTTTTTCATTACAGTGGTATTTGAAGGTAATTTACTTTAATAGGATATTTGTAGTCGGTAGAAGCTTCAGTTATTTATTACAGGTTTGTTTCCTTCCCCGACGTTGACCCAGAGGATTGACAGCCTGACGAGGACCCTTGCCAAGAAGGGCCATCGCTGATGAAAAATCGTAGCTGACGTATCCGTTGTAATTATTGTTTTGAATAAAGGTTAATCCCAGTAACAAGTACTGCAGTTAACTTTAATCCTTACTCGGAGAAACTACTGTAGGCGAGGAATGAAATTCCTGACAGGATTTTCACCACTATCATCGCCAGAGTCGTTACTAGCCGAAATGTTTGTTGTTTTTTTGTTTTTGTTTTTTTTTGGGGGGGGGGGGGGGCAAGGTACCCCAAAAGGGCTTTAGTTTCCTTGTGCTCGTTCAGAAACATGTCAACGAACTAGCAAAAGAAAAGAAAAGAGAAAATTAATCAAGGAAGTGCAACAATGATGAATCTGGTGTAAAGCGGTAATTTCGGAAATAACATCCTTTAATAAAATTCTTTCATCGTCATATACTCTTATACCGTTGTCGACCAATAATGCCGCATCCCTGTAGTTGTTCGCCATCGAAACTGTTCCACACCAAAATATATATCTGTACGGCCCTTTCAAACATTTCCACACACAACTCTATCTACAAGTCCCATATTTCAATGTTCAATTTCTTTATTTTATTTATTTTTTTAATTCAGCCGTAGCCATATACATAGAGGAAAAACACACATTATCACTAGCCTACATATCACACATAACCACATATGTAACTTGTAAAAACTAAACTAAATATGTAGAAACTTGCAAATCGAACACAAAATTGAGCCATACGTCTTTACGGCTAGACGCCTCTTAAACAACTGTCAGGCCAGGCTCCGCTCGTGCCTCTTCGCGAGAGCATATTGGCTTTTCAGTTAAACTTTAATGAACCACCGTCATCTGGACCATCCGATTGTATAACGTCGTCCTAGTTCAAGATCGGGGCCAAGATTGCAATACCTCACTTTAATTTTGAATTTTCTTTTCTAGGATGGGACCGTGCTAGAAACGCCGGGAACCCTGTCAGTAAAGCGGCTTAACATACGAGGTCTAACAAAGGATCATTCCGGTATATACTTCTGTATAGCCCAGAACGATATTGATAGGACCCACTTGACGTATCAGATCGAGGTCACGGACCATGTGAGAAAGTTTATTCCTGGTAAGTCACAAGTGAGGGGAGGGGCCTCCTGCCCAAGGTGCTTATGCAGAGGATCGGAATAGCGAGATTTAAGCAACTATGTGTAGGAAAAAGTTGGAAAGTTACCTAAAGTTTAACTGAAAGGGCTGAGAAAGGACAACCTTGTTACCCATCACTCATTCACTCAAAGAGGCTTGAAGACCCGCTGAAAATGCGTTACTTCGGTTCCGCTATTCACGAATGATCGATTTTCAAACAGTGGAATTTCCGTGGGATTTGTGGCACCTCTTTGCGGTTGTATTTCTGTTGTATGCCTTACCAGAAAGATTTGTGATTTTTTTTTGTTCAGGCACTAAGCAGTCTTCACCAAGCTCACTACTACCCACTAGAAAGAAGCGTTTGTGTTGAGATTAAAATTTCCCGCGTCATAGTAGAATTTACGTTGTGGGGGCGGCCAGATATTCTGAACGTCATAACCAGAGTAGATAATGGATAATAAACAAAAAATCTCTTAGCAGAATCTAAATTATTCAGTGTATTCAATTAAGTGACACAAAAATAAGTTGACTTTTTAGTTAAACTTTAAAGGTTTACTGAAGAGCTTATCTTCCTTGCAGCTTCTTACATGTCGCCTACTTTTATTAATATTTTTGATTATTACCGACCATGCTACATAACTATTTGAATAAAAGAAAAAAGAGCAATAAAGACGTGCGTTGGGACTACAGTATTGAGAACTTGCGCTATACGAAGTGTGGACTGAGTCGAGATTGTGCTTATACAGACATAGCAGCTTAACCGACGAAAACGGAAAGAGACAAAGAAACGAAGAATTTAACATTATTAGGTTACGATTCAAAGGTGCAGAAACCGGTCAGTAGGATGCGATGCTCTGTCTTGGTGGTAAAAGTGTGAAACCTTCGCAATCGTCTTTTGATTAATGGCAGAACTGTGCCTACAATCAAAAAAGGTCCGGAATAACTTTTCTATTAACTTACAAAAGCGACCAAACTTACCAACTTACCAAACGCCCATAATTCAGTCTCAAAGTCGGAAGTCCCATACCTCACATGTTCCATTAGTTGGTCATAATAATAATTCAATAACATAAGTTTCCGTCGGTTAATCCGCAGAGCTCTCACCTTTCCAGTAATGCAGGTATGGGCCGTGCCATTCCATACTTTTTGGGATCCCAAAACATAAGTGCAAGGATACCTATGACATCGCAAAAGTTGTCCGTCTGTCCGTCCGTCTGTCAGCACGATAACTCTCGAAGGAAATGAGATATTATGATGAAACTTAATGTGAGGATTCTTTGAGTCAAGGGAAAGGTCGAGTTCGTAGATGGGATCGATAGCTGCATATTTAGGGGAGGGGGAGGGGTTTCGAATTAAGGGGCGAACAAAATATTTTTTAAAAGCTAATAAGATAGTCGATTATGGGGTAAGACGACATGCTGAACACGAATATGAAAACCATTTTCTTGCCGGACAAGTACCCAATGAAAAATTTATCTCAAAATAGTACTATGAAGTAGTACGAAAAAGTAGCATGCAGTACTAATGATGCTACTACATGCTTCTACTTCAAGGCTACCGTGTTACTGCAACTACTATATGCTACTATTAGCAAGACTGGATGCTCCTATGGCAAGACAGGATGCTACTACATACTACTACATAAGATTGGACCAGTCTGAGGCACATTAAATGATGGTATTCTTTGCTATTACATAGTATTACATGCAACTTTTTCGCTACTACCATACTACTACGCAGGCTGCAAATTTTTCATCGGGTAGTTCACCCGGAATCCGGCCTAAACCGGAAAGTTTGTTAAAAGTAATATTTTTTATCTGAAGCTGATTAGATGTCCGATTTAAGGGTAAAGAGACATGCTGAATCCGAATCTGAAAATGATTTTCTCGTCGGACAAGTAGATCGCCCGGAATCCGGCCAAATCCGGAAAATTTGCCAGAAACAAAAGTGTAATCTGAAGTTGAGTAGAGGTTCGATTTAAGGATAGGGAAACATGCTGAATCCGAATATGAAAATTATTTTCTCGCCCGACAAGTAGATCGCCCGGAATCCGGCCAAAACCGGAAAATTTGTTATAATTAAAAGTTTTAAATGAATTTCATTGTGTGTTCAATTTACGGGTAAGAAGACATGCTGAATTCGTGTATGACAATCAATTTCTACCTGGACACATAGTTCGCCGCAAATCCGGCTGAAATCGGAACATTTGTTAAAGGTTGAAGTTTTATCTGAAGTTGATTAGAGGCTCAGTCTCCCTCTTAAGAGTAGGGTTAAATTATTTGAAAGAAATTCCCGAAACCCGAATTCATGTTATACTTGCTCGTTATGTGGTTTGGAAGATGAGAATCTGTCCCACTTCCTGTCAAGATGCAAGGGGCTCTCGGATTTGAGAGTAAGATTTTTTGGTGAAGATGGGTTGCTCTTTCCTGGTATCCTAAAGTCATCTTCACGGTCAGCGATAATGGCAGTTACAGGTTTTGTCAAAGAAGCGTTAAAGAGATGTAAATAGTTATTGGTGGTGGGAGTTTAAAGCGTTTTACATGTGAGTTTATATAATCGCTCTCTCGAAGTGTTTAAAAATGTATGATTTTGTGTATGGCCTAACGGCTAAATTAAAGTATCTATCTATCTATCTATCTATGGGTAAGGAGATACGCTGAATCCGTTTTTGAAACTTCAATGTTTTGTAAGACAAGTAGTTCACCCGGAATCCGGCTAAAACCGGAAATTTGGCAGAAGTCAGGCAGGAATTTTCCTCAAAGTAGATATAACGCATGCTATATGGGGTCAGCACACATGGTGAATCCATATTTGAACTTGGTCTTCTCAGATGGTTCCCATTTGCCTTAATCTGTTTCCAATTTTTATTAGTAAATTGCTAAAGGAGTCTGGCGAAGACTGGACCTCTACAAGACCCGATTGTCTGGATAAAATATTAAATTTTTGGGATCCCATCGAAACCTTTGGTCTTGTTATAAGTAGTGAACTGGAAGACAGAAATGCTCCTCAGCCGGGATTTGAACCCAGGACCCTCCGCTTACGAGGCAGGCGCTCTAACCATTTGAGCTACCGAGGGGCTTGTCAACAGAGTTCGCAAACCACTACAGTAGATAATATTAATTGATAGAGGCGAAAGCCTTTTCACTGCAGTTATATTATTATTATCATTATTATTAATAGTCTGGTAGAAGCTGGCCATAGGAACAATGATCCCGCCCGAAGCCAAATTCGTCTAACCAGTTTACATCCCCATGTCACGGAAATTAATAATAAGACACAGATGGCACTTTACAAAAGGGACTTGTACCGTGACCAATAAACCAGAAACAGTTTTTCCGAATATAATATTAGAATGGAGTCCTAGACGAATTATATTCGGAAAAACTGTTTCTCGTTTATTGGTCACGGTACATGTCCCTTGTGTAAAGTGCCATCTATGTCTTATCATTCCATACTTGCTGGATAGGCTGTTCTATACAGCAACTTCTCAGCGAAATTCTACTCAAAAATCAATCTTTGATTGTGTTTGTGATTGTGATTTGTATTCGAACATTCTGTTTAAAGTGACCCTTTTAATTTATTTTTGAGAGATGACAACCTTCCCAGCCACACGAAACGTGACTCAGCTGTCAAACATAACCGTCCAGGTCGGCAGCGTTGCCACATTACACTGTCGTGTAAATTCTGAGGCCACGCCTCATATTCAATGGCTGAAACAGGTGTCAGGTAGTCAAGAAGAAAACGGACCGGCCGTGATCCGGGTTGGAGATCACTCCTATAGAGTCTTGCAATGTAAGTCTTTCTTAATTTTCATTTGTGGCTTTAAAGGACCTGTTTTACCTATAATACTAACGCAACCTACATCCATAATCACTCCATATATTTCTAAACCCGAGGACCCCAATTTTGTACGGTACATTCTAACCCGTCTAACAAAACCACGATGATTTTCTCACTTGCCGTGTTTTGCTACCTTCGATGTGTATCATGCTGTCGACGATTGTCTGCGAGAAGTTTTTCCATCAGAAAAAACGGTCATGTCATTTGTTTCCGCTATAAGCCAACGGGTTTCGGAAAAGGCTTAAAACAGCCAAAACCGTGGGTTATTTATTGAAAAAAAACGCAACTATAGTATGGTTTGAAGCAGAGAAGAATGAGAAAGAAGAGGAATTATAATAATCTTAATATAAAAGAAGCGTGAAAAATATGATGAGAGAATTAAATTAAAAACTAGAAGAATAGAAGGTATCTGAGACTCAAGAACTATCCATTTAGTTATAGATCCGCTTACACTTTTACACTTTTCTCCAAGAACAAGAACCGAATGATAACAAAACTTGGTTTCACGGCGCGAATACGATCAGGGATTTCCGGCCTGATTTTCCACACTTTCAGTATAATGTTGAAGAGATTTCAACTTTTATACTTTTGCCCGATTCAAACCTATGTTTTAAGCATAGCCAGTCTGAATTTCATCTTCAGTATCGAAAATAGATCTGGACAATTTTCTCTGTAACTTAAAGGACCCGTCGTACCTATAATGCCAATGCAACCTACTTCCGTCATCGCTCAATCCATTCCTAAACTTTCATACGGTGCATTCTAACCCCCATACACTGTAAAAAGTTCCTCCGAGTAAGGATTAAAGTTAACTACAGTATTTGCCACTGGGATTAATCTTATCTCTACTGAGATAAAATTAATCTGAATTAGAAGATAAGATTGTCTTTTTAGAGATAAGATTAATCCCAGCAGCAAATACTGCAAGATTTTTTTCTACAATTTACAAAACCTCTCTGATTTTCTCATTCTCTCTGATAATCACCTAGTTGACGGTTTTCTGCGAGAAGCTTTTCCATCAGAAAAAACCCGGCTATGTAATTATTTCCCTGTTACTGCTAGAAGTCAACGGGCCTGGGATTACCTATTTTAAAATATTGGAACTTAAGAGTAAAAAGTACGAGGGGTCCTTTAAAGTTTAACTGAAAAGCCAACTTATTTGTGTATCATTTTATTGAAGACACTGAATTATTTGGTTTCTGCTAAGGGATTTTTTTATTTCCACATTCAGAATATCTACGGCCGTCTCCACAACTCAAATTCTACTATGACGCGGAACATTTGAATCTCAATACAAACGCGGCTTTTCAGTGGACAGGGGCCAGCAGGTTGCGGAAACCCAATCACTGCGTGAACACTTATTTTTCGCAAATCGTTTTCGTCAAGCATACAGCACAGGTACAAGCGCATAGAGGTACCACAAGTCCGACAGGGAAATTACTGTAAAAAAAAGTCTTGCAGTATTTGCTACTGGGATTAATCTTATCTTTATGGAGATAAGATTATCCCTAATTTGGAATAATTTTATCCCAATACAGATAAGATTAATCCCAGTAGCAAATACTACATCCTTATTCACTTTAAAAAAAATCTTGTTGTATAAATATTCCTTCAGCCCAAGCTGACTGCGAAAAAAAGTTCCGTACTTGGAGGATAAATATTCCTTCAGCCCAAGCCAATTCAGACCCCAAGCTCCTCTCTACAACAAAACGAAATTCAACCCAAATGCAGAAAAATCTCTACCCGACCTACGACCCAGTCGAGCAGCAAAAACAGCAGCCGTGTCCAAAATGAAATCACAGCAACCTTTTTAACTCCAAGCAAGACTCACGAAAGAATTTACGAAGTTAAATATTTAACGCTAGGCTAGAATCTTTAATTTTGTGTTTCCCACAAGTTCGTCTTTCCAACTTGAGCAGTTTTGAGCCTGAAGAGGACCCTTGCCAAGAAGGGCCGAAATATAGCTCCAATAAAATTCAGCTGACGTATCCGTTTTCCACCATCAAATATCTTGCAGTATTTGCTACTGGGATTACTCTTGTCTTTATGGAGATAAGATTATCCCTAATTCGGATTAATTTTATCCCAATAGAGAGAAGATTAATCCCAGTAGCAAATACTGCATCCTTAGTCGGATAAACTTTTTACGGTGTTCGGAGAAACTTTTTAAAGTGTATATGAAAACTGATTATTCGTGAATAACGGAGCAAGGAAGTAACGCATTTTCATCGTATCTTCAAGTCTCAGTAAATAAATTATGGGTCACTAGATTGTCCCATCTCGGCCGTTTTCGGTTAAGCTTTAAAGGACCCCTCTTGCTTATTCTGCCTTTTATAATATACTTAGCTCCCACGTGGAATTATAAGCTTCTAAAATCCCCATCTTTCTCCATTGTTTCGTTTCGTAACTACGAATTTTTAGCGCTTTTTCGGCCTTGCCGAGTTTTCCCGTCACCCAACGAAAAGTTTGCCGGAATCTTTATTGTCCGCTAACAACTCTTTCACACATGAGGATGTGATAATCTTCTGTTTATTACTTCTTTTATTTGCTTAGTTTTCCCACTTATTAACAATCCATTGTTTCGTTTCGTAACTACGAATTTTTAGCGCTTTTTCGGCCTTGCCGAGTTTTCCCGTCACCCAACGAAAAGTTTGCCGGAATCTTCAGTGTCCGCTAACAACTCTTTCACACATGAGGATGTGATAATCTTCTGTTTATTACTTCTTTTATTTGCTTAGTTTTCCCACTTATTAACCAATGTACGTTCAGTTTTCAAATCTTTTGCGCCCAGCCGCCGCGTCGGAGAGCAGGAAGGCTGGATATATTCGACAAGCGCTAACAAGAGAATCACTAGTTTCATGTGGAAAGTAATGGGGTTTTCGAAAACGTTTTTCTGATCCATTTTATAGGGAAAAGATCATGTCTAGTAAGAGTTGTCCTTTAAGGGGTATTTACTTAGATGGGGTTGTTTTGTTGCTTCCCAATGTTCTGCGTACTGTTAACCCAACTACCCGAGTTGGAGTATAAATTGAAAAAAGTTTTGAAAGAAGGTGTGTGCTTCATTTATTTTGTTTTATTTTTTTTAGCAAATAAGGTATGGAGGCAAGATGACGGGTCGTTTCTAAGCAAACTGACAATGCTAAATGTTCAACTAAACGACACAGGTCTGTACGTCTGTCTGGGAGCAAACACGATGGGATTCAGCTACAAGGAGGCCTATCTTGAAGTTATTTCTCTTGGTAGGTTGGTGCAGTTTTTAGTTTGAGTTGATTTCGAAAAGACAGATTTTTCCTAAAAACAGTCGTTTTTTTTCTCGATTGTGTCGAGTCGATTGTGTTTTTCCACAAGTTCTTATTTCCAACTTGAGCGGCTTTGAGCCCGAAGAGGACCCTTGCCATGAATGGCCGAAATATAGCTCTAATAAAACTCAGCTGACGTATCCGTTTTGCACTATCAAAAAAAAAAAAAAAGACAACACAGATCGTGGCTGGAGGCCAATTGGCGTGTTCAAAAGGTCAACATAATTTGTAATATGCCAATGTAGCTTACGAACTTAAACAATCTAAAATAAAACAAAACTTGATCACTATTAAAGGACCCCTCTTGCTTATTCTGCCTTTAAAATATACTTAGCTCCCATATGGAATTATAAGCTTCTGAAATCCCCACCTTTCTCCATTGTTTCGTTTCGTAACTACGAATTTTTAGCGCTTTTTTTACCTTTCCGGGTTTTCCCGTCATCCAGCGAAAAGTTTGCCGTAATCTTCAATGTCCGCTGACAACTCTTTCACATATAAGGATGTGATACTCTTCTGTTTATTACTTCTTTTATTTGCTTAGTTTTCCCACTTTTTAACTAAGGCACGTTCAGTTTTCAAATGTTTTGCGCCATGCCGCCGCATCGGAGAGCAGAAAGGCTGGATACAGTCGACAAGCGCTAACACGAGAATCGCTAGTTTTAGTAGGAAAGTAATGGTATTTCCAAAAACGATTTTTCTTAATCATTTCATAGGGAAAATATCATTTCTAGTAAGAGTTATGCTTTCAAAAAGTGAGCTACCTTTGTATCTGGTACTAAAGTTGCTTCGCAAAAACAACAAATTGACAATTTTCGCGTTGGGGAGGAGCGAAAGGACAGGGTTCAGCAGTGACTTCAGACAAGACTCTCTACACATGCCTCTCCCGTGGATGATGGAATGGAGGGTCTATTTAAAGGACCCCTCGTGTCTATAATGCCAATGCATCCTACTCCCGTATTTCATATGTTACATCACAAGCCCGCTAACGATACCTCACTAATCTTTGCACATTTTACTTGCGCATTATACTACCGATGAGTGTTCGTGCATCATGCTTTTGATGCGTAAAGCCCCGTTCACAAGCATGCCTAGCCAAGCACAGATGTCTAGGCACGTGCCTAGCATCACCGTTCACACCCATGCCAGAGCACAGATTTTGGGCCAGGCACGGACTTCCAGGCTCTCGAACTCTGTGCCTGGTCAGGCCTGCTAGGCATGCTTGTGAATGCGGCGTAAATCTGAATTTTGCCGGGTTTTTGCTAGAAGTCAATGTGCTTGGGAAAAGGCTTAAAACAGCCAACGCCGTGGATAATTTGTTAAAAGCATTGCCCAGCATTATAGTTTAAAATACTGGAATAGTTTTGAATACTGGAACAGAAACAGTGAACAGTGCGAGTCGTGCTTTTCAACCACCTGCCGGACAAATATATCATTTAAATAAAAATCCTAACTTCTGGCAGAGTGGAACGACAGAGGAGTGAAGTTATAACCGAGCTGGTGCTGATGCCACTTGGACGTTCATAGCGGTAGCCGTCTTTGCTTATTGGTTATAATTTAGATCTTAATATCGACCACGATCTGCCTATGGTAGCCTACAGATCAGAGACAGCATTACTAAACTAGGTACCTTAGGCAACTATAGCAGTGGTTCCCAATCTTTTCCGTTCTGCGTACCACCAGGGACCCATAAATTTCCTGTAATGACTCGCCATTGAGGGGGCGTGTCAATAAGGGATTTCTGATGAGCTCTTGGCCGAGCGTCAGATAGTTCGAGAAATACTCACGGGGGATAATATACCCGACTATCCAGATAGACAAAATTTTTCGCAGCCGTTGTGCTGAACTAGGAATATTTCCCTGTAATGGAAGAGTATCCTGGATCTTTTGTGATAGCTTAGGTACTTGGTGGCATGCTGAATAGTCCCAACAAATTTTGTCTATCTGAGCAAGAACGCCGATTCGACCCAAGCGGAATTTTTGGAAACTAGGTGAGGCTCGGGCAACATAGCAACATAGAAGCATAGGAAGTGGCAAGCCCCCTGAATGGCGAGTCATTACAGGAAATTTATGGGTCCCTGGTACCACTAATCAAGGTTCGAAAAGGTTGCATACCCCCTTTTCGCAAACATTTTCCTTGACTTGATTCGCAACCTGAATGGCAGTAGGCTAGCTGTTTTGGAATCACTATTATTTAATTGACTTTCACTAGGCTTGTAATCAGAGCCGTCACGCACGGGTTGGGAACCACCCGCGCCCCAAAGTCGTCTTCCAGACGGTTAAAAAGAAACAAGTCGGCGCGAAGCGCCACGAGTTTTCGTAGAAACATTTTTCAGTCGGTAAAAATTGCCGGCCAGTCAGTAAAAATACCTTGCCCCGGAAAAAACATTTCGGCTAGTCTTCCAGACGGTTAAAAAGAAACGAATATTTTTCAGTCGGTAAAAATTACCGGCCAGTCAGTAAAAATACCTTGCCCCGGAAAAAACATTTTGGCTAGTCGTGCCTCTGCCGGTAATAGTAGGCTTTCAGCAATCTAAATCAGTGAGGCGAGATTTTGAAACTACAGACTAAACCGATGTTGGTACCTTCGCGTACCCCTTTCAAGGGGTAACACAAGAAACCGACAGGAAAGGGTCGCAAGTTCAAAGGTTCCAAAGTTGTCCCCCGTACCTGCAACACATACGCGGTACCAGAAAAGCTTCGTTCCGAGTTTCACAAAAATTTATAATGATGGTGGTAGCTGTCTGTGATATTATTCCAACGTCCGTGGTTTTTGGTTTTCATTTATATATTATAACAGGTCTGTGATGACGAATTGATGATTAACTGTATATATTTTAAAATGTGCATTATGCTTGACGTAATACCCAAATTTGAAATTGCCATGATAGTGGTTGCTTGAAATAAATTCGTTATGTAAAAAAGGGTCTCACGTACCCCTTTTGGTACGCGTACCACCGACCACCGCACTGTAAAAAGTCCCTCCGTATAAAGATTAAAGTTAACTGCAGTATTTGCTACTCTTATTCATCTTATCTATATTTGGTATTAATCTTATCTGCGTAGAGATAAGAGTAATCCGAGTAGCAAATACTACAATTAACTTTAATCTTTACACGGAAAAACTTATTACAGTGCGGTTGGGAACCACTGAACTGTAGGTACCATAGGTAACGAACAAGGCAACTACTTACTGAAAATCGGATCAAAGACTAAAAGGATCTTGAATCTTGGGTTGCGTTCCGGAACTTAACGATCGTTAACAAATTGTTAACAGTTGGTAACTTTTTGCGTTCCACGTTTCTGATTTCGAAATTTAAGCTCCGCCCACCTACAATTTCCGTTCCAGAGCTTAACGATTGTTAACTATTTTGTAACGATGGTCGGTGAGCATCGTTACAAAACTGTAGAACTGGGAAAAGTTAGCGATCGTTAAAGCTGCAATTAGCTCCGCCCCGAAGTAAAGTTAACGACTGTTAACAATTGTTGAGTTTGTGGAACGCAACCCTGATTGATGCCTGGTTGCGTTCCAGTCAAATGTCTCTTTTTCAGCATTACTGGATTTCACTCCCCCCAGGTCTTCCAGATTTGACAGATCTGAGACTCGCAACTAATTCTGTAAACTTCTTTTTCAGAGAACCAAGAAGGACATGGTATTGTCCGGTGGGTTCTTCTCTTAACAGCAGCAGCAACAACTTTTCTGCTCGTTTTCGTCATCGGTGGCGTTACTTACCTTTGCCGAAGAAAAAGCGCCATTGAGACCGAAGAGCCATCTACAAATCGTGAGGAAACACTATTGAACAGCGGCGTCGTGGGAAGTGCGAAGATCTACGAAGAGAGGACGGTGTGACGAAAGGCATAGCCAGTGACGAAAAACGTTTATTGATGGGGACAGACGATTAGAGGCGAATTCTCGCCGTTCCACGACAACTCCACTTGAGAAGTCCCCGCGTTTTGTTTGTCCCGGGGACTATCTCCCCGTATTCTCGCGAGTCCCCACGGACGGGGAATGCTCCGGTTATCGTCACCATCAGCGAAAAGGACCCCTTGAATATTCGGAGGGGAATCAATTTTTGCTGGTGTTAGTGCAATTTAAAATTAATTAAAAACAATCAGAATAAACAAAAAACCAAAATAAAGTGGATCCAGACTAATTTCGTCAACTGCATATTTTTTTTCGAACAAAATCCATTTTGGAAGCATTCCCTGTGTTCTCGCTGTTTCTGTACCCGGAGTCCGCGTGGAGTGACTCCCTCTATTCTCGCCGTTCCCTTCGATTCCCCGAGGAGTCGTCGGGGAACGGGGAGAATACGCCTTAGGTTTTCCTGCGAGATTTTTCTAAGCTTTCATTTGTTGGAAAATTTAATTTTCCCGTACAAAATTGATGACGATGTCCTCGCCGGATTTCCAGCACTCTAGCCAAGTCTGTAATTGTAAATCGTGATCCTCTTTGAGCCCAAGCGGACTGGGTAACAAACATTCAAATAATGCGTAAAACGAAATACGTCAGCTGCTATGCTTTGGCAGCGATATTCCGCCCTTCTTGGCAAGGGTTTTCGTCAGGCTGTCGAGCTTCAGGGTGAACGTTGGGGAAGGAACGAACCTGGTATAAATAACTTAAAGCACAACTCTTACTAGAAATGATCTTTTTCCAATGACACAGACCAGAAAAACGATTTCCGAAAACACCATTACTTTCCACCTGAAATAAGCGATTTTCTTGTTAGAGCTTGTCCACTCTATCCAGCCTTCCTGCTCTCCGATGCGGCGGCTGAGCGCAAAACGTTTGAAAACTGAACGCGCCGTGGTTAAAAAGTTGTAAAACCAAGCAAATAAAAGAAGTCAAAAAGAGAAGATTATCATATCCTTATATGTGAAAGAGTTGTTAGCGGGAGATTTAAGATTCCGGCAAACTTTGCGTTGTCTGACGGGCAAAACTCGGCACAGCGGAAAAAGCGCTAAAAGTTCTTAGGCACAAAACAAAACAATGGAGAAAGGTCGGAATTTTAGAAGCTTATACCACAAGGGAGCTAGGTATATTATAAAAGGCAGAATAAGCAAGAGGGGTCCTTTAAGCTTCTACCGGCTATAAAAATCCTATTCTGTCAAATTGCTTTTAAATACCGCTGTAGGGAAGAAAACTAGTCCTGAGATTTAATTTTGGACAATGCTGCTGTTTTGCCTGACGAGGACCCTTGCCAAGAACGGCCGAAATATCGCTGCCAAAGCATAGTAGCCGACGTATTTCGTTTTATGCCTTATTTGAATAAATCCTGATCTTCAACTAGTCACTCTAGAAAAAGAATGTCAGTCCACTAGCCGAACCAGATCATCTGTTACTGCAAATCCGATCTTCGACTAGGCATTGTAGAAAAGAACTAATAAAGCTAAGAATGAACGACTTCGCTAGCCATTGTATCACAGTTCTGCCTGAATGACTGTGGTTCCCCGTACGCGAAGCGGGCGCTGTGCGTTAGATTGAGTGAGTGTCACGGACAGCGCCCACTAGCGACTGTACTGACGGGTTTTAGAGCTGGCAACCCTTTGCCGACTCAAGGACTGTTCTAAGGTTGCCCTAAACTCCTAAAATAGGCCCTAAACAGAGAGTGGTTAAAGCACTTACTGTATTATAAATAGAGCTTTTTATATATAACTGTACCAGTGCTTCCACTTGCTCAGGTTCAGAATCCTGCCGCGAACCCCAAAAAGCCTGAAAAATCCTGCTCGGAAAGCCCAAAATCCTGCCAAGAAATCCTGCCGTAAAAAAAATTCCATAGTAGTTGAAGGGATGGTTTTTAAAACTATAGTTGGAGGATTTGAATAAGCGCAGCTGAATTTGTCTTCTCTATCGTTTGGGAGGGCAAGACGTCACGTCAAATACCGAGACTACCATTAAAGAGGGAGTCACTAGGATGTACCGACCAACTGCAGATCGTCAACCATTGTAGCATTTTTCTGCCAAAATTTAACTTAATCTAGCTTTTAATGTGGTTTAAGCCCAAAAATGCATCCATAGATTGCAGCTAAAATAGACCTTCCGTTTTCCGTAAGATACCTAATTCTCACTGCAGTCTGTTAAAAATATCAGAAATTTCCTGGGAAATCCTGAAAAAGTCCAGAAATCCTGCTAAATCCTGGATTCTCAAAAATCTTGAAAAAAATCCTGCCGCAGTGTTGCCAGATTGGGCGCAATTGCGCCATTTGGGCGCATTTTGAAATTCCGTGGTTCATATTTTTTCCAGAAATGCGCCTGCGCACTTTTGGGCGCAATTCTGGAACTCAACTGGTGCTTTTGGGCGCATTTTCGGTTGCCTGCTACAAACCCGTCAGAAACGACATTTCACACTTCCTGACTTGTTTTGTTTTTTCCCAAAAGAACAATCGCGTGTTTTGAATGTAATATGTCCCGCTCGGAGCGCTTCGATCGAAATAAAGAAGAAATAATGCTTGAAACAAAACCAAAACGCTACCGGGTTGGCGGTAAATTTGAATGCGATGCGGACGGTTTCAAGATGGCAGGCAAATGGTCAAACTATCAGAAACATTTCAAGGCTGAGTGGCTTAACCTGCCAGAATTAAAAGACTGGCTAAGGGCATATAAGGATGACCCAAGAAATGACGAAGCCGCATTTAGCTGCTTCGATGATTAGTTTGAGCTTTTTTGAAGTTTGTCTGTCTAATTTGTTTAACTGTTATACTGTATGATATGAGCATCGAAAGGATTCTGAGCGACTTACAGTTTATCTGAAACCATTCTGTCAACCCTAATCGTCATCTGCGATCTTTCCCAAAATTTCCCGCCAACAACCCGCAATTGAAGAATCGCTGTATTTTCTACCGTATCTCCGTGAGCGTCTGGTTGTCTGTCGTCTTAGTCTGTTGCAACAAGTAAATGGCAACTGGAGAATTGGGAAAATGTAGGTAGTCAACCACAACCTCATATACTAGAAGTTATATCACGTTTCTAAAATTAAAAAAAATCGCATTTTCGCCAAAAAAGTTTGGACTTACGGCCGAAATCAGTTTTAGAAAAAAATGCGCCACTGGGCGCAATTTTTGGAAGAGGCTGCGCAATTCCACTCAAAGCATCTGGCAACACTGCTGCCGGCATCTAAAAATCCTGAATTTCAGGATAAATCCTGCAAAAGTGGAAGCACCGGCCCGAACCTCCAAAAATAGGCCCGAAATAGAAAGAGGTTTAAACATTTACTGTATTCAAAATAGAGCTTCCTACATACCAACTGTACCAGTGCTTGTAGTAAAAAACTCTGTAAAAATCCGATATTGCAAACGAGAAATCCGTCAAATTATCCGTCAAAAAACCCGTCCAAACTGTACAAAGACTTAAGCAGTAGTATATGGAAGTTATTTCATGCAGAATAGTGTGCTCTGTAGATAGTGTTACTTAGCACGGAATTGAGGAATCAGGAACGAGTTGAGGAAACAAAACTAGATCTACGTTGCCTGGCAACTTGCGAAGTGGTGAAGCAACCTTTGTTCGCTAGAGCTTCGTCGCTAACGACTAAATGCTGAAGTTGTCAACCCATCGAAATTAAAGCCCTGAAAATTGCAAGAATTTACTAGTTTAAAACAATAGACAAGAAAACGCAGAACCAAGGGTGATCTGTTTTTCCAACAAATTTCAAAAAAAACTTTACAACCGATTCTTACAACTCTTTTAAGATTATATAAACTGTCTTTCGCAATAATAGGTCTTGCAATCAGGGGCGTCCAAGTTCATTTTCGTGTGTGTGTGTGGGGGGGGGGGGGGGGGGGCAGAGCCAAAGTTTTTACCGGATCATTCAAAAAATTTGCCGAATCCTAGAAACTGATAATTCGAGCTTTAAATTATTAAAATTACTTAACAGAAAGGTTTACATACAAAGAGTAACGCTAAAGGGCAGCATGAAAGATGATTAGCCAGCTAGTATAGGTGTTCCGTTAACCTTGTCTAAATCCAAGTTTGTTTCTTTTGGTTACCATTTAACTGCTTCTCATCCAAGTCCTATCTTTTACCGTGGATTACAAGATCCTTAGAATTTCCTGAAACTGGATAGAACGACGTCCCGTCAGCATCAGCTACTGTAGGCTATTCAGCACTACCCATAATAAAAATAAAGTTAGCGCCGCAGGCAAGATTTTTTGTTATTTTTTCCATGCCAAATTAAACTATTTCCATGCAGGTTCTAGCTTTTTATGTTTCTCAAATCCCAATCCTAAAACTGGCTTAAAGCCCAGTTAAATGACGCGCCCTTCCATAAAATAGAGAATATCACAAAAGCGCCGCAGGCGGAATTTTCGAAACATTGTTGATTAGAGCGTCTTTTTGGAATCCAGAATAAAATAAGGACTATTCGTGGTAACTACCGAATCCCGGCAATTATACCAAATAAATTACCGAATCCCAGTTTTTATACCGAAGAAGTCAAAACAAAGTCCAAGCCTAAAAGCTCCTTTCCACTAAGTGGAGAAAATAGAAGGCACCGCAGGCGGAATTTTTGGAAACATTTGTGATCACAGCGTCTTTTAGGAGTAGTATTTAATGGTAAAATGTTCACGAAATCTTTCACCAGTGGTATAGAAAATTCAGAAACATCAAGTAGAAATACCGATTTTTTGCAAGATCTCCATAAATCCGGAAATCCGTCAAAAGAAATTCTCATCCGTCAAAGACCCAAGAAATCCATTTTTGACGGACAAATCCGTCAAAGTGGAAACGCTGAAGTGCTGAACTCTACACACTTCTGGAGTCTATATTAATTGTCGCAGAACTCGAAAAGAAGACCCGCATTAACTTCAAACTACTATAGCAATTTATCTATTACACTTAAATAAGAAAAGACTTCAATTACTGATAAAATATTAAAGAAGATAATTTCGCACCGGATACTTTTCTACAAAATATTATGTTAAACACATAATAACTTTAGTTCCGTTGATTAATGGAACTTTGATAATTCGAGTTCTGTGACAGTGAGTTTGAATGTACTCTCAGCATAGCCTGTAAATTCTGCTAGAGTAATAGCAGGGGGCACTCTGGTTCAAAATGAGTCAACCAAGGAGAATGCAACAATCAGCGAAGTGCCGTTTTGGTGGAAAAAAATGGCATGGGAAGTTCAAGATCTTGTTTAGTGAACCTTCTACTGCTCGGGATAATATCAGTATACCTAGGAGATTTCAATCTCTTATTCCCAATAATACATAGATGGCACTTTACATGAATTTGCCTTCGGGCGGGATCACTGTTTCTATGGCCGGCTTCTACCAAACTCTTGTAGTGGTTTGCAAACTCTGTTCACAAGCCCCTAGGTAGCTCAAATGCTAACAGCGCAGAGGGTCCTGGGTTCAAATCCCGGCTGAGGAGCATTTTTGTCTTTCAGTTCACTACTTATAAAATGTCTCTTATTCCCGTATGCTCTGGTCTTAAATTAATCCGCTTTAAAAGAATACTTTGGCTGATGTAAATCTTGAAATCCCACCCAAAAATGTGATCATTTTTTGGTTATTGGTCCATTTTAGCCAGGGACGTTTCGTTCGCCGACAACCCATTTTATTATTTGAACTCGCCTTTATATTTGAATTTCCCTCGAAGTTTCGAGCCACAAAATAGAAAATCACTTCGAGAGTCGTCTGTCGAATTTGAGCCACAGAGCGGGCCACAAAAACTTTGTGGTCACAGAAACAGATTTGTGGGCCACACTAACGGTCATGGAATCACCCTTCTCGGAATCGCCGCCTTCTTCGCGAAGAACACCTTTGTGTGATTTCGATAGTTTACATCTTCCGAATTCTTGCTTACACTGTAAAAAGTATTATCTGTAATATTTTGCATTCTAGCGTTTTAATCCTGAATCGGATTATAACTCTCCGAATTAGGAGTAAAAATGTCCGAAGTCCGTGACGCACAACTGCTTTTTACAGTGTAGTGTTGCCATATCGGCGGATTTCACGACCGACTGGCGGATTTGTTTTTGCTGGCTTGGGTTCTATTGACAATCCTTGTAAGTTTTTGGAGATTTCTTGCAATTTTGGGTTAAAAAGAAATTATTGCGTATTTTTCAAAGACAGAGGCGTATTTCTTGGATCACGATCTGGCAACACTGTTCTGCTGCTAGGAGCGTGTTCCACCCTACTTACTACGCATGACGTCACGAATTCTGGCTGGAACGCATTTTTATGGCACTTGCAGCCTCTGGCTCAAGTGCCATATACCGATCACAATTCCGTCTGTCGGTCTGTCGGTCGGTCCGAGTTTTCTGTCCCACATATCCGAGTTAGGGTACTTCCAGATGTGCTAGGACAATGAAACTTGGCAGGCATATCAGGGACCCGACCAAACTAACCTGGAAATAATCAGTTTCCCGATCCGACCATATGGGGGGGAGTGCGGGGCGCTGGAAACTTGCAAATTTAGGGCATTTTGTCACTTTTTTCTGAGTTAGGGTACTTCTAGATGAGCTAGGACAATGAAACTTGGCAGGAATATCAGGGACCTGACCAAAGTAACCTGGAAATAATAAGTTTCCCGATCCGACCATATGCGGGGGAGTTGGGGCGCTGGAAACTTGAAAATTTAGGGCATTTTGTCACACTTTTTCGAGTGAGGGTACTTCCAGATGAGCTAGGACAATGAAACTTGGCAGGAATATCACGGACCCGACCAAAATAACCTGGAAATAATCAGTTTCCCGATCCGACCATATGGGGGGGAGTGCGGGGCGCTGGAAACTTGAAAATTTAGGGCATTTTGTCACACTTTTTCGAGTTAGGGTACTTCCAGTTGTGCTAGGACCATGAAACTTGGCAGGCATATCAGAGACCCGACCAAACAAAATTAGGAATAATCAGTTTTCTGATCCGACCATTTTGGGGGGGGGGGGGGTGGAGGGCAGGGGAATCCGGGAAACTGAGAAGTGTGTAACTTTCGAACGGATGATCGGATTGTAATGAAACTTCATAACTGAAGAGAATATATATCTGTAATGTCCCGTTTAAAGTCTTGACCGGATTCGGTAGCCAGGGGGGAGTTGGGGGGGGGGACCGGAAATTTCAAGAAACGGTTAGAATGGAGGGATCGGAGTGAAACTTGCTGGGAAGAACAAGCATCTGCTCTAGATAAGTCCTTTAGACCATTGTACTGGATCCGGACACTTATGGGGGGGGGGGGTCCCGGAATTCCGGTGATGGTGGTTTTTTTGATTTTCACGATGAAACTTGGCAGGCATATCAGGGACCCAATCAAACTGACTTCAAAATAAAAATATTGTCGATCAGATAATGGTGGGGGAGTGGAGGGAGGGGAATCCGCAGGGGAATCCGGGAAATTGAGAAGTGTGTAACTTTCGAACGGATGATCGGATTGTAATGAAACTTCATAACTGAACAGAATATATATCTGTAATGTCCCGTTTAAAGTCTTGACCGGATTCGGTAGCCAGGGGGGAGTTGGGGGGGGGGAGACCGGAAATTTCAAGAAACGGTTAGAATGGAGGGATCGGAGTGAAACTTGCTGGGAAGAACAAGCATCTGCTCTAGATAAGTCCTTTAGACCATTGTACTTGATCCGGACACTTATGGGGGGGGGGTCCCGGAATTCCGGTGATGGTTGTTTTGGGGATTTTCACGATGAAACTTGGCAGGCATATCAGGGACCCAATCAAACTGACTTCAAAATAAAAATTTTGTCGATCAGATAATGGTGGGGGGAGTGGAGGGAGGGGAATCCGAAATTTTCAGTCATGCGTAAATTTGGAATGGGTGATCGGATTCGAGTGAAATTTAAGAATTCAACAGAGGACATTTCTCCGATGATTTTTTTCATATCCGGACCGGATCCGGCAACTATTGGGGGGGGGGGCGGAAAATACGTGCCCCGTTTAGAATGGAGGGATCGGGATGGAACTTTGTGGGAAGAACAAACAGATGCTCTAGGTAAGTCATTTGCTGAATCGGATTGGCTACGTGCACCGCGGGGGAGCTGGGTGGGGGGGGGGTGGACCGGAAATCTCGAGAAACGGTTAGAATGATGGTATCGGAGTGAAACTTGCTGGGAAGAACAAACATCTGGTCCATGTAAATCTTTTACATAATTTGACTGGATCCGGACACTTGAGGGGGGGGGGAGGAGGGGTATCCCGGAATTCCGTTTTTTGGGGGATTTTCACGACGAAACTTGGAAGGCATATCAGGGACACGGTCAAACTGACTTGGAATAAAAAAAAAATCCTCGATATGATAATCTTGGGGGGGGGAGTTGAGGGAGGGGAATCCGGAATATTGAGTCATGCGTAACTTTGGAACGGGTGATCGGATTCGAGTGAAATTTAATAATTAAACAGAGGACATTTTTCTCTTGTGACCTTTTTTCATTTCCGGACCGAAACCGGCAATTATCGGGGGGAGGGCGGAAAATACTTGACCCGCTTAGACTGGTGTGATCTGGATCGAACTTCGTGGGAATGACAAACAGATGCTCTGGATTAATCATTTACAGAACAGGATTGGCTCCGGTTATTGTGGGTGGAGTTGGAGGAGGGGGAGGGGGGTCTGGGATTCCGGTGATCGCGCGTTAAGATACTTCCAGATGTGCTAGGACGATGAAACTTCGCTGGAATATTGGAGACTCAACAACATTTGCTTAGAAATTGCTACTTCCCAAATCCGATTATTCCTTAAAGTACCAATCTTGACCGCAAAGTAAAAAAAAATACTTTTAAGCAATATATGCATTTTCGTGATGCCCATCAGCCCATTAGCAGTTTTGCCTCAAGGGTTTTGCTTACAAATGAAGTTCCAGCTCCCTTATAGCGCGCATCTCAACCGCAAAGTCGAAACTTACTTTTGATCAATCAAATCATCTTGACACATGCAAGTGCCATATGAGCTTACAGCTCTTGTTCTACTGATCGTGATTACCACGCTAAGCACTCCCCGCAAGCAAATGGTTGCTTTTATTTACTATTTTGAGGAGGTTGGGACGGTCAGCGTCGTAACTTCTCACTTGGCTGGAACGAAAAAAGTTACTATTGTTAGAAGGGTGGAGCACGCTCTCACAGTACTTACTATGAATGACGACACGGATATTGACTTCTTCGCGTCAAGCATGGAACGCATTTTTCTATTTTCATCGAAATATCGTGCTGCGGGCTGATCAAGCCAGTCACGTCACAGAGATCGTGGTTACCACGCTAACTACACTCCCGAGCATGGTAAAAGCAAATGGTTACTATTTGAGAAGGTTGGAACGGTCAGCGTAGTAACTTCTCACAGAGTGAAATCACAGCACCAGCTTTAACTTTCAAATTTTCAAAGAAGAAGTTCACAAAATCGGATATTTAAGGAAGAATCTTTGATTGTTTTTCACAAGTTCATTTTCCAGCTTCAGCGGCTTGAGCCTGAAGAGGACCCTTGCCAAGAAGGGCCGAAATATAGCTCTAGCAAAATGTAGCTGACTTATCCGTTTTGCACCGTCAAATATGGTTCGCAGTCAGCTTGGGCTGAAGGAACATCTAACTTTTCGTCATCGAGATCGTGGTTACCACGAGATCGAGACACTTCCGAGCGTGGTAAGCAAATGGTTACCATTTTGAGAATGTTGGAACGGTCAGCGTAGTAACTTTTAACGATGTCCGAACGAAAATAGTTACTATTGTTAGAAGGGTGGAGCCCGCTTTAGGTGATTACCGTTGAAGCTGCGAATAAAAAAAAATACTATAATATCCTCGTACGGAGTGTCGCTACCGTTGTACTTCAAAGTGTTGGGAGAACGGCGGGTTGAGTGTTGCTAAATTCGATTTAATTTATTCGTAATATATGCGTTCTTGTAATTCAATTCCCTATGTACAAAGTTATTTACAGATCAAATATATACAAATATCACTTTTGGAATCAATCTCACTCTAGATGATCCCGACACGATAAGACATTTGCTTCTATACATTCGTCTCGCATCTCACGTCAGTTTCAGGTTATGGTGTGGAAGACCCTAATCGTTTGTCCGAACCATCACTGAATTTGACTCATTTCCCTTTGGTACCTCGGAAGTATGTCCTAGGGGAATGTCTATCACGGATCTGAAGGTATCACTGACCGGTTACCAATCCAATATCCTCGCAATTACACATACTCCGGTCCGCTATACGCCTTTTTATGCACAGGCTCTCCTGTCATCAAACCATCCATGTAACATGTACACGCCACTCTACTCGCTGGCATGTGCCTCTGCCGCTCTGTCACCCTAGCGGCGCAATATGGCAAAGGTTCTGGCACGCGCGGCACTTTCCTGGCATTTTTGGCAAGCAGACTTTCTTGATGGGACGGTCTGGGGTTCTGTGTCACCGTTTCATATTTGTGTTCGAGTAATGGAGGGGGCAGGTCGGTGGGGAGGATGGGTTTTCGTGTGCGAGCATGGCAGCGCATCCAGATGGTAGCGGTGGCGAATAGGAAGACGAAAACGGACAGCGGAATGATTATGGAAATGATGAAGGTGCCCGTATTTTCGGCCGGAATGGAATTCGGCTGGTTTTCTGAAAAAGAAATGACCGTTAGATGGCTTAGATGATTGGATACGTCAAAGTTGTAAATGCTGGGCTGCCTCCTCAAGACCTTACCTTATTTATGGAAAGGAGGAGCGATTGGTTTCGCCTGGGAAAGAGAAGAAAATATTTAGTAAGTTCAGGGTAAGACTGGTCCCCAATATGTGGATGTAAGCAGGGACCCATAAATTTCCTGTAATGACTCGCCGTTCAATTTTCTATTTTTTCAATTTATTTTCAAAATTCCTTCACGGGCAAGCCGAACATTGGATTTTTCGTCATAAATATAGTAACATCAAAATCTTTGTCATAATTTGGTCATAAATAATAAACTTATATACAATTCGAATCACTGCAAGTGATCATTTACAATTCCACTTATATCAGAACTGAAAATCAAATAACTATAATATAAACAAGAGTTACGACGAAATATGCATTTTCAGGGGGCTTGTCAATAAGAGATTTCTGATGCGCTCTTGACCGAGCGTCAGATAGCTCGAGAAATACCCACGGGGATAAAGTACCCGACTATCCAGATAGACCAAATTTTTCGCAGCTGTTGTGCTGAACTAGGAATATTTCCTAGCTTAGGTACCCTGTGGCATGCTGAATAGTCCTGACTGAAGATGGCTATCTATATCTATCTGAGCAAGAACGCCGATTCGACCCACGCGTGAATTTTTGGAAACTAGGTGAGGCTCAGGCAACATAGCAACATAGAAGCATAGGAAATGACAAGACCCCTGAATGGCAAGTCATTTCTGGAAATTTATGGGTCTAAGTAAACTTTATTACGCATCAAGGTTCAAAATAACGTGCGATAAAGTACAAAGAAAAAAAATGAAAACGAAAGGAAAAATAAACAGTGGAAAGAAAAACACGTTGCCAACTAGGTAGCTGCAGCAAATACTTCGCATACTTAATGTTGTAATGAAAGTTTGGGACATTTTTTGGCAGAATGCAAGGAGCTAAATGATTTGCGGGAGGAGTGTGTGGGGTGAGAGAATGTGGGACTGAGTGCTGTGTACAAATGTTGAAGGAAAGGAATTTTAGATCTATCAACTCGCTTGGAAGGTTACTCCGGACAGGTATGTCCCACAGAAAAAAAATATATTTGTCTAGTTTGAGCGGTATTATTATTGTTTTGTTCCTTGTATTTATTCTTATTCGATAAATCTATGTTTCTATCTAACTATGTTCGCAAACAGTGGCAGGTCATCTCGTTGTTGCATTTTAGGATTTTAGAGGAAACAGAAAGTTTAAATTCCGAAGTTAAAGCACACCTCGCACTATTTACTGTTTATGTTCATATATTTCAAAACTATCTGAATACTGCAAAACTAGGCTCTGCTTTAAATATATTATCCACGGCTTTGGCTGTTTTAAGCCGTTTCCAGACCCATTGACTTGTAGCAAAAACTCAGCAAAAATTCAGATAACCGGTTTTACGCATCAGTAGCATCTACGCGAACACCCGTCGGGAGCATAATGAACGGAAAACAGTGAATCGTGGAAAATGCAAAGATTAGTGAGGTGTTGTTAGCTGGTTCAGAATGTAACATATGAATCGAGGTCTCCGGGTTTAAGAATCAATGAGTGCAGTTACGGAAGTAGGCTGCATTGGCATTATAGCGTCCCTACTATGTACATCTCGTCATCCTGGTCATCGAGCACATGATGTTTTTCATGAATTTTTCAGGCCCAGTTAGAAATTATGTCCAAATTTTGTGTGTTTATACTGTTATTTATCTTGTGTTGTTTTTCGTTGTTCTCTTTACTCCGCTACCACCTTGTGTATTTGGCCGCTTACAATGGCCGCTTACAAATAAAATATATATATAGGTACGACGGGTCCTTTAAGTAAGTAGGGTGCGACTGAAAACGAACCTTCTCACCCCCTAAACTAGCAGTGCGCAAGATAAGGTTTGGAAATGCGGACATTGTCGTTTCTGGATGAATCTCGGCTCCCTGACCCGCCTGGAATTTAATGCCAAAATGTATGGCAGGTAGGCCTATGTTGTATTGTCCCGGAGGAAATAATTCACGAAAGTAGCTTTCGGGGACTGCGATCACGTCACCAAGGCCGTATCCAGGGGGGGGGGGGGGGTAGGGGGTTCACCCCCCTCCCCGAAACATACAAAAATAATAATTTTTTATAGGCTTTTCCCTCTGATCTATGTCTTTTATGTCCGACCCGCGGGCAACCCCCCCCCCCCCCCCCCCCGGAATAAATTCCTGGATACGGTCCTGCGCGTCACGCTGTCTTTTGTCTCTTTGCTTCAGTGGCGAACAATTGTTGTAAACAGAAATGCCCCGGTCAGAGCAGTAGTCATTTTAAAATTTCTACAGTAGGCTAACATTGCTATTTCACTAAACAAAAATTCCCTCTCCGTCTCAGTTGACATCGTAATAACAAGCTCGAAGGTCATTTAGAAATATCAACCTCGCTGAACTCGGCAGATATTTTTCATAATCTGCCTCGCCCCTGGAAAGGTTATTTTCAATGGCCGTCTGGTTGTCATAATCCGGTATCAACCTCGATGTCTGAATTTAATCTTTAAATGCATAACGATTGCAAAATCAGAACAGATAACATCGTATCTGTTGAAACTGCACAACCTTGTGTTATCTGTTATGAAACTTCTGACAGCGTGGAAAAGCCCAAAAGCTCACAATCTCGAAAGTCACTGCAGCATCGTTGTGGGTGGAATATACTGTATGAAGTTCGAAAGCTCGAGAATAAGAATAGACAGAACAGTCAGGGAAGTTGTATGACAGCCAGGGCCTTATCCAAGGGGGGGGGGGTAAGGGGTTCAACCGCCCCCCGAAAAATACAAAAATAATCAATTTGTATAGGCTTTTCCCTCTGATCCATGTCTTTTTTGCACTTTTTTGTCCGACCGTCAGGCCCCCCCCCCAAAAAAAAAAATAAAAAATTCCTGGATACGGGCCTGATGACAGCATTACAAGTTCGACGGGTCCTTCGAAAATTTTCCATTTGCGCAAATCCAGATAGAACTTACCTCCAGGAATCACAATTAAGTAAGCTTCTTTGAAGCTATATCCCATTGTGTTTGCTCCAAGGCAGACGTAGAGTCCTGCGTCGCCATCTTGAACCTGGAGGATCGTCAGGCGGTTGACGTAAGAGCCATCTTCCTTCCGAACAATGTCATCGGCTAAAAGAAAATAGGGGTTCACAAGATAGTCTTTCAATTCAATTCAGTTCAGTTTATTTTCAAAACTTCGCTCACGGACGAAGCCGAACATTGAATTTCTTCTGTCATGTACAACTTAGCAATTAAAAACAACTATAACTAATGTTTATCACTTGGTCAATGTAACATGTATCTCACAATAAAACTCTAAGTAAAACCTTTAATCATACGTAACACGTCAACTAATCAAAACATCTATGAATAAACATCATAACTTGGTCTTGCCATTTCCACGCATGGGAACACAGACTGCAGCATCTCAACCCGAAAACCTCGCTCCTTTAAGGCACTTTCACACTAGTTGCGTCTTTGCAGATACCATGGTATCTGATACCATGGTCTGATATTCAGATACCATGGTCCGATCGTGGTATCTGAAAAGGGCATCTCACTTTCATCAGTTTTTGTCAAATTGGTGGAAACGAAGTTTGGCACTCAGTGATGTGACTGAATATCAGTTTTTCTTTTGGGATGACTTCGACAAGCTCAATTTTTATCAGTTATCGTGGTATTTGATATTCAGATACCACGGTCCGATCGTGGTATCTGAAAAATTCATCTCAATTTCATCAACTTTTGTCAAATTGGTGGGAAAGAAGTTTGGCACTCAGTGATGTGACTAAACATCAGTTTTTCTTTTGGGATGACTTCGAAATGCTCAGTTTCGGCAATTATCGTTTTTGCAGACCAACCGTATATCAGATACCACGGTTACTGCAAAAACGACTAACTGCAGATACAGTTACCGTGGTAACAGATACCATGGTATCGGCAAAAACGCAACTACTGTCTTGAGTATCGAGCTGCATTTACAAGTGTGTATATTCTTTATAGCTCGTTACAATCAAACTGAACAAGATACGGAGTAAATGGAGAAAAAGAAATAAAGACCAAAAGAGAGAAAAGAAAATTAGCGCATAATGACAAAATGTATACAGCACTACAAATGAAGAAAAACACCGAGGGCGAGTCGATCAGTGGTCATCCCCTGGGCACAAAGTACTGGTAACCACGCGTGTGCGGCCGTTCCAAGAACTTTCTGAACTAGCTTATCTACAGCCTCGTTGGGTTCTACCAGGCTGAATTTCCTTATTAGGTACCTGTTGCGTGTCCACGGTGGCAATTTTAGTAAATATTTTAAGTAACGAAAATATAGTAAGCTTTGAATACGGAAAATCTACGCAAGTGCACTGTCACAAGTTTTATAACAGACAACAGAAGGATGCGTGATTTCAACAGACAGTGCGTAACAGACAACACTTAGAGCGTGTCCGAAAGCTCGGATACGAACGAAAATGCTGAATTAATTCAGCAGTTTACGAAGCATTTCGCTTTCGGACTTAAACTTTCGCTCAGTTAATGCAGCATTAATTCAGCATAAAATTCATCGAAAAATTCAGCGAAGATGCTAAATTTTACGCTGAATTTTCAAGAAGAAACTGGGGAGCTGGCGATTAAGGCTAAATTTCAAAATTAGAAGTGTCAGAGAAGAAATAAAGAACGTGTCCGAAAGCTTTTAGTGCTGTAAATGCTGCATTTAATGCTGCATATAAGGTAAGAGCTTTCGGACGAAAATAAAAATAAATATGCAGCATTAAATGCAGCATTTACAGTACTGAAAGCTTTCGGACACGCTCTTAGGGTGTTATCTGTTGTGTTGGGAAACGTTATACGTGAAATATTATGCAGAACAAGCATTGCCAGGAAGAGCCAAAAAAGCATCTACTGACTTTTTTGTTTGTCGTCATGATGTCGGAAAAATTCAGCAGATGTTTTTTGGCGATTTTTCGGCTGTTCCTGACGGCAACGCTGGTTATGCATAACATTTTCAGACACAACAGACAACATAGAAGTGTTGTCTGTTGCGCGTTGTCTGTTGAAACCGCGCAAAATCTGCTGTCTGTTATGAAACTTCTGACAGTGTGTGTGGGGGGGGGGTCATCACAAGAGGTCATCCCAGACAAAGGAAGGCGATTTTATACGAGATACGTTATGTAATTTTGACTTGTCTTTCGTTTATTGATGTATTTTATTTATGAAATTTTACTGTTATCAGATAAGTAATATTGACCTGACGAGTTGATTGATAGTGCTTGAAGTGTCTTTATTTGTATTGACATATCCAAAGCTATTTTTATGTATTTAAAGATATTACGGATTAAATCATCATTTCATTTCAAAGGAAGAAACCTCGTACACGGAAAAGTTCGCGACAGAACTTCTTCTCGTCGAGGTTTGTAAAGCTCCTCCAGTTTGGAAGACTGGAACGTTCTAACAGAGATAATACATGGCAACGTCCAAATGTCATCTGATCAAGCAACGGAAGGAAATCCTATTCAAATACCAACGGGATTGTAAATCCTGTTGAACTGCTACAACAATAATATTTTCATGACCTATTTTTTTAATTTTATTATTATTATTATTCCTAATAATAAAGCGAACCAAACACTGGAAGACCACCAGACTACAAATCGACAAAAAACAGAGCACAACGGATTCGTCGTGGACCTTATTCGCTTCCAATTTTACATTCTCATATAAGGATTATTCCCCTTATTTCGCTCCGATAAATTAAGATAACGAATTAAGGTAGTACTGAAAATTAAATATTCAAAGATATTGCAACATCCCATGTTACAAGCAGTAAACCCTCTCCCGATTCTCGCCAGTTTCCGGTAAATTTGGGCTTAAGACAAGCTTCTTCTTGGGGCAATCGAGTACACGTTTCTCTTGCTTTACGAATGTAAGAACTGAGACAAATAATAATTTACTGAGGCCCGCTATACAACAAATGATGATGATGATGATGATGAAATTTTATAGAAAATAGTGCAGTAGATAAGAAGATAACTTCGCACAAGGGTCAGAGGGCAAAAAAGTTGCAGTTATACGGGAATTCCTATAACGTCGAGGAAGGTACAAGAAAAATTTACAATATTTGAAATAATAAGCCCTGATCCGTTTTAAATCTTTTAGCCTCAGAATACCAAAAATCCCGGAAAGGTTGCAGACAGAGGGAGAACAAAAACTATTATATAAACTACCAAGGGCTTTTCTGTTATACCTTCCTCTATTTGGAACTATTTTTCCATATCCGACACGAATGGAATCGTGAACAGCCGAAACAGCGTTATCGCAGATTTTTTTTAGAGACTGTGCTATGATCATGCTAAGCTATTTTACGGTAGGGGAATTGGGGAGTTTTTCATTTTGAAAAGAAATACCGTAATCTTTTGGGCTGTTGAATTTAAGGTACTGACATTTAGAAATGTTAACAGAAAGGCCAATTTGGGAAAGACACTGACAAATCGTTTTTATGTTAGATTCGAACCCACTTTTAGTTCGACTTATTAACAGAATGTCGTCTGCATAAGCTATGTAATTAATACTTAGGTCTCCAAGGAAAAATGTTGGCAATAAGCCTGAGAGGCATTCATAAATGGCACTTTTAAAAACAAAAGGAGATAGGACTCTACCCTGTGGTACCCCCTTGCTCACAGGAATGGATTCCGATACCGCCCCTGACCATTTCGCCTGAACAATCGCGTTACGGTACCAAAACCTTAAAACACAAACAATGGAAACAATAACACCCTGACGCTACAAAGAAAGTAGAGCCTGTGAATGTACTACATTATCGAAAGCTCCAGAAGTGTCGATTGCACAAAGATGAACGTCAAATTTTCCAAGAGTCGCCTCCTTGAGAATTGTAGACAGGACTCTATGAGCATGGCTGCAACTGAGTTTTTTTTGAAAACCAAACTGGAAATCGCCTAACTGGCACTTCGATGAGTTTCTGGCACGAAGAGATATTCAAAAATTTTGCTATAGATGCAAGACACTGTAATTGGCCGGAAAGAGCTGCACTGGTTTGGATCTTTTCCTTTTTTTAGGATTGACGTAATAAATGAAAGAGCGGAGTAATAGAAAGAAAGAAAAATGAATTTCAGACAAAGCAAACGAAATACTATGTAAACTTTATAAGACTTAGACAAGTTAGGCGAGTCAACGGCGATTTGTATGTGTTTGAAAGCCCGGGATCTAGAACGACACTCTATGGTTTCGCACTTAGCGGAAGCATCAGTAATGTGGTACTAGTTCGACAGAGCTGAATTAGACTCCCATGGAGGGAGGCCGAGAAGGTATTTTGCCAGTTTATAATATTTTGTCCGAATTTGACTTTTCTCGGAAATGTTTAGCAAATCCCAAAATGGACAAAATAGACCAGAACACTGCACGCTAAGGAATATCGATAAGTATATTCAAATAATGTATACAACGGATACGTCAGCTACGATTCTTCATCAGCGAGATTACTGGTTTGTTTCCTTCCGCGACGTTGACCCTGAAGATTGACAGCCTGACGAGGACCCATGCCAAGAAGGGCCGAAATATCGCTGATGAAGAATCATAGCTGACGTATCCGTTGTATACATTATTTGAATATATGTTTCAAAGTCAGCTTGGGCTCAAAGAATATTTATAATATCTATAAGCTTTATTTGTGGCAAAAGTGATGGTATTCGGGGAAAAAACGGAATCCGACCGGAATCCGGAAATCAAATCGTACTTACATTTCAGGACTCGGAATTCCTCTGCCCCAACCGAGATGGTTTGGTTGGTATACAAAAAACGATCGTGGGCTTCCACTCTTTTAAGCCATTCAATATGAGGTGTGACGTCAGAAGTTACCCGGCATTGAAGTGTTGCAATCGTCCCCCTTTGAACCGTTGTGTTCAAGAAGTAGACGTTGTCAACAGCCGCGTTCTGCAGAATACCTGGAAGAAAACGGAACGGTATAACGATGTTATGCTTGAAATGGCAGGCAAAAAGATTTATCTATCATATCTACAGTGTTGGGCGATATTCGGTAACGAATATCGATATATCGGACCAAATATCAATATCGAATATCGAAACGTAAATATCAATATCGAAAACGGCATTTGTACGTTTATAATTATTGTTAATAATCCAAAATAAGTTTCACTTATATATCCGAAGTTGGAGCGATGTGTTTTTCGTACTTCAGTTTCTATTTATTCGGAGCTTGAGATGATGTAAGATACTTTTTTACGAGGATTGGTTCTTGAATTTTGGCGATACGAGACGTATACTATAGCAAAAAATGGTACCGAAATATCGACATCGATATATTTATATCGAAAATATCGATATACCGATATATCGAAAAGTCCAAATATCGCCCAACAGTACTGGCGATGAACTGACCGATTTGGGACAACTTGCTTTCATTCGTGGAAGTGTTGCGTAACAACATCAACGCCATCTGTGGTCATAAGTCCACGCACGTCATACGAGGTCTATTTCATTCTTAGTGGGACTTGAGAGCCAGAAAGTGTAACGTCAGAAGCTGGATGTTCACCCTTACTAGACAAGTTAAATATTTTAATAAAATTATTAATCAATTGATTCAAATTCTGTAGTTTTGAAAATATGAGCGTGCTATTTCACATAGTTGAGTGTAATGTCATGTAAATGCAAGTTCAAATATGAATGCCATTATGTGTTACAGTTACTGATATGCTGTATTTATTTGTAGGGTTTTGTTCTCTATCTTCAATAAAGCTATTAGCTTAACAGGATGTACACAGTAGTATGCTTATTTGAACAGTTACTTAAATGTGAATAGTGCAGTTTTGTGCTAAACGGTAGAATGAATATTCGAAATACCTATTCAGGTGTTTTCAGAGACCCTTAACTACCTACTCTGCCTAACTGGTAGTTACAGAAAGTGTATGAATCCAAAGTCAACAAACGTTAAAAACAGCATACCTCTACACTGTCAGAAGTTTCATAACAGATAACACGAGGATGCGCGGTTTCGACAGATAATGCGTAAAAGATACACTTCGGATGTTATCTGTTGTGTTTGTAAACGTTATGCATGAAATGTTATGAATTATGTTAAATGTTATAAAATGTTATGCATGAAATGTTATGCATAACAAGGTTTGTTAGGAAGAGCCAGAAAAACATCGATTGACTTTAGTCCTTATCGTCATGATGTCGGAAAACTCAGCAGATACTTTTGTGGCGGTTTTTCGGTTCTTCCTGATGGTAACGCTTGTTATGCATAACATTTTGAAACACAACAGATAACATCCGATGTGTTGTCTGTTACGCATTGTCTGTTGAAACCGCGGATCCTCGTGTTATCTGCTACGAAACTTCTGACATGGTACTGCACCTCGGAACTACAAGCCGACCCGGGAGCATTCTGCAAATCGTGGTAAACACGCAACACGCACAACAAACTTTGTCGGAACAGGAGTTCTATCTTCAATCAACATGACATAAAACAACAAAACATGATGGGGGAGTCCCGATTGACAAATGGCACTTGGGCATTCGAGACTTGACGTCTGTCAACACTGGATCATTAGTGGCGGACGATTTGAACTGCCAAAAACCATGCTGTTGGAATGACTAATTGCTTACTGGCAACCGGTCGCAACTGCTCCTTGGGGGTAAGACAGAGTGACATTCTGACAACGTTCATGTCGAAGTCAAGGGGGGTGAATGAATGAGTGAATTTATTGCGTGAATGAGCCTTACGGCATTTCACAACTAACAAACGAATAAAACAAAAATATAAAACAAACTACAAATCACATCATTTTGTAAAAATAATCCAAATAATAAAAAAAGGAATACCTAACAAAAACATGACTAAACATGAACTCAGACGAACATGAACACAAACACAGACGATAAATTCCATTTACTGAAAGTGAAAGGATAAGCCGCATAATACAAATGGGGAAGAAAAGAAAAGTTTTTAGGAAGATGATTGGCTTCTTTTGAAAAAATGTCAAAGCCAATGGCTTACATCTAGTAAAACCAGTCGAAGTCATGAAGTTTTTACAACTGATATTATACAAAGAACGTGCAATTCACTCCGACAACTCACAACATTCCAGTTCAGCGCTTTCAAGCGGACAAGTTTCTCCAAGTCCGTGTCATTATCAGCGTTTGCCCACAGATACAGTAAAATAAATCGACAAGTTTAGGAGTATAAAAAGCCTGTAATTTGCTTCCCGAGTAATAGAAGTTTTGCATTGAAGAAAGCGAAAGGTATTATTTCATGCTAATTTTGTTTTTTTCCAGTGCGATTCTCTCGAATATTTGGGACTTCGTGATAAATCTATTCCATATTCTGTTCTAGTACCTTACGGATTTACTAGCTCTTTGACACAAGTGTTGATAACGAGACTATGGGGGACAATGGGGGAGCTTCAGTTATTTATTACAGGTTTGTTTCCTTCCCCGAAGTTGAACCATAGGACTGACAGCCTGACGAGGACCCTTGCCAAAAAGGGCCAAAATATCGCTGATGAAGAATCGTAGCTGACGTACCCGTTGTAAACATTGTTTGAATAAATGTTTCAAAGTCAGCTTGGGCTCAAAGAATATTTATTGACCATCACTTCCATACGACCCACCCTTGCAACTGCCACATGAGCTTCCAGCTCTTGTTCTTAGAAACTTCCACTTTCCACTGAAAAATCTGATGCGTACGCGTCGACGCATCGCAAAAATAGAACTTGGTTCTATTCTTGCGTTGTGTTTTATTTGTCTGCGTAAGCTCTGCGTTGCGTCGACGCAAGCGCGACGCAGAGGTTGCGTAGCTCAGTGTGAAAGACTCAACGCGTCAATGTGAAAGCGGCTTAAAGTTCAATGGGCACATCAAACTACCCCAATCCCACTCTGTAACAACCTAGGAACAATGCTTACCCCCTAGCTCAGCAGCTTTTTCAGCAGTTTCCTCTCTGTGATATTTCAAAGCGTCATTTTTTGGGCAAGTACATGCTCAATTTACTAGCTTGGACAAAGATAAAAGTGATGTTTCTTAAAACACTTAGTAGATCTTTATTTCATGCATAAATCAGCTTGTCTAATTCAGATTTGAATAGGCTATTTGTTTTTGAATTATTTTTGTAGCTACGTTATTTTTTATAAACTTATTGCATATTCTGGTGCATTTTATAAAGCAAGTCAATTATGCTTAACAACACTATTCCACAAAGAAAAACTTTTAATAGGCACTTAAAACATGGAACTTCTGATGAAACACTAGAACAATCAGTTAAACTGCATCTGCGGCTTGACTTATTGGTGACATCTCAAATATATCCTTTTCTATCAAGCATTGCTGGGAGTTTTTGAATTTCCTGCCACGATATCCCAGCTCCTAAGATTTGGATCGCCGAAATGCCAGAGAGGTAAAGACAAGGGATAACAAGAAAACGTCCGATTTTCGTAGCGCCGTCTAAAGGAAGTCGGAAATGTTTTTTTGTGGAGCATTTAAGACAAAATAAAGCATTAGAAGTGTCCATTGTGCTTTAAGATCAACTTGACTAGAAGAACGTGCAGGACATGTCAGACTGAGGGCCAGTCATGTGGGGAGGAATGAAAGAGCTAGGCACTAGGGATCTGAACCTAGGACTACTTACGTCCAGAGGATGCCGCATCAAGCACTTGCAGATGGTAGGATGTGTTGATCGATCCGTGGATATTCTGAGCAACGCAGACATAAGTTCCTGTGTCCTCCACAGCGAGGCGGCCAAATAGCAGCGAAGTCATTCCATCCCTTGAGATGTCAGTTTTGGGCAACATCGCATCGTCCTGAATAAAACCAAGAATAAATATTTATTCTTGATAAAACCAAATTTATTTTAATGATTTTGCCAAATTCTTTTTCCGGCACGTAAAAAAATAAAAAAATAAAAAAAATATAAAATAATAACAGTATTATTATTAATAGCAGGTAGCAATCCGTTTCCCCAGTGGTCTGAGTAAAATTATAACAAAGACAGAAAAACTGGAACAACTAATTAAGTTTCAATCTGATACCTGTTGATTCCTATCACGGGTCACGAACTTTACTCTTGGGCAATCTGGGCCCAGTTGCCCATGAACTGGGTGGGTGGGGGAGGTGCAACCTCCGATCCACAACTACAATAAATATCATCGTCCCATGTCCAGCTCTGGTCAAGCTATGAACGTAATTCACTGGGCAATCTGGGCCCATTTGCCCCTGAACCGGATGGGTGTGGGGGGTGGGACCCTCAAAAACCACAACTAGTCCCCAATACCTACAAGTGTATCAAGTTTGAACTTGATACCTGCCTCGGTTCACGAGTTATGAGCTCCACAAAAAACGGTGAAAACCGGAAACCGAAAGCTGCTCCAGCGCTCGCAATACTCTTGATGACTAACTCTCCTTGCCGATGCAAAATTGCCACAGCTGCTCCCAAACATCACCTTGATTGGTTAACACAGGATTGAGTAGTTAGTGCTACGTTTTCTCGTTCTTCTTGAGGATCACAGGCGTGTTTTATGTCTAATAGAGTAGAGTGGACTGTTCCAAGGAACACTCCACTAAAACAGAGCATTCAATGACGAACCAAAAAACTACCACTTGTTTTGATATAACGAAGACATAAAAGACCAAATATGTCATAAAATTTTATTACTAACCTTTTCCCAGTAAGTCCTTGGCACTGGGATTCCAGTCGCTTCACAGGGAAGTTTAACTGAATCGCCAACGTTTCTAGTAATGAATTTCGGTTGGGAAACGGTCGATGGCAGAAAAGCGAGATTCACACGTCTTGAATCGCCTTCATCTGGAAAAAAAAAAATGCAACACATGAACAGTAGAATATAATTTTGATTCCACCCCAGTTTTCAAGCTGTTCAAACAGCCACCACGCTCCTATAATGCAAATGTTGGAAATGGCTTTCGTCTTTACCACCCTATGTAAAAGGGATCCTTACTTTTATGTCTACAAGCTTGTGGAAATAGTTAATTTTATTGTTTTGACATTATTTTGCAACTAACTTTAAATTTCCCGCCAGAATCGAGAAACAAAATCGACAACCATCACGGCAGCAGTTTTCAAATTCGAGCCACAAAAATCTTGTTGGTCGGTGTGGGAGAAGGGAAAAACGCCTCATGTGCCCTGTGATACAAGACAGGTCGTGGACTCCGATCGAAACGAGTTTAGCAAGTTTCTCACAAGCCGCACAGGTCGTGTTCCACCCTCCTTACCGTAGTTACTACGCATGACCTCACGAATCTGGCTTCTTGGCATCAAGGCTGAAACGCATTTTCCTATGTCCGTCAAAACAACATGCCGCCGGCTGATCGGACCAAGCACGTAACACAGATCGTAGTTACCAAGCTAACTACGCTCCCGAGCGTGGTAAGCAAATAGTTACCATTAGTTACTATTTGAAGAAGGTTGGAACGGTCAGCGTAGTAACTTTTCACGAGGTTGGAACGAAAATAGTAAACTACTAGTTAGGCTACTATTGTTAGAAGGGTGGGAACTGAAAATTTCCTGAGCTTCGCTTCATTAGCCATTATAACGCACGCTTTTGTTGAAATTCAAATTCTCCGCATCGTAGTGAAATTGTGGGGCCATCAGTGCATATTTTGAAAGTCCCTGCTAGGGCCCAAGATGAAAAATAAAAATCACTTTAGTAAAAACAATTCAGTGTATTCAAATTCAAGACACAACGATAGGCTGGCTTTTCAGTTAAACTTTAAACCCTGGTAGCACCGACCGAGGAATACACATCCTAAATCCCAAATCCTAAATAAAAATGAAAGCTAGGGCCCAAGATGAAAAATAAAAATCCCTTTAGTAAAAATAATTCAGTGTATTCAAGTTCAAGACACAAAGATAGGCTGGCATTTCGATTAAACTTTAAACCCTGGTAGCACCGACCGAGGCATACATATCCCATTCCGAATTGCCAATCCCTTCAGTGCTCACTGTCTAATTTGAAACCATAATCTCTATTGATACTGCTACTGTTCTTTTGACGCAGAAGAAAACTGCAGTGTCATACATTGTATTTTGGAACTTGCAATTTACGTCGTGAGATACTTTTCTATTCAACAAATGAAAGGAGTTGAAAGGTTAGTTCCCACGGTCTATTGTCAGCGACAGGTAATCCTTTTCTTCCGAGTTTTACTGAACATATTATAACAAGTCAAAGGTTGGAATGGGATCCCAAACGGAAGAGCTATAGATAGATTTATTCAAATAATGTATACAAAGGATACGTCAGCTATGATGATTCATCAGCGATATTTCGCTATTATTACAGGTTTGTTTCCCTCCCCGACGCTGGATCTGAAGATTGACAGCCTGACGAGGACTCTTGCCAAGAAGGGCCGAAATGTCGCTGATGAACATTGTAGCTGACGTATCCGCTGTGTTCATTATTTGAATAAATGTTTCAAAGTCAGCTTGGGCTCAAGGAATATTTAGTTATTAGATAGTCCTTCAGCCCAAGCTGACTATGAATCATCTTTGACGGTGCAAAACGGATAAGTCAGGTTAGTTCTGACTTCTTCGGAAGAGTTATTTTCGGATCCAGGCGATTTTAGATTTCTGTCGAATTTCCGGTTTCGAATCTCCGGGCGGACCTGTCGAATCATACATCTGATGGTGTATCTGACGCAATCAAACAGCTACAGTAGAGGTATGTTTATTTGAACGTTTGTTGACTTTAAACTATGCCACTTTCATGCACTTGCTGTGACTAAAGTTAACTACCAGTGAGTTAGAGTAGGCAAGTAAGGGCCTCTGAAAACACCTGAATAGATACTTCGGATCTTCATTCTACCATTTAGCCCAAAACCTGCACTGTTCACATTTAAGTAACTGTTCAAATAAGCATACCTCTACTACAGATCGGACGTTCAAGTTTTTGGCCCTGTGGTGATACTATGAATGGCCTAATCCGGGGCATGGTTGCAGTCAACAGCCGGAACAATTTCCGTCGGATGCCGGCAGACTTGATTTATGTTCAGATTAATGCCCCATTTGCGGTAGATTCCGGTCAGAAAAATAATCAGACGAGAAAACAAAATGAACAACGCGTTCACTTACCTTATTTGGCCATTCCAACTAATAATTCAACCGGATTCTTGACTTTCGGCCGATCGAACTAGTGATACGGTTAGAAAAGTAAGTTCAGACTAAGCATTAGAAATTCATAGGTCGGATGCCGGCAGACTTGATGTATGTTCAAACGAATGTCCCGTGTGCGGTAGATTCCGGTCGGACAAATAATCAGACGAGAAAACAAAATGCTCAACGCGTTCCCTTAATTTATTTGGCCACTCCAACTAATAATTCAACCGGAGTTTCGACTTTGGGCCGATCGAACTAGTGATGCGGTTAGAAAAGGAAGTTCAGATTCAGCACTACGAATTCATACAGTTACTACCGACAAATCGATTGATCGGATTATCAATCCGCGCCGGATTCCAGTCAAAATTCCGACCGGTGAGATAATGATGTATAGCTAGGTTTCTGCGAGTGGGCAACCTTTCGGGAATTCACCGCTGCAAGCAAAAACAAAATAAACATAATAGTAGGTTTTCTTATTTGACGGTGCAAAAAAGAATAGGTTTCCTTTTTCTATTCAAAAAATGTATACAACGGATACGTCAGATACGATACTCATCAGCGCTATTTCGGCCCTTCTTGGCAAGCGTCTTCGTCAGGCTTTCAATCTTCTTTTCAATCAGGTTTGACTAGGTACAAGTTTGTTTCCTTCCCCGACCTTAACCCAGAAGATTGACAGCCTGACGAGGACCCTTGCCAAGAAGGGCCGAAATATCGCTGATGAAGAATTAGCTGACGTATCCGTTGTGTACATTATTTGAATATATGTTTCAAAGTCAGCTTGGGCTCAACTTTTTCTTTTTTTTTTCGTTCTAAAGACCTTGGTTTTGTTTTACTTGTAATGGTATTGGTTGAAATATATATTTGCTACACCATAACCTTTCTTGGTGAAATTCCTTACCGTTCTGAAATGACTCAAGGATATAACTATGTCGAGACTATTCCGTGTGCACAGCCGAACCCCGGAAGTTCGGAGCCCCTCACTTACGGAAAAAAAGCTTCCAAGAAAACGCAAGAATGCTTGTTCCGGTGGCGACCAGAAAAAAAAGGAAAACTTACCCAAGACTATTAAATCCAGAAATACGTTTTCGGATCCGAATCCATTCACCCCCGTGCACAAATATCTTCCGCCGTCGTCTTTCCGGACATCCTTGATCCGCAAAACATTTCCGACTACTTTATCCGGAAAAAATCCGAGTGCATCACTTCACCATCCTTACTCCACTCAACGAGAAGATTTCCGGATTTCGATTTCACCGGACAGGCGAGTTTTACGTCCAATCCAACTCCGGTAATCACTTGGCTCTGGTATGCCTCAAGCTGTAAGCGAGGCGGCTCTGAAAAGTATATCAAGCATAAAGCAGAAATATGAAACGTTTCCCGACCGATTTGCGATCATGCTACGTCAACTGTTGGAAATTTTACACAATTGCATCACAAGAAATTTTACACAATTAGATCACAATTATATTCTATTTACGACCTACCAAATCCCTTATAACTATTTCTCCTTCCTGACTAAATCAATCATTAGCAACAAACCAATCACGCATTCGCATTTTCAATCGATCTCTGATTCCTCAAAAAAAAGATCCCCCTTCAAGGTATCTCAACTCGCGCCTTCGCTTTGCCTCGGATCTTTGCCTATTTTATTTTTCTTGGCACTTCGAGGTGCCTAAGATCTTTGTATCCCATTGAGTGCCTCCTAATTAATTTACAATCTTCCAGATGATCTCTTAATTATTTTTACAACGGCCTTAGACAACAGACACAATAATAAATCCCCTCTTTGCTGACTGATAGATTCCCCCGAAAAAGGTTCAAGGCACCGAAATCCTTTATTCACACCTTCTCATGCGCCTCGGGTGTTTCCTATCTCACGTTTTCCAAGAATGTTGGAGCAAAGATGGTGCGTTGTCCGCAGTTGAGCCGTTCATGTAATGAGAGTTGAAAGCGAGTTTCAACGTACATCTGGTCACTATGTATATTGGGACAAGTAATAATAAATTCGAATAATTGTTTGATTTATTTACTCAAGAACTTGATTACAGACAGAAGCACGACCATCAAAAGTATTCGCTGAAGCCCATCCTATATTTTTAAAATGGCGTCTACCGAAAATCTTTCTCTATTAACGAGGACGTTGATGGAGACCTCGTGCTGTGAACTTTATATTTTTGTACTGTCCCCTCTACCCAGACGTCCGTGAGTCGGTCCGAGGGGAACACTGCACTGTAAAAAGTTTCTAAGGATTAAAATTAACTGATTTCTCCGAGTAAGGATTAAAATTAACTGTAGTATTCGCTACTGGGATAAATCTTATCTCTATTGAGATAAGATTAATCCGAATTAGAGATAAGATTATCTTTTATCTTTCCTCTACTAACCAGGCCAGGAGGTGGGTTTTAAGGTTTTCTGTAAATATTTTGAAAATCTTCGTTTACTTTCCATACTGTCTTCGACGACCTCTTCAAGCTATTTAGTTGAATTGATTGATTGTTTGACAAGATTCTATCCTAATTAATTTACAATCTACCAGACGCCTTCTACGTAGCCTACTTGGACGACGAACGATGACAACAACAACTAGGCATTCCCTTTTCTAGGCGATAATATATTACCACACAAAAAAGTTACAAGGCATTCCAGTTCTTTATATGCGCCTTCGATACGCCTCAGGTCTTTTCTATTCTATAATATACTACATTTAAAAAGCTTCCGACTCAACATGCCATATTTGTCGAATCGATTTCAAATAGTGGACTTTCCGTGTGATTTGTGGTACCTCTATGCGCTTGAATCTGTGTTGTATGCCTTACGTGAAAGATATATGATTTTTTATTTTGTTCAGGCACTAAGCAGTCTTCACCAAATTCAAACTGCCCACTGAAAAGCCGCGTTTGTGTCGAGATCAAATGTCCCGGGTCATAGTAGAATTTTCGTTGTGGGGACGACAGCAGATATTCTGAACGTCATAACTGGAGCAGATAGTGGAAAATAAAAAAATCCCTTAGCAGAATCCAAATAACTCAGTGTATTCGATTAAATGACACAAAAATAAGTTGGCTTTTCAGTTAAAATTTAACAAACCGCTGATTTCCACAGAAAACATCCCCATTTCCAAGGTTTCTAAACCTCTCTAGCAATATATTCCCCCACAAAAAAGCTCCAAGTCATTCCAATTCTTTGTTTGCGCCTTCAACATCCTCGGTCTTTTCGTTTTTTTATCTTTCCATATCCTACATTTTAAAAGGCTTTTGCCTCTACATCTCATTAAAAAAAAATCCGTCCTAATTAATTAATGATTCATCAGATGCCATCTACGTAGCCTACTTAACAACGAACGTAGACAAACCAGACATTCCCTATTTATAAATGAAATATTCCCACACAAAAAAAACAAGACATTCTAATTCTCCGTTCACGCCTTCGACGTGCCTCAGATCTTTTCTATCCCAGGCTTGACAAGATTCTATCCTAATTAATTTACGACCCACCAGATGCCCTCTACGTATTTTCTACTCGTTAGAAATGACGCCTCCTTGGAATGCGGAAAGCGTTAGGCCTGTTTCTCCGTCAACAGGTCGTGACCCCCCCCCCCCAAGTCCGTAGAGATAGAAGTTCGCTTGGTGAGATAGGAGAGGGAATAGGAAGTTGGTGCATAAACTATCTGTTAATCATCCAGTCCGGGAGCAGAGTGCAGAAATCATCCAGTTCCGGAGCAGAATGCAGAAATATTTTCCTCCAGACTGGATCCTGTGACGGATCAGTGTAAGCCCAACCCAAGAGCAAAGCGAAGTGTACGGTTTCACAATCCCCCCCCCCCCCCCCCAGGTTCGGATCCAGGAATCCGGGAATCGGACCAAAAAGTACAAAATAGACATAGATCATAGGTTAAAGCCTTTAAAAACGATTATTTTTGTATGTTTCGGGGGGGGGGGGGCAATCCCAATAATGCAGTGTCTTCAGTTTAATGATACAAAAATAAGTTCGCTTTTCAGTTAAACTTTAACGATAACTAATTATTCATTCCTCCGTTCCCTGTTTTGCGGATTCCTTGTCTACCATCATCTGTTTTCTATCCCGTAATGGCCTCGCACCTCTACGCCCCTGGGCCTATGGGAAAGACTTTAATGATGCCAACTTAAATGTTCCAGATGGTGGGATGCTGTAAGGAAATACGATTTTTCCTGCACCTATTGCTTGGGAGGGAAATATAAAATTTAAATTCTCCTTCCGCAGATCAAATTGTAAAATAAACGTAATGCTTTTTTTATGTTGGTAGTTGATCTTAATTACCGTCCTTCCCACGTGTGACTCCACCTAAGAATCTCAGAACCACTAGCAAGACGATGAAAATAAGGGGCAAGCGCTCGAAAGGATGGTGTGAATGGAGTTACTCTTAAGTTGGGAGTTTATTTTCTTATTTTTTTTTGTTTTTTCTTAGATTTCTTTTTTTTTCTTTTTAAATTTCGGTATGAAAGGTTAGTTGAGAGAGAGTGTTCTTGTCCTTTTTTTTATGAAATTTGATATAGGTTGAGAATCAGAGGATTGCAGTAGTCCATCATCAGGCTTCTTGAGCCTTCCCCGGGCGGTTGCG
This sequence comes from Branchinecta sandiegonensis, assembly GCA_030848855.1. Taxonomy (NCBI): domain Eukaryota; kingdom Metazoa; phylum Arthropoda; class Branchiopoda; order Anostraca; family Branchinectidae; genus Branchinecta; species Branchinecta sandiegonensis. The sequence continues at coordinate 8,026,388 of JAUPMV010000019.1, forward strand.
TGTTTTTATAGTTTATTTTGTATTTAGTAGTAAATAAAGTAAGTCAAGTCAAGTCGAAGTGAAGTCAAGTCAAGATTCTGGCCCGGGTCTCAACTGCATTAGAAAGTCTCGACCAAAAAGTTCTGAATAATCTTACAGTCTCGGTTATTTGCAAGTAAGGTTCTTCCGTCTGTTTCTTCCGAAGTGTTATTTTGTTATGTATAATAGCCCTAGTTGGCCGGTATTGGATTCAAATAAATAAATAAATAAAGAAACTAATGGCTTCACCACTGTCAATAATTTAAAGGTATTCTGTCGATTGTCCTGTCCACTGGATCAGTCGGTCTGAATCTGGTGAACACCGGGAAGCTGCTAACAGACAAAACTGTATAGCGACGGAGACCGACATAATCCGGTGAAGACCGGAAAACTGCGAACGGACAAGTATGAGGACGAGGTTCACACAGGGATAAAAGAACATGCCGGATCAAGATATGCTGTTAAATTTTTGGCTCAGGTTAACGGCTCGGCCGGATTTCGGTGAAAACAGGAAACTGGGCCCAGGAACACGCAGCTCTGTAGACATAAAACGGAAAGAATGGCGTCGAGAGAAAAATCCATCGTCATGTAAGGAATATTTTCAAGACAACACAAACGCGGAAATACTCTTGATGACTAACTCTCCTTGCCGAAGCAAAATCGCCGTGTACCTAGCGGAAGAGCCGGAAGTGGCACCACAGCTGTCCCGAACGAGCGCCGTGATTGGTTGACACATGATTTTACTTGTTGAGTTTGAGTCGTTAGTGAGACGTTTTCTCTTTCTTCCTGAGGATCAGTGGCGTGTTTTGGACTTAGTCATATAGAGTATTTAGGCAGAGTACAGCCTCTGTTGTCCACGGGCAGAGTCCTTGGGTGAATATAGTTTCCCCCGAACCTCCAAAGCAACACAAATCTAAAAGGTTAATAATCACCAATAAATATTTTTAAATCCTTACCATTGGCCCTGACGACTGAAAATACGACCAGGTAGAGAGCAAATGCAAACAGTGCCATACCCATTCCTGAAAGAAAGATTTATTGAGGTCTACACTTGGGTATAAATGGTAGGTAGGATTTTAAAGATTCATATTATCTTCAAATTAATCGACTGAAATGATTCACCATAAGATCCTGTCAGGCTCCTGGGGTGAAACGGATTCGATAATTTAAATTTATGGAGGTTTTTCATTCAATTTCAAAAGGACTTGAAAAAAGGAGGGAGTCGCTTTTGAGTGTTTGTTTTTATCGGAATATTACAGAACCGGTTGACGGTTACTCAAATCAAAGCTCATGTTCAGTTAAAGATGTGTTCCACAGAAATCATTCACGGAATCAGCTATTTACTGTGGTGATTATTATCTTCAAATAATGTTTACAACGGACACGTTAGCTACGATTCTTCATCAGCGATATTTCGGCCTTTCTTGGCAAGGGTCCTCGTCAGGCTGTCAATCTTCTGGGTCAACGTCAGGGAAGGAAGCAAACCTGTAATCTCTTTCTCCCAAGAAGGGCTGAAATATCGCTGATGAAGAATCGTAGCTGACGTATCCGTTGTAAACATTGTTTGAATATATGTTTCAAAGTCAGCTTGGGCTCAAAGAATATTTATGTGATTATTATCATATCTGGAACGAAAATAATAGTGGTAACAAGCGATACATATTCCGTGACGGGATTTCCTGCTGAATAGATAGTTAAGGGCGATTCTGGCGGTCTGGAAAGCTGCGCGAGCTCTTGCGCCGGCTGTTCTTGCGACTTCAGCTAAAAGTCGCTTCGCTTTCCAGAGCTGTTCTCGCGCTACGCTAGTTTCCGCCAGCACTTGGAAAGCGAATCCACTTCGCGAGTGGAAAGTGGTTTTGGCAAGTCAGCGAGAAGTTGTAAAGGCGCAACGACTTTTTGTTTGTTCTTGCGCTCGGCGGATTCTCGCTTTGCTTTTCGGAAAGCGAATCCAAGAGATCGCCAGAATCGCCCTTTATTTTCACTTTAAATGCGCACGACCATCTTTAGTAAATTGTAACGATCCTCCTTTGAAACGAAGACGATATGAGGGGAGGAGCTATTTTTCTGATCACACGACAGTGATGAGCAAAAATCATTACAGAATTGCGACAATCGTAAGTGATAATCAGTCCAAGGAATGCAGCGTAAGTTGCGACAACGAGCAAAAATTCGCTTATTCTTCCAATTCTTCATCTTTTGTTTATTATTTACTTATTAACATTAAAAGCCGTAATGAGCCATGGTTAACACAAAGATACAAAAAATAACGAACGTCCATTAAACATAGTCCGAACAAGCCCAATAGATAAATTTCCAATAATACAATTTAATGAACAACCCTATGTTCTTGATTAGCACTGAATTACACTAAAACCAACAAAAAATCTACAAAAAGTTGTCTATGTGCCATAACCAAACTATCCAACCTTCCCAAATTCTTTATCCTCGAAAAATTCATACCCCTCAAAACTATCTCCACCTATTTCTGCCTTTCCAAACACACCGAATAAATCTCTATTATTTTCTATTTCAGAATCACCATGTGGTTTAGTTCATTTTGGTCCTCCAGTGATCATTGCCAGGAAGGGCCGAAATATCGCTGATGAAGCATCGTAGCTGACGTATCCGTTGTATACATTATTTGAATATATGTTTGGGCTAAAGGAGTATTTATCACTACCATCAACGTTCAACTACAACTCTGCTAGTATATGTGTAAAGGCTACTGGAGAACCCCCAAAATCGAGGGATCCCTCTACTTATGCCCCAAATAAAGAAAGACTGGTCAGGATGGCCATAAAACCCATGGTCAGGACTAGAGACTAGTGTTGGGCGATATTTGGATTTTCCGATATATCGATATTTTCACTTTCGATATTCGATAATCGATTATTTCTTAAGCATGTTTCGCTATACGATACGTCTCGTTTCACCAAAATTTAAGAACAAAATTGTCGTTAAATAGCATCTTGCAGATCATCTCAAACTCCGAATAAATAAGAATAATTAAGGAAAGCATATTGCTAAAGTTTTGGATATATAAATGTAGGTTATGTTGGATATCGTTTTCGATATCGGTATTTACGTTTCGATATCGATATTTTGTCGGATATATCGTTATCGATATCGAATATCGCCCAACACTACACGGCAAAAAGTTTCTCCGTATAAAAATTAAAGTTAACTGCAGTATTTGCTACTCGGATTCATCTTATCTCTATTTGGTATGAATCTTATCTGTGTAGAGATAAAGATAATCCGAGTAGCAAATACTGCGGTTAACTTTAATCTTTATACGGAAAAACTTTTTACGGTGTACTACAGCCTTCATACCTGCCTTCTGCCAGCTAAACCTCCCCTCAACGTAACACAGTTGCATATTCGATCTCCACCGAGACCAGACTGGTTTTCAGAAACTCATCTGTTTATTTACACATCTTAGTAAACGGAGTGGGAGAAGGGAATGTCTATAAACAATCTGAATGTTTGGCCACTACTCTAAACACTTGGGTCGATCATATCCACAGTGATGAAAAATGTAGTAAAAACATGTCAGGTAAGTTTATTTCTTGAAGGGATCAGGTAGGGAGGGATATCCCACCAGATTTTCATACAGAAATGGATAGCGACTGTTATGTCCAGAAATTGTGTGTATTTATTCCAATCTTTGCCTTATTTTTCTTTTTTATGGAAGGTTCGGTAAATAAATATAATAATTTTACGGAATGTCGGAAGAGTTGTAGACTACGCTACTATTATAAACATCTGGGCCGAATTATTTCATATCATACCTCTCCTAACCCTAGATGAAAAACATAGCAGACATCTGATATGATTATTTGGTAATGACGCTGATAGCGCTATCTCTATTCTTCTCGTCGACATCCTACATTCACTGCCTTAGAAACATCTTCGAGGATAGCAAGTTGTACAAGGTCTGATCTTCGGCAAGAAGACGGCCACTTCACAATATAACAATCCTGTTAGTTTGTCTTGCTTCCTCGTTATATGACAACTCTTAAAGTTTAACTGAAAAGCCAACTTATTTTTATATAATTTTTATTTTCACTAGTTACTCTATTATGACGTTCAGAATGAGCGTGTTCCACCCTTTAAACAATAGTAACTATTAGTTACTATTTTCGTTCCAACATCGTGAAAAGTTACTACGCTGACCGTTCCAGCCTTGTCGAAATAGTAACTAATCTGCTTCCCACGCTCGGTAGCGTAAGCGTGGTAACTACAAATCTGTGTGATGTTACTGCCGGATTAGCCGGTGGCGCGATATTTTGCTGAAAATAGAAAAATACGTTCCAGCCTTGACGTCAAAAAGCCAGAATTCGTGACGTCAGGCGTATTAACTACGGTAAGTAGGGTGGAACACGCCCAATCTATGGCCGAACTCAAAATCCACTGTGACGCGGAAATTTGAATCTCAATACCAACACGGCTTTTCATTGACCAGATAGTCAGAAGTTTCATAAGAGACAACAGAGGGATGCGCGGTTTCAACAGACAGTGCGTAACAGACAACACTTTGGATGTTATCTGTTGTGTTGGGAAACATTATACATGAAATGTTATTCATAACAAGCATGCCAGGAAGAGCCAAAAAGCGACTACTGCCTTTTTTGTTTGTCGTCATGATGTCTGAAAAATCAGCAGATGCTTTTTGGCGATTTTTTGGCTTTTCTGTTGGCAACGCTTGTTATGCATAACATTTTCAAACACAACAGTTAACATCCGAAATGTTGTCTGTTACGCATTGTCTGTTGCAACCGCGCATCCTTATGTTGTCTGTTATGAAACTTCTGACAGTGCAATGATCAGCTCGTGGAAGGCAGCTCACTGCGTGAACACTTATTTTTCGTAAATCGTTTTCGTCAAGCATACAACACAAGTACCTACAAGCGCATAGAGTTACCACAAACTTGACAGGAAAATTGCAATATTTGAAAATTGATTATTCGTGAATAGCGGAGCAACGAAGTAATGCATTTTCATCAAGTCTTCATATGTGTTTATGTGTTTTATTTATTTTCTTCATTTACTCCGCTTTTTGAAAATGGCGGGTCATACTTACGTACTTCTGTGAATAAGTGATGGGTAACTCGATTCTCCTACCTCAGCCCTTTTCCGTTATCCTTTAAGTATTGTTCAAATAGGTGTAAAACGGCGTATACAGTTTCGTCTTTTCCTCGGGCGTGCTGTAATAAGCTGTACAAGGAGAACAGACACCGGTTCTATTTTGTCATATGCAGAGCCAATGGGATCGCTTGGTTGGGCTCTGCCAGCTTCTCCAGGGTTGCCACGGGGAGCACAAAAGTTCTGCTTTCTTGGAAGTTGAAGTACCGTAATAACTTTTCTTCGAAAGAATACGTTCTGCTAGGTTACGACTGCTTATTGTTAGTCCGAGGAGCACAGCTGCCCATAAGTTAATTTAGTAGTTCTTTACAACATAATCGCCGTCAAATTGTACATCTGTACTTCGAGTACTACCAGGGACCCATAAATTTCCTGCAATGACTCGACATTCAGGGGGCTTGTCATTTCCTATGCTTCTATGTTGCTATGTTGCCCGAGCCTCACCTAGTTTCCAAAACTTCCGCTTGGGTCAAATTGGCGTTCTTGCTCAGATAGACAAAATTGCCAGCGTGCCACCATGTACCTAAGCTAGGACAAAAGATCCAGGATGCTCTTCCACTACAGAAAAATATTCCTAGTTCAGCACAACAGCTGCGAAAAATTTTGTCTATCTGGATAGTCGGGTATTTTATACCCGTGGGTATTTCTCGAACTATCTGACGCTCGGTCAAGAGCGCATCAGAAATCTCTTATTGACAAGCCCCCTGAATGGCGAGTCATTACAGGAAATTTATGGGTCCCTGGTAGTACTAAGAACCCTTTTTCCCATCTTTAGAAGCTCGAAAAACTGTATCACTGTTGCAACACTGAACGTCGCATGGGTAAGAACCCTTTACTTTAAAGTTTGAACAAGTGTTTGTTGTAAATAAGAAGCAAACATCACGTACAACGCTACCCAGTTTTCTCCATATCCTGTTAATTCTTATGCCCAATTTTTACGTAGTTTCGTCCCATCATTTATTTCTGGTCATATGTCATAGGTATTTTGTTTCGTGTCTGTGTATTTCGTAAATTTGTATTCCTCCTCTAGCTTTTAGCTATTTGGATTGAACTTGATTGATCGATTGATTGATTGATTCGAAGAATGCTTTATCGTGGCTGCTATCATACCCTGTGTTACCGTGTAGAAACTGTAGCCCTAACTACCGAATCCTGAAAATTATACCGAATAAATTAACGAATCCCAATCATGATACCGAATAATTTTGGACCGATAGCCTATTCGGGATTCTGTGTCACTACCGAATCTCCAAAAACATACCGAATAGTTCTGGCAAAAAAATTACCAAATAATTTCAGCAAATTCGTTCACCGAATTCGTAATAACTATCGAATCCTGCAATTATACCGAATCCCGATCATTATCCCAAATAGATTTGTACCGATAGCATATTTTGGATTCTGTATAACTACTGAATCCCCGTAAATATACCGAATAGTTCTTGTATCGAAAAAAATAGCAAACAACTTTAGTGAAAATCATTTTATTAGGAACAAAAATAAGACAAGTTCATGATGAACACGACAATTATTTTAGTGCACCCCGACCCAACTGACCACCCCATAAGATGAGTACCTGCCGTCCAAAACCCGGGTTCTGTTTGAGACCATAAATCGCCCATTATTTAGGAGAAGGTCCATAAATCTGCCCAGTTGTCCGGACGGATTTGTTTAAGTCTCATAAATTTCTTCAGGCAAAGAGCACAAGTGATGCATAAAAATTTACGATAGGTGACGCCGGGGGGCTTATGGCTATTTATATGACCGTCTTGGGTGTGTTTTCTGTCGCCATCGGGCATGGACTGTGGAAAATTTGTCCGGGAAGCAATTTTATTCTTTGGATTTTGTATACTTCTTTGCAAAACATGAACAAAAATAATCTCTTCTTTGTATTCTCTGGCTTTGTAGATAAAAAAATATAACTGTTGCCACTCTTTACTGTGTTTTCTTGGTAGGTTCAGTTTATACTGTCGTCGTTCTTGTTTGAAAACAGATAAACAAAACCTAATAAACCGGACACTACGAAGAAAAATGTATACTTCGCACCAAGGGGGGGGGGGGGGGTAGGGGGTTGACCCCCCCCCGAAACATGCAAAAAAAATAATTTTTATAGGCTTTTCCCTCTGATCTATGTGTTTTTGTAGTTTTTTGTCCGACCAGCAGGCAGCCCCCCCCCCCCCCCGAAATAAATTTCTGGATACGGCCCTGCTTCGCACCTAAACTGTCACAAGTTTCACAACAGATAACACGAGGATGCGCGGTTTCAACAGATATTGCGTAACAGATAACACTTCGAATGTTATCTGTTGTTCTTCCAAATGTTATGCATAATAAGCGTTACCATCAGGAAGAACCGAAAAACCGCCAAAAAATATCTGCTGAATTTTCCGATATCATGACCATAAGGAATAAAGTCAGTAGATGCTAAGTAGGTAAGTAAGTAAGCAAAGTATTCATTACCCGTATTTTTCACTTAGAACAAAACGGAGTAAAGAAGAAAATAAAGAAAGAAGAAAAAAAAGAAGAGAAATTTAAAGCACAACACAAATACAGACACATGACATTTACATAACAGTTACGCAATCAAGAACTATAAAAGTGTCGAAACCAGTGGTGGTTCTATTTCCCCTGGAAATTTGAAATTACCCGATTTACTGCGATACTAGGGTCCGCAATCTGGTGCTTTTCAATCATGTAAGTGTTCCTCGTCCACAAGGGACAACGCAGCAGAAAGTTTGCAAACCTGAAGTAAATATTCTTTGAGCCCAAGCTAACTTGGAAACATTTATTCAAACAATGTTTACAACGGATACGTCAGCTACGATTCTTCATCAGTGGATGAAGAATAATGTAACAAAGATTACAGGTTTGTTTCCTTCCCCGACGTTGACCCAGAGGATTGACAGCCTGACGAGGACTCTTGCCAAGAAGGGCCGAAATATCGCTGATGAAGAATCGTAGCTGACGTATCCGTTGTAAACATTGTTTGAATAAAACCTGAAGTAAAGGGACCGGAGCTTACGTTGCTATATTGGCTCTTCCTAACAAAGCTTTTTATGCATAACATTTCATGCATAACGTTTTCGAACACAACAAATAACATCCGAAGTGTTATCTGTTACGCGTTATCTGTTGAAACCGCGCATCCTCGTGTTATCAGTTATGACACTTCTGACAGTGTAGGACTGCGCTGGTCTTTCTTCATTATCTTTATAGGAACAAGTTCGAGGTTGTCAAAATTCGAGGTTGGATACCCCTCCTTTATGTGAAAATTTGTTGTTATCATGTCAAAACGTTTGTCCAAAAAAAAGTTTTTTTTCGTTTAATGTTTTCCGTTCGTATCTTCGTCTATAACTCCGCTGTCCGAAGTTTGACAGCCTGACGAGGACCCTTGCCAAGAAGGGCCGAAATATCAGTACCAAAGCATCGTAGCTGACGTATCCGTTTTACGCATTGTTTAAATATATGTTTCCCAGTCAGCTTGGGCTCAAGGAGTATTTACTCGATGTAAGAGGGTTATTTCTTAAGATGGTTATACATATGTCGTTATTACTGGTATTTACTAGTTTCAAGCCATTTAGAATGAATACGGTCAAAAGTGATGCGAAACACTTAATTTTCTTCGACCTTGGATATGCAAATCCGGACATATTCCGCCTTTTTTCCTGGTGTAAAGATTGTTGCGATTTGTTTGAGGAAAACGCTAGCTTGTCCGAGGGGTTGCTCAACTGATGGGCACCACTGTACATCCTTCCGTGGGCACTGGCTGGGAAGATTTGGGCACCAGACACTTACTATCCACTATTACATTACACTTATTATTTATATATTTATTTATTTTTGACCCTGTGAAAAGGCAGAATACACTGTAAAAAAAAAATCTTGCTACTGGGATTAATCTTGTCTCTAGAAAGATAATCTTATCCCTAATTCGGATTAATCTTATCTTAGTAGAGATAAGATTAATCCCAGTAGCAAATACTATAGTTAACTTTAATCCTTACTCGGAGAAACTTTTTACAGTGTAGCGGAGTCCAAACAATGAACAAGAGGGTATGAGAGTAAGCAAACGCTCGATTTTACCTGTAATTAGAAAGGCGAATGGAGTCAGCTCACAAATAGTCGGTTATTACATCCGCTCAGTATGCATATATTAATGTACTTCCGCACACGTAGGGTACAGGCCTAGGAAATATAAGCTCGAATCTAAGTAACTGGAAATGTTCAAAGGCGTGTGTAATACACCAAGGTAAGTGTGCCAATCAGAAAATAACGGTTTGATCCTGGTTTTATCTTTATTGACAGTCGGATAAAAGTGTACGCTAGTTACTCAGGATTAGAAGTTTTTCGATTACCAGAAAAATACAAATAAATGTTCAATGTAGGATTCTGTATTTTTTTTGTCCGGAAACGATGATGGTGAAACTGAATTACGTAGGCTACTGCGGGTAAGTAAAGGGAAATATTTAGATGTTCCTACGGCCCAAGCTGACTACGAATCATATTTGACGGTGCAAAACGGATAAGTCAGCTACATTTTATTCGAGCAATATTTCGGCCCTCCTTGGCAAGGGTCCTCTTCAGGCTCAAGCCGCTCAAGCTGGAAAATAAACTTGTGGAAAAACAATTTAAGATTCTTCCTTAAATATCTACTTTTGATAACTTCTTCTCTGAAAGTTGGTTGGGGTTACAGCTGGTGCTGTGATTTTATTCTGGACTCGGCGACTGTTTTTGTTGTTCGATTGGGTCGTCGAAAAGGTAGAGATCCTTCTGCATTTTGGTTTTAGAGTCCCTGTCTCTTCTTCTTCTTTCCAGCTAAGATGGATACTTGTTGGCGGCATGTATGGGCGATTAGTTCCGTACTTCGGTGATAGATGTTCCTACGGCCCAAGCTGACTACGAATCATATTTGACGGTGCAAAACGGATAAGTCAGCTACATTTTATTCGAGCAATATTTCGGCCCTCCTTCGGCGGATACTTCATCGATTTTTTTTGATTTTTTTTTATTTTTATTTTTTTTATTTTTTTTTTTGGGGGGGGGGGCTACCCTACTCGACCTTTTCAAATTGTCGCATATCTGTCTGTATCTGCAATCTAACCATGTATTCGTAACTCTCTTTAGATTTCGAGCCTACACTGATAACCTCTACTTCGTACCATATTTCACAAAAAAACAAGTGAATTCCAAGTGATGTATGTTCTTTTATGTGATAATTGTATATATTCAAGTTTTTTTTCATTCAAGTTTTTTAACACATGAAATGTAATGGTCGATGTATTTAGTGCCATGTCGGCGCCACGAGTTAGATCAATAAAATATTTATCTATCTATATATCTATCTATCTATCCACTACAAACCCTTGTACAAACCAAACACCCCCATCAAAAACGCATCGTACCTTATCCACTCAGGCCAAAACTATTATTCTCGCCATTTAGTCTAATTCGTATTCCACTCTTATTAAACTTGTTCTGTTCGTCTATTCTTCCAAAAACTTACTCGCACCCTTTTTTGGATTACAGCCTGCACTGACGACTCCTTAACACACACCAACACCCTCATCAAAACGCACCCTACCTCATCCACTCAGGCCAAAATTATTGTTCTCGCCATTTAGTCTAATTCGTATTCCACTCTTATTAAACTTGTTCTGTTCGTCTATTCTTCCAAAAACTTACTCGCGCCCTTTTTTTATTACAGCCTGCACCGACACCTTAAAACACACCACCATCCTCAAAACGCACCCTACCTTACGAGATGAGTAGTCAAAATCCAAAATTCTCAGAACTTAAAAAGAAAAATTTCGACTGATCGCTTCCGCTCCGACCCTGTGACTGGCTGTGACTGGTCCCAAGAAGACGCGCTTAAAATCTACTCCAATACAACCGAACCATTATCTCGGCTCCCTCGACATTTTTATAGTTTTATGGGCCCAAGTTCATAAAAGTGGATGCAGACGATTGCCTTCTCCTCAGAACCCAGACTATTAGTAGGCATTCAGCCCCAAGATTATGGCAGGGGGACATGCCCATAGACGTATATTGCACTTTGGGAATATGAAACGGGAGATTGCACTGCTTTCTGTTTGGTTACAAAATTTTCTGAATTCAGAATGTGAAGACTTAGAGCGTGTTCCACCCTCCTAACAATAGGAACTATTAGTTACTATTTTCGTTCCAACCTCGTCAAAAGTTACTACTCTGACCGTTCCAGCCTTCTCGAAATAGTAACTATTTGCTTACCATGCTCGAGAGCGAGTAAGCGTGGTAACTACGCATCTCTGTAACGTGATTGGTCGGATTCGCCCGTGCATGATCTTCTGCTGGAAAATAGAAAAATCGTTCCTGCCCTAATTTTATTTTCAACCCTAATAGCACTAGGCTAACACGGGCGGCAATTGGAAAATAAACACTCGCTAACAATACAAATAAAATACAAACTAACAAACAATAATAAGAAACGAACATGAATCATGAACAGTTAAAATGTTTAGTAAAATACGGAACGAATGAATTTAGGTATCTGTCTGAAACAATAATAAGAAACGAACATGAATCATGAACAGTTGAAATGTTTAGTAAAATACGGAACGAATGAATTTAGGTATCTGTCTGAAGATTTTGTAGGTGGGGGAATAAGCTTGGGTTTTGGGTCGTCCTTGCTTCGCGTATTAGGTCCATGAGAGGGTGTAACGAAGTCCGGAAGGATGGTCCTGTGGTGTTGAGAATTCAAAATTTGGTGGCCAAAACGCATGAGAAGATTTGTCTTCTTTCAGACAGTCTTTCGATATCGAGGATTTGAAGGCTTTCGTTGTAAGATGTGTAATTATGACCAAGTATTATTCTGCAGTCTCTCTTCTGCAGTCGTTCGATTTCGGCATCCTGAGCTTTACTTAAGCCAGGATGCCAAATTTGGCAGCCGTACTCTGAAATGGGCCTTACATAATTTTTATAAAGTGTCACTAGTTCATGGCGTGGAACCCCAAACCGCTTCAGGTACGAAAATGAACGAAGGGTAGCACAGCTATTTTTCACTATTTTTCCCACTTCACTTCCATTGGAGGTTTCATCCAGAATGATGCAAAGAATTTTTACAGAATTTTCAGTTTTCATCGACGATTCCGACTCGACTGTTTGTAATACTTGTTAAGTGAAGTTAATCCTCATGACGTGACTTTTGGAACCACGGTCAAAAAGCGTTTTTGCAGTTATCGTGGTATCTGGCCAGTTATCGGTGTATCTGATATTCAGATACCACGGTCCGACCGTGGTAATAATAATAATAATAATTTATTGAGGCCCGCTATACAACAAAAGAAAGAGCGGAGTTATAAAGAGAAATAAAAATGAATTACACACATACAAAACGAAACACTACATAAACTTTATAAAACTTATAGATACGTTAGGCGAGTCAACGGCGATTCGCATATGTTTTTGAGAGCCCGGGATCTAGCACGACACTGTATGATTTCGCACTTCGCGGAAGCATCGATAATGTGGTACTTCTTCGACAGGGCTGAATTAGACTCCCACGGGGGGAGTCCCAGAAGGTATTTTGCCAGTTTGTAATATTTTGTCCGAATTTGCCTTTTCTCGGAAATGTTTGGCAAATCCCAAATGGAGAAATGTACAGAAAGTTCGGTGTGACCAAAGTGCGGTGTAACAGATCGTGGTATCTGAAAAGTCATCTCAAATTTTGTCAAATTGGTGGGAAAGATGTTTGGCACTTAGTGATGTAACTGGATATCAGTTTTTCTTTTGGGATCATTTCGAAAAGTGCAATTTCAGCAATAGTCGTTTCTGCAGAGAAGCCGTGTATCGATACCACGGTAACTGCAAAAGTGACTAATTGCAGATCCAGTTACCGTGGTATCAGATACCATGGTATCTGCAAAAACGTAACTATTGCTGTTCAGCAGGCGCCGCTCCAGCTTTGTAGAGTATTTCCCGGATCACCAAACTGGTCTCAAGCGGTTGAATGCTCCGCTGGCATGGCCGATACGATATCGGTTCTCTCTGGCGTTTGAGCCATTCTTCTCCACAATGCTTCCCAAGTACCTGAATTCCAGTGAAAAGCAATGATAAGTATTACCGAAATTCCGGCGGGTTTTACCGGATTCCGCTCGGACTTCGGTCCGGCAGGAAAAAAAGTACAATATCCTAATCCATGTGTTTTTTACCCTTATCTCGACACTCCAACCGATTTCAATAAAACTTTTGACAGACAAAAATGTCCGGTTATTGCCTGATTCCGGCGCAAAACAAACTTCAAATATGGGTTCAGCATGTATTTTCACTCCTATATCGAAACCCTAATTAACTTCTGAAAATCGACAAGATGACAAATTATTTGGCATACCATTCAGAAGTGTTTTGCAGAGGCCCAAAATTGCTGGGTATAACCAACATTTGCTATAGCTTGTCAGGGTAGATAAGACCAAATGACTGAATACTTTTGTAAATGTTTTAATTCCAAAATGACAAATAAAAATTCTCAGAGTCATAGAAAGCCCCCAAAAAATTGATTACAGCCATCGTGGGTTGATTCTCTTGCACCGAATACGACTGGCAAGGCAAACATAGAAAAAAACTTAACACTGCACACCCTATGTCATAGGCTGTAAATGGGCTATGAGTATGGCTATGAAAGGCCATTCATAGGCTATGGAGAGATGGAAGCATTCCCTGCACTCTCATCATTTTCCATCCAGACCAAGAAGTGAACAGGAATTGATCCCCTCTATTTTTATGGTTCTCCTTGACTTCTCAAGGAGTCCCGTCCCTGAAACAGGGAATTCTAGGATTAGCTTATCTGGAACTACCCACAGACTGACAGACATACACGTGAAGCAATTTTTGAAGTTTATGAACGTAACGTTATGAAATCATTTTCCATTAGCCTGTCGTAATAAACCCTTAATCTTAATTATAGTCAATCTTTAATCTTAACACTTAAATATCACCAAGTTAATCAATAGCTGCTTACTAATAATACAGCTGGAGATTGGATTCCAATTCGCTTTCTAATATTTCAGAAATTCAGAGAATCCAAACCAAATTCAAGATGGCTGCCATCTAGAGGGCTTTTAGGCAGTATGTGACGTTCGCGGTCGTCGCTATTTGCGCTCGTTTCAAATTTTTTTGAGCCAGTTAGTTAGTTGAGTCATAGAGTCCGAGGGGATAGGAACTCTACGATTCTTTTCTTGTGACAAGTGCAGATAATTGTAAGAGGAAAGTGAAGTGATGATAAAGTGAGAGAGTGGTGATGTAGGTGGAGTTGAGAAATTAGTCAGTTTCGGTTAACACAAAGTGTGTGAAGTTTGTAAGCTAGCTCAGTGCAATCCCATTTCGTGGTTAGAGAGTGTAGAGACACAGCCTTTACCAACACCATGTTGAGGCATAAAGTTAAGTTGCTGTGAAGAAAAGTTCAGACAAATATCTCTGGTAAGTTATACATTCTTTTGGGGGAAAAAATTACACACCATACAGTCTACCACAAACCCGTAAATTTGGGAAAGCCTATGCCAAACGCTGGTTTTATCTAGCGTTTGGTAGACCTTACGCTGGATACACTATGCCAAATGCTGGATACTTGAACCCAATAAAATACTGATGACCAGTGTTGCCAGATGCTTGACACAAGATCGCGCAGCAAGAGAAGCAAAAATGCGCCTTTGGCGCATTTTCGCTAAAAAAAATTTTTACGAAATCGGATGGGGGGGGGGGGGCATGTTGTCGACCAGTCGGTAAAAAAAAGAGTTGGCGAAAAGCGCTGCAATTCTTCTTTAAAATAGTAGATTTTTCATTAAACAGTAGATATTATCAAAATATTAAAACGAAAAACATTTCTGAAATTTGAATTTGGTGTAAGTTATGAGCTTACTTTTGAGTTACGACTTTTTGTGTAAAAGCAGTCGATGTTGAATCTTCGAAACAAATCATTTGTCTTAGAAACGGTCGCTAAAAATGATCAAGCAGTCGATAAATAGCCCCCCCCCCTTCTCCCCGTATATTTTTGGATAATAATGCCTCTGGTTCTGGGATGAGCAAGAATAAGAAAAGTTAATGATCTTTATGAGAAAAAAACAGTAAGGATAATCGAAAAAAACGATTTTTTTCTCAAGACGATTTAAAAACGGTTTTTCTCAAAACGATTGATAGAAAAGATTTTTTCTCAAAAAAACACGTTCCAGATATGCATGAACCTGACAACGAGGGGCTGCTCACTCGCTGGGCACCACTGTACACCCTCGCTGGGCACCGGCACCGCTGGGCACCGGCTGGGCACCGCTGGGCACCACTGTACAACCATTTTGGAGTGAGCGACCCCTCGCCTGACAAGCCCAACAACTTAGCACCGAATACACTCTCGTATCCAAATATCGTGCTCGCTGGCTTTCAAGACATGGATCAGTAAAGAGGGTCAATTCCGAACCATCAAGAATCAATTATCAGTGTTCCCAAGGACCCAAACGACAATTTTGACATTTCAGTGAATATTTTGAGTCCCCCGCAACCCTCAAGATCTGGAATCTGGATATAAAATCACTGTGTGGCTCTTACAAATCCTGATCTGGTTTTCAGTTTCTAAGGGATATGGAGAGCAGAATGCGCCCAATTTGCGCCGATATTTGGGGAAAAGCGCAAATTTGGCGCAATGCGCACACTTGAAAAATTCGAAGCGCAGCCGCCTCTACAAAGCGCCCAAATGGCGCAAATGCGCACCATCTGGCAACACTGCTGATGACTTGAGTGAAGCTCAGAAATCAACCAATCAGAATTCACCTATAGCGGGATAGGTGAGGATTAGGGTAAGTTACTAACAGCCATCCAGCGTTCGACATAGGGTATCCAGCGCTATGCATATGCTATGCCAAACGCTAGATATACCCAGCGTTTGGCATAGGGTATCCTAAAAATCAGGGATTTGTGGTTGACTGACACCAGATAATTCGGTAGTGGAGGTATGTTTATTTGAAGGTTTATTGACTTTGAATCAGCTCTGTACAGTGCCATTTTCATGCACTTGCTGTGACAAAAGTCAAACACCAGTCAGCTAAAATAGCTAATTATATTATGGGCCACTCAGAACACCTGAATATGTGTTTCAGTTCTCCATTCTACAGTAGACGTTTATGCTCATTTGAACGTTTCTTGAACAGGGAAAAGTGCCGAGATTTATACATATCTATAGAGTCTACCATTTTTTGTGTGTGGTGTTGTTTTCTTGTTATATATATATTTGCCATGGCCGTTGGCTCTTAGCGCAAATAAAATCTTATCTTATCTTATCTTATCTAACATATACAACCTCATATTTTCAGGTAGGGTGGGTGGTCAGGGAAAAAAGACGCGCCGACATTTATACATATATAACCTCGGATTTTGATGTTGGGTGTGTGGTCAGGGTTGATACAAAGAGAGATAGAGAGCTCGGCACTTTTTGAAACCATCACAGCATAACTAAATTCAGTTTCTTAGTAGTTATTTTCAGCTTCTTTTATACACGGCGAGAAGCTGCCTAGAGCAAGACCTAACGGACAGTCGTTCGGCGTTTCCAATTTCCCGCTTGCCTGCCGAGATCTCTTTCAAGTTTCCACCCACGTAGTGGGTTCACTTTCCTCGGTCATTTTCATCTCGGGAAAATGAAGCGAGTTTTAGTCTAAGTCAAAAGTACAGCTAGTGCAAAAACTAGCGGAGCTTTCCTGACGGTCTAGCTACGGAAGCGAAAATACCATCTAGTGTGTAATTACGGAACTCAGCTCTTATGACAAAGAAAGAGTTCAGATGGCGTTGAGATGGCGTTTGCTTGCCAAAGCTTGCTTCTTCGGGAAAGCAAATTAACAAGACGCTGGCGATAAATTTCGATTTCGATAGAAGATATAATTAGTAAACAATCACAATTATTCTTTGTAACAGTGGTCATCCGAGTTGAAACTAGTTTTTTTCCGTCAATATAACACTGAGGTAAAATAAACCTTCAAAGCAAAAGATTCCAAACAAAAAATATGAATCGTCAGCTCCGTAGACAAAATCTGAGAAGAAATACTGTGCACTGCGAGGTGTCCTTTAAAGTTTAAAGCGGGCCACAAATAATGGTCTTTCTACACACAATGCTAATCATCCCTACTGTCACTATGAATGTTCAAAACAATAAAACCACCGTAAAACAATGAGCAAACTAAAAAAAAACCCACCAAATTTCCTTG
Organism: Branchinecta sandiegonensis; assembly: GCA_030848855.1. Lineage (NCBI taxonomy): Eukaryota > Metazoa > Arthropoda > Branchiopoda > Anostraca > Branchinectidae > Branchinecta > Branchinecta sandiegonensis. The sequence continues at coordinate 8,043,766 of JAUPMV010000019.1, forward strand.
GTTTGAAATATCTTTCTGGACTAAATCCCAGCCGATTATCCCGGACAGCTTTTATGGCACGTAGGGAGCCAAGGTTCAAAATAATAATTTCTATCTAATGCTCCAATTGTTTATTACAGATACAAATAAATTATAAAACCATGACCAGTGTGGTACCTCTGAAGACATACAAAAATTATCAGTTAGGTCTTATGAATCAATCAATCAATATATTTTAATTCTTGACATTATACGTCACATAAATAAAAGAACTGGACAATGTAGCCTATCTACAGATTAACCATCTGGCAGTTCCGCCCGGAACGACAAACCGTCCTGCCCGGAACGACAAACCTCGTTCTGGTGAACAGCCTGCAGGAGTGGGTTTCGAGTCCGATCAGTATATTATAATTCTTTGCTAATCAATCCACGAAAATTCCGCCATCTAGAAAAGAAGACGTTGTGCGTGGGTTTTTTCTCGAGCCAAAACAGCAACTCGGCAATCGAGTTCAAATCTAAACAAACCCGTGGCATGCGATCACTAAGAGAAGGTAAACCGAATGTTTGGATTAGGTCATTAAGCAACCGGTTAAGCCAACGGCGAACAAAACTACGATCAAAAACACCAACTTCTGACAACAACAACAAAACAGCCCTGAAGAACTGCCCCTTAGACGCCGCTCTTAATAAGCTCTAAACCAGATGTTATGCTATGGCAACTGGCAACCTTTCTTATACACGCGTGCCCGAGACTTCCCTCGAGGGGTTGCTCACTCCCAAAATGGCTGTACAGTGGTGCCCAGCGGTGCCCAGCGAGGGTGTACAGTAATGCCCAGCGAGTGAGCAACCCCTCGACTTCCCTCTACGGCTTGCCTGTACGGACTTTGGGAATAATGTTCAACCACCTTATTCTCCGGCTCAGGAGTTGACTAAAGCTTAGCCGATTATCTACGGGCGTGACGTCACACGAAAAGTCTATATTTTCCATTTACTAACGGAACTGATTGTCCCTAGAACGGTTTATAAGTGTAAACGCGTCCGGCGCCTCGCAGTCTAGTACACTAGCCCCTTTTCAGGCACGGTGCTCAAACGTCTAGCACCATGCCTGGGTGCTAGACGTTCAAGCACTGTACCTTGGATTTCATGTATGGTGCATGGATTTCGTTATACAGTGCATACATCAAAAACACAGTTTCTGTCATAACAACTGAGCACCAGCTCGGACAGGGCTGAAATTACTACCATGAATTAGAGAAATCAAAGACAATCCTTTACGTATTTTTCACAACAAAAACAAAAGGGCTCGGCTGATGACAGATTTGAAAAACCTCATTTCCTTTTCTACATAGTCAAGGGTTTTGCATGCAAAGTGTCCTGTGCCTCAGCTTTTTCTACCTAGCAGCCAACCAGAATATTGGATCTTGGGGAATAGATAGAGAAAATACATGGAAAATAGATAGGGTGCTGTTAGGTTTTTCATCTCCATCATCAGTAGAGCCCTTTTGTTTTTGTTGTGAAAAATATATAAAGGATTGTCTTTGATTTCTCTAATTCATAGTAGTAATTTCAGCCCTGTCCGAGCCGGTGCTCAGTTGTGATGACAGAAACTGTGTTTTTGATGTATGCACTGTATACTAAATCCATGCACCATACATGAAATCCAAGGCACAGTGCTTGAACGTCTAGCACCCAGGCATGGTGCTAGACGTTTGAGCACCGTGCCTGAAATGGGGCTAGTGTACTAGACTGGCGCCTCGCTGGCTGCTCAGCTTTATATATATAAATACAAATATATATTCTGCAATATTAATTTAATCGAATTTTCCTATTTCGTTCATGACGTTATGCAAACGTCACGTGCCGTAGAAAATCGGCTAAAATTTAGTCAATACCCCGTCTCATGCTGATTCTACCGTCATTATTGTTGAGAACTCAAGAGAGGACAACTGACGATCATTCTTGTTTTGAATCTCAGAAATCCCTAATCCCTTTTAGTACACCCGACGAAAAATTTATCTCAATATAGTACTATGAAGTAGTACGAAAAAGTTGCATGCAGTACTAACGATGCTACTACATGTTTCTACTTGAAGGCTGCCGTGTTACTGCATACTACTATATGGTACTATTAGCAAGACTGGATGTTACTATGGCAAGACAGGATGCTACTGGATACTACTACATAAGATTGGACCAGTCTTAGGCACATTAAATGATAGTATTCTTTGCTATTACATAGTATTACATGCAACGTTTTCGTACTACTACCATACTACTACGCATGCTACAAATTTTTCATCGGGCAGGCAAATGGAGGTTTGACCCGAAACAAATTGCAACAGAAATGATTTTTACAGCATCTTGTAGAGAAAAAAAAGCTGAACAACATATCCAAAGTTGCATATCCTGGCTCGCCGCTGTTTGACGTATTTCGAAAAAAAATATAAAGTTTTCGTGGTTGTCCGTTATTCTTGAACTGAAGTACGATTATAATGCAAAATGACAAGCTGAAACCGAAAATGAAGTCAGATTTGGCGTATAAACCATCAGAAAAAAGTTAATGTCATTTTTTCAACCTATTTTGTAGAAAAGTACTAATTTTTGTACTGGTCCGATTTTCTGGAACGAAAGTGCGACCCTGTTACAGAATCCCGAGCTGAGACCGAATATGGAATCAGACTGGGTGACTAGTGTACTAGAAAGAAGTTTCATAATCATCAACATACGATCTCTTCGAACTGTGTTTGAAATCGCGCTAAACACCATTCGTACACTTTATAATTTGATTTCAAAAGAAATAATCAAATTGCAACTAGTAGTTACAGCTTCGTCCTTTGGAATGGATAAGGCTACCGACTAAGCTTTTGTGTTTTCTGCATCATAGTTAATTTTTTAGAGCTGAAACACTATGTCCCCCTTGCAGGTTCTGCATGCTGGAGTAGAAACTAAATCGTTTTTAAGGCGGCTATATCTCTCTGAATTACACTATTGCAGTCGACACGAGCACTTAACGATTTTTAAGAGCATGCGCGGAGCTTGTGGAAGGTCATTTGCTAACGGGTACAAGAAGTTCTTCGACCCCCATTTCCACGATTTTCAATTGATACTCTATATGACTTAAGTCCAAAACACGCCAGTGATTCTCAGGAAGAAGGAGTAAACGTGTCCGCAGCGACTCAAACTCAATGACTCAAATCCTGAGTCAGCGCAGTCTACCACAAACCCGTAAATTTGGGAAAGCCTATGCCAAACGCTGGTTATATCTAGCGTTTGGTATACTCTTTACCTTACGCTGGATACACTATGCCAAATGCTGGATACTTGAACCCAATAAAATACTGATGACTTGAGTGAAGCTCAGAAATCAACCAATCAGAATTCACCTATAGCGGGATAGGTGAGGATTAGGGTAAGTTACTAACAGCTATCCAGCGTTTGACATAGGGTATCCAGCACTATTTATATGCTATGCCAAACGCTAGATATACCCAGCGTTTGGCATAGGGTATCCTAAAAATCAGGGATTTGTGGTTGACTGACACCAGGTAATTCGGTAGTGGAGGTATGTTTATTTGAAGGTTTATTGACTTTGAATCAGCTCTGTACAGTGCCATTTTCATGCACTTGCTGTGACAAAAGTCAAATACCAGTTAGCGAAAATAGCTAATTATATTATTGGCCACTCAGAACACCTGAATAGGTGTTTCAGTTCTCCATTCTACAGTAGAGGTCTGTGCTTATTTGAACGTTTCTTGACTTTGAACTTTGCCATTTTCATGCATTTGCTATGACTAACAGTTAGCCATTCTGAAAACACCTGAATAGGTATCTTGGATCTTCATTCTATATACCAGTTGGCCCAAAACTGTACTGTTCACATTAAAGTAACTGTTCAAATAAGCATAACTCTTCTGTACCATTCGAATGGCATAGTTCAAATTTACTTAACTGTTCAAATGAACTTACCTTTGCTGTACTTGCATGCTGGAGCAAGAAATAAGTCTTATAAGTACTTGCTTGCAGATATGTTTCCTTTGAATCAAGTCCAACATGTCATCCAGTATTGCGATACTGATTTTTTGAATTGTACTAGACATGGGTCTAAAAACGTACTTGTAGGGAAAAAATGTACCAGACTCCCAAAAAAAATTTTGGAAAAAAAACACGCTCGTCTTCCCTCGCGGTACTCCACTAATCTATATACAATATCTTTCTTTTCGCTTATTTTTCTCTCTTTCCTCCCGTTTTCTTTTCTCTCCTCCTTTTTCCGCACCTTTGTGTCTTTGTGGATAGAGCTTGGCACGAAGAAGTGCTCAGGACCAAATGTGCCGATGGAGCAGGAGGTGAATTAGTTCTGCCAAACCATATGTAACTAGGAGCTGGAAAGTCACACAAAATCTGCCAGAAAGGAAAAGTGATTGGGTCGCAAAGAAAATTGACTGGATCCTTGAGCCATACGGACACAGAAATGCCTCTTCCGAGTTAGAGCTCTAGGTCAATCACCAAAGTTAGTACGATAAGTCAAGTAGTCAAGTTCTTTTTCTTATTTTTAGAGAAAATGTACTGAATTTGTACCAGTTCGGGGTAATGTACCGATTTTTCGACTTTTAAAAAAAGTTGTACAGATGTACAGGTCAGAGAAAAAAGTACTGAATCTGGTACAATTGTACCACCCATCGCAACACTGATGTCATCTGAAGTAATTCTTTGTAAGCTTTCTTAGCAGCGCTAATACGGCAAAGTATCTAACGCTAGATGGCGTCTCCGTTGGCTCTCGGAGCTTACCGTTTCGTGCCATGAAAAAAGACGTGCCAACATATATACATATATAACCTCAGATTTTGATGTAGGGTGGGTGGTCAGGGAAAAGTGCCAACATTTATACATATATAACACAGACAACCTCATATTTTGAGGTAGGGTGGGTGCGGGTGGTCAGGGAAAAAGACGTGCCAGCATATTTACATATATATAACATATATAACCTCAGGTTTTGATGTAGGGTGGGTGGTCAGGGAAAAAGACGTGCCAGCATATAGATATACATATAACATATATATCCTCAGGTTTTGATGTAGGGTGGGTGGTCAGGGAAAAGTGCCGACATTTATACATATATAACATATCCAACCTCATATTTTGAGGTAGGGTGGGGGTCAGGGAAAAAGACGTGGCAGCATATATACATATATATAACATATCTACCCTCAGGTTTTGATGTAGGGGGGGGGGGGGGCAGGGAAAAAAGACGTGCCAACATTTATACATATATAACCTCGCATTTTGATGTTGGGTGTGTGGTCAGGGCGGATACAAAGAGAGATAGAGAGCTCGGCACTTTTTGAAACCATCACAGCATAACTAAATTCAGTTTCTTAGTAATTCTTTTCAGTTTCTTTTATACAGGGCTAGAATCTGCCGCGTGCAAGAACTAACGGAAAGTCGTTGGGCGTTTGCAAATTCTCGTTGGCCTGCCAGAGCAGGTGGACTCGAACTCTCGACTCGTCTCAAGACACCTTTTTCTCGGACTTGTCTCGGACTCGGATTTGCTGGACTCGCAGCAGCTCTGTGGCCTGCCGAGATCTCTTTCCAGTTTCCACCCACGTAGTGAGTTCACTTTCCTCGGTCACTCTCCAAAACTAGTGGAGCGCAAGAACAGCTCTTAAGTCAAAAGTACAGCTAGCGCAAAAACTAGCGGAGCTTTCCTGACGGTCTAGCTACGGAAGCGCAGATCCCATCTAGTGGTTAATTACGGAATTCAGCTTTTATGACGAAGAAAGAGCTTAGATGGCGCCTGCTTGCCAAAATTTGCTTCTTCGGGAAAGCAAATTAACAAGACGCTGGCGATAAATTCCGATTTCGTTATAACATATAATTAGTAAACAATCACAATTATTCTTAGTGGTCATCCGAGTTGAAACTAGGTTTTCTTCCGTCAGCATAACACTGAGGTAAAATAAACCTTCAAAGCAAAAGATTCCAGACTAATGATACGAATCGTCAGCTCCGTAGACAAAATCTGAGCAGAAATACTGTGGAGTGCGAGGTTTCCTAAAGTTTAACTGAAAAGCTAACGTATTTTTGTATCATTCTGTTGAGTAGCCTACAACTGAATTATTTGGATTGTGTCAAGGGAATTTTTTAATTTTTCACCATATGCTCAACTGTAATGCTCAGAATATCTACGGCCGTCCTCACAACGCAAAGTTCTACTGTGATGCGGAAAATTTGAATCTCAGCGCAAACGCGGTTTTCCAATGGCCAGCGGGTGAGCTCGGTAATCACTGCCACTGCGCCAACACTTGCTTTTCGTAAATCACTTTCGCCAAGCATACAACAATGGTGCAGGCGCATAGAGGTACGACAAATCCGACAGAAGAAGTCTACTATGCGAAAATCGATTATTCGTGGATGGCTGAGCAACGAAGTAAAGCATTTTCTTCGGGTCTTCAAGCCTATTTAAGGGAAATAATTATGGGTAATTAGAGTGTCTTATCTCAGCCGTTTTTTGGATAAACTTTAAGCTAAGTGCGGTATTGTTTATACTTAATTTGCCGACAAGTTGGATTTTGACGCAGAACAAGATAACTAGAATAGAGTTGACCTCGGAGTCGACATGGTAGGTCCTGATTTTGTAGAAAAAGGGACCGACAAAAATGTCTGTATACTTTTGCTATTCAGGTAATATGCCTTGTCTTTGCCAACAGCAACAAAACAGCCCTGAAGAACTGGTCCGTAGACGAAATGTAGCAACTAGCTTCCTTCGAAGAGCCATTTTGTTACTTCTTAATTGTGGCCGAAAATCATCAGAACCATTCGTCATTTAGGTTGATTCTTTCCGTTTTTTATTTTTTTATTTTTTAGTTATTATTATACCTGCTTTCTCTGAAGAGCGATCTTTAATTTCTTTTTTAGTTTGTTACCTCATGATTGGAAGTAAGGGTTAGGTGAGATTGCAACTTCGTTTGTCAATTTTACCTTGGGCAAGGCACTTATTTGATCCTGGGGTTAAGTCGTTTTACGGCGGGCTTGGACATCAGCCATAGTTTGTATCTTGCCATGTTGTAATTTATTGTAATTTTTTTTTGTATTTAGCTGGTGTAGATCTATTGCGGTTGTTGTTTTGTTTTTCCTTTCCGTTTTCTTCTTTTCATACTCCATTTATGACGAATTTTTCTCGGAAATTTTTGTCATACAAATGGGTAATAAATATATCACCGATATTCCTTCAGCCCAAGCTGACTGCGAATCATATTTGACGAATCACAAAATCAGATATTTAAGGAAGAATCTTTCATTGTTTTTCCACAAGTTCATTTTCCAGCTTGAAGAGGCCTGAAGAGGACCCTTGCGAAAAAGGGCCGAAATATAGCTCTAATAAAATGTAGCTGACTTATCCGTTTTGCACCGTCAAATACAAATATATCATCATCATCATTAGTATCGAAAACCCCAATCGTGGTTACAGTATGCCCGTATGGATCGCAAGCGGTGATCGAAACATCATGGACCCTTGGTAGGCTACAATAGATTAGCTAAGCAGATAATTTAGTTTCTCGTCTTTCTGGTGTGGGGGCGCGAGTTCAGCCAAGGATTCAGGTCGTTGTGTTGTGTCTTTTTTTTAAAGCGAGAAGAAATACATAACACAAACAGCAATCACTGTGGCTGTTGCGGTGAGTAGGTATGTTCTCCATTCACTCCCTTTCAGCTACAGTGTTATAATCTGTTCAGAGAGGGTTGTGAACGAGATCTTTCGCTTCTTAATTAGCTGAAAGTCCCGTTACCCTAGGTTCACACAGCCGTTCACACTGAGGCGATATCGGCCATCGCCGAAATTTTCGTCGCCAAAATCGGCGATTTCCGTTGCTTCGTCAGGCGATCTTCAATGCTGGGAAAATTCAACTTTAATCGGGCGACAGTACGATTTTATGCAAGCAATAGCAACATGGACGACCCTTTTGATGATTCACTTTTAGAAAAATTAATTATTGCTGTTAAGGTCTACCCCATTTTGTATGAAAAGCGAGAAAAGGGACACGAGAACTTATTATTGAAAGCCTGGGAAAATATGTCCAACCTATGTAGATCTCATGTACTGTCCAAGTTTCGAAGCGACTGTTCTCTAAAAAGCATACTGAACGTCTATTCCTAGCAAGCAGTGACAAAAGCAAAACATCATCATCATCCATGTCTCCTGTCACGTGGCTGTAATTTCAAAGACTTCGCGTTAAACTCTGTTGACGACGAAAATTCAGTGTGAACATCCAGGTAGTATTGGGCGATATTCGATATCGATAACGATATATCGATATATTGGACCAAGATCTATATCGAATATCGAAACGTAAATATCGATATCGAAAACGATATTTGTTCCTTTGGAATTACTGTAAATAATTCAACATAAGTTACATTTATATGTCCGAAATTGGAGCAATGCGGTCTTCGTTTTTTTTTTTTTTTTTTTTTTTTTATATATTTTAAAATTGCCACGTAGTATCTTTTCGGTTCTTCCTGTCCAATATGATTTGGCCAGGTGACTACGCTTACACTTTCCCTCGGTGACGCCAACGGTCCTAACATCTCATATTTTAAGTTATTATTTGATCAATTATTATCAATGACCGACCTATATATTTAGCGTCACCTACACTTTCCTCTATCTCTACATTTAATTTTTCAATATTCTTTCTTATTTCCTCTTTTATCGCTTATTTCTCATTTTACCATTTTCATGTTTAAAACCTTAAGATTTTAGTAACTACGGTAAGTAGGGTGGAATCTGCTCATATTCTACACTTTCGCAGTCATAAGGCGTATTCTCGCTGTTCCCCGAGGACTCCACTTGAGGAGTCCCCGCGTTTTTGTTTGTCCCAAAACTCCCCGTATTCTCGCGAGTCCCAACAGGCGGGGAATGCTCCGATTACCATCACCATCATCAAGGTGTTTCCCACAAGTTCGTCTTTCCAACTTGAGCGGTTTTGAGCCTGAAGAGGACCCTTGCCAAGAAGGGCCGAAATATAGCTCCAATAAAATTCAGCTGACGTATCCGTTTTCCACCATCAAATACTTAAGATTTTCTTTACTTTTTCCTTTCTTTAAATCTCCTTTCCTAATTTTTTTTTTTTTTTTTCAATTAAAACTTTTTATTTATAAAAAAATATTATCCCTCATTATTTTTTTTGTTTATTTGTTTTTTCGCAACCAAACCAAAAGGGGAGTTTTATCCTGGAGACATTAACAACACAAAATTTGTTTTACCTCTTCGCCCTTCCGTCATAGGGAATCCCTTTTGCAGTGGCATTTATTATAATCTTTTTCATTTCCGTCTCCGATACCAAAACCCTTTTTTTTTTTTTAATCTATAAAACAAATACAATCAAAAAAATTATATATAAATAAACGTTCATTTGATCGTACTTTACACACAAAATTAATTAGTACGATTAAATGAAAAACTTTTAACAAAAAAAAAACCCTTTAAAAATGCGTCCCTTTCTTAAAACATTAAAATTAACCGTTTACGTAAATTATTTTTTCAATTTTTTTTTAAATTAAATTTCAAATTAAATCCTCAATATTAAATTTTAATTCCAAAAAATTTCCTACTTTATCATTACTACCTTTTATCATTTCCCAACACTTTTTGACTTTCATTATTACATTATCATCCTCACCTTTTTCTCTGTCTTTCCACGCATAATAACAATATGTCGATATCATGAATGTCATTGTTCTTTCTCTTTTTAATCCATGGTTACTTTTAACGTTTATAAGGCTCATTTCTTCATTGAAATGCCATTTGTCTCCATATTCCATTAAAGAACGTATTATATTTTCGAATTTTCTTAGCCTCTCCTTTTTCTTCTCGCATTTAATGAGAAAATGATTTACATCTTCGATTTCATTACAATTTTTACATTTTCCCGTGTTATGTTCAGGGAAAATTCGATGCTTTCTTTCTTCTGTTGGGAGAAGGTTATGTATTTGGTAAAACAGATGCTGTTTTACTTTCGGCGAAAGCATCGATGTATGAAGGAGATTGAAAGCTCGGTTTGCTTGCTCTTCGTCTATCCGTTTCTCTTCAATTAATTTTATATCCGGTAGACTCATCTTTTCTCTGTAAAAATTTCGTATCTCTTCTTTTGGTGTTTCTCTTACATCAGGGTCAACAATTTCTTCTTTTCTCATCTCTTCTATGTCCATAAACGCGATTTCTAGGCTTTGTGGGTATTTTTTTTTCCACTTGTTCTCATTAGCATCCACGAATTTAATACCGAGTCTTTTTTCTCGGTCATATTTTCGAGAGCTGTCCTGACGAAAAGCTCTCTTGACTTAGCTTCAGGGTTAATTATCTGAAGTCCTCCTTTTATCTTCTGCTGGTACATATCTGTAATCCTGAGTTTTGGCGGTTCTTTTCCTTCCCATATGAAGTTGTATATTATTTTGTGAATTTTTTTTAATGTCGCTTTCGAAGGGTACGAAACATTAGCCAAATACCATATTATTGGAAGGCTGTAAATATTTATGTATTCCGCTTTCTGAAAAACCGTGAGCTCCCGATTCCTTCCGTAGTTAATCGACGCTATCATTTTTGATATTGTTTCCGACCAATTCTTTTTTTCTGTATCTTTCCACGATTTATTAAATTTTAATCCCAGTATTTTTATCTCTTTTTTAACGGTATTCCACATACTTCGGTCACCCCATCTTCTCTTTCTGATATTATTTCCAGGATTTCGCACTTTCCTTTATTTAATTCTAGCTTGACGAGTTTGCAGAAATGTTCTGCACACTCGATAGCCATTTTGTCATCTTCCTCATCCTCTGTGAACGTTGTGATGTCATCAACAAAACCTCTCGCTTTTAATATTTCATCAAATAGCTTAATACCACGTAGTTTCATTTCAAGGAATTTTAGTAGTGGATCAATATATATTTCGAAAAGCATCATGCTTAATGGACATCCTTGTCGAATTCCCAATTCCGCATTGAATTCTTCAGACACCATGTCGCCCATGACAATCAGTTGTGTGGTCTCTTTATACAGCTTTTTTATCCGTTCAGTGAAAACTGGGGAAAACCCATATACGTTCATGATAATGTAGAGTAGCAGTCGTCGAAGTTTATCAAAGGCTTTCCTTATGTCTAATCCCATGATTCTCCAATTTAGGGCTTTGCCCTTTTTTTCGGACGCCGACTGCAGTAGCAGGTTTCTGATGCATGCCAGTATGTCCGTGCTTTTTCTTTATTGAAGCCTCCGCGCTGATTTACACTGAGAATTGATGGCAATACTTCTTTCAGTCGATTTGCTAGCACTTTTGTTAATATCCTGTAATCGCATTGCGTGAGTGTAACGGGCCTCCAGTTATTCAAGTCTTCTCGGTCTCCCTTTTTTGGTATTAACTTTATGACCCCTCTAGTTTCTATTGTGCTTTGGCCTTTTTCATTTAGTATTTCGTTAAATAGTCTGCAAAACACCACAGAGAAATCAATCTTGAATTCCTTGTATAGTTCATATGGAAGTCCATCATAACCTGGGGACTTATTTCGATTTGCCTGTCTGTCCTATGTCCTATGTCGATTTGCCTGCCTGTCCTATGTCCTTGCCTGTCGATGGCAAAGAAGCTCATTTTCTTCCTTTTTTAGCTTTTTTATGTTTAGTTCTGACAAAAAATGTTCAAGGTTTGCAACATCTTCTTGGCTTTCTGGTTCACTTAGCTTGAATGTCTTCTTGTAAAAAGTCTCTATTTCTTTTATTATCTCGGTCTTTTCTTCTATTATTTTTCCATCCTGGGTTTTAATCTTTGTTATTGTCTCTTGACCAATTTTTTTTCTTTGTCTACATATCAGGGTCGTTGTGAGCTGTTCGTTCTGAATCTGTTCGTTTAACTTAGCTCGAATTTTTATCCCTTCTGCAATTTTTTGCTCAATTTCTTTAATTTCCTTGTGTATCTCAAAATATTCTTCGTTTGCATTTATCCCTTTGTTTATTTCTAGTTTTAGCTCGTATAGAACTTTATACAGATGCTTGAGGTGACTCTGTTCGAAATCATGACTTAATCTTGAAACTGATTTCGCAGCTATTGTTATCGCTGGTTTTGCATTTTCTTCCCAGTATTTACTTAAATTTTCGTTGGATACGTTTTTCATCTTTTCTGTAACTTGCAGCACTACTTCTCTAATTTCTTTTGTTTTAAGCACATTTGTGTTCATTTTCCATAATATATTCTTCTTTGGGATATTATTTTTTACATTTTTTTTTGTATTTATTTGCATCATGACTGCATAGTGGTCAGATAGTGGTGTGTAAATATGCTGCACGTCTTCAATTTGTCGGATTAACCCTTGCGATACATAAATTCTGTCAATCCTCGATCCTCCACCTTCTTTTCCTTTCCAATTTATCCGAGTAAAATCGATAGTATTATTTTTTATTTTCCATGCATCTTCGAGTTCCAACCCTTTTACTAGATTTTTTAGCGCCTTTGATCGTATATCAGATTTCAGTTTAGCATCTTCCTTTTCAATGACGCAGTTGAAGTCACCTAATATAATGGTCTCTGTCCCATCATTAGGCAGGTAGGGCGCGATTTCTTGTTCGAAAAAGTTTTCCCTCTCTCGCTTTCGTTTACTTCCTGATGGAGCGTATATATTCACTGCTGATATATTCCCAATTTTGCAACTTATTATTCTTCCCTGCAGATCTATTCTAACGTTTTGGACTTCGACATCTTTTTTGTATATTACTGCAACACTTCCCATTCGTTTCTGCGTGTTTGTTTTGAAACTATATTCTGGCTCGGTCTTCGTAATGCGGTCTTCGTAATTAAATTTTTATTTAGTCGAAGTTCGAGTTGGTGCAAGATGCTTTTTCATGACAGTTTTGCTCTTAAATTTGTGTGAAACGAGACGTGTACTATAGCGAAACATGGTACCGAAATATCGATATCGATATATCGATTATCGAATATCGAAAGTGAAAATATCGATATATCGATATATCGAAAAATTTGAATATCGCCCAACACTACATCCAGGCGATAAAAATCTTCTGTCGCTCCGACTGAAAAATCTCGTTCATCGCCGCGATTTGCTCCGTGTGAACCTAGGGTTACAATCTTAGTCCAATTTTCTGCTTTTGCTTCGTGCGAACCCGTCCTCCGCTGTGTTTCATCTACAGGACTGCACTGTAAAAAGTTTCTCCAAGTAACGATTAAAGTTAACTGCAGTATTTGATACTGGGATTAATCTTATCTCTACTGGGATAAGATTAATCCGAATTAGAGATACTCTTGTCTCATTAGAGACAAGATTAATCCCAGTAGCAAATACTGCAAGATTTTTATTAACAGTGTAGGCAAGATCTCAGGCATCAAACTCCTATTCTATACACGACACATTTCGAACTACTGGGATAAGATTAATCCGAATTAGAGAAAATCTTGTCTCATTAGAGACAAGATTAATCCCAGTAGCAAATACTGCAATATTTTTATTAACAGTGTAGGCAAGATCTCAGGCATCAAACTCCTATTCTATACACGACACATTTCGAACGAGAAAGAAAGTAAAAGCAAAATAAGGCAATCGAAAAATTTGCGATACCTAAACTTTTAAGTAGAAAAAAGGATGGGGCATCGGATGGGGCAAGGAACTTGTGTGGACGTTCGTGAGTTCCCTCTTCGGTATGTTTTCGATAACGGTGGATTTGACCTATGGTCAAGTTATCATGCTGCACATTTATTTCGTATTCGACAAGAGGTCAGGCCAAGGCAGAGCAAAATAACACTAGAGAATAGCGCCAAGACCTATGCTTTCCATGCTTTACAAACGGGCCATACTGGTAGTGCCACCCACTACACTTACGCCATTTAAAGCGAGAAGAACTTCCGGGTTTAGAAATTTCTAGTAAAGAAAAGGTGCGGTCTGCAAACACCAAGGAAACAATGGAGGTTGTTTCATTTTTTGTTCAGAATATGAAGTTATCGGAGCCAGCGCTGGTGAACGACCGATTGAGTTTCAGTAGGGATGTTCACTATCGCTAGTTGTGCTAGTGTCGCTGTTATTCGAGTGTGTGTCATTTTTTTCAAGTCTTGGCGCTACTCTCTAGTGTTATGTAGCTCTGGGCCAAGAATATATAGACTCTCAGAACGTCTTCTTTGGGGATGCAGTGATTCAAGAAGAGCGTTAGCACGTGTATTCCGACGTTAGTCTTTTCATGGCCGATATTGTGTTTTCCTTCCATATCAGTTCACTTTTTAGGATTACCACGAGGAGTTTTGTTCTCTTGAGAACCACTTCTTCCTGAATTCCGGGCTCGAACGTGGATTTTCAGGAAAGAGGACCCTTGCCAAGAAGGTCCAAAATATAGCTCTAATAAAATTCAGCTGACGTATCCGTTTTGCATTATCAAATATGATTCAAGAAGAGTTTCGCGTTAGTCTTTTGATGGTCGATATTGTGTTTTCCTTCCATCTCAATTCATTTTTAGGGTTACCACGAGTTTTTTTTCTCTTGAGAACCACTTTGAGAATTCTGGGCTCGAGCTGGGGTGGATTTTCTAGGAAAGACGGCCTCGCCTGCTCCTGTGTTTGACAAAGCAGCACCTCTAAGCTTTTGGCAAGCTGTAAATCCCGACTCCAGTTTAAATTATTCGCTGAGCTTATGGTGGGTTCATACCAAGCTTAAATCTGAGCGTATTTCAAATCCGGGCGTATTTTACGCTCGTTTTGTATTAGAACGAATCTCTAACAACAAAACCAGGCGGAAATACGTACGGATTTTGAAAATACGATGGCATACACTCAGCGTGTGAATGCACCATTACTCATCCCTTTCCCCGTTTAAAGCCTTTTGACAGTATAAAAGACGGATTAGGCCGACCAGGTTTTGCGGAACCACGACTGTTATGGCTAAGCAACATTATGTAATGGGCTCGTCACTTCTTTATCATTGTGTGTCTTTTGATAAACTAATCAGAGATAGGCCTACTAGCAGGGGCGTCACGACTAGGGGGGGGGGGGGGGGAGGGAATGGGAGACGTCCCCCCCCCCCGAATGTTGTCGGTTAAAAATCGCCGCAATTTTTCGTAAAAACAGAGAAACAGTCGATTTTTTTTAAAACAGTCGGTTTCTCGTAAAAATAGTCGTTCTTTTCTTAAATATTTTGAAAATACGATGGCATATACTCAGCGTGTGAATGCACCATTACTCGTCCATTTCCCCATTTAAAGCCTTTTGACAGTATAAAAGACGGACTAGGCCGGTTTTGCGGAACCACGACTGTTATGGCTAAGCAACATTATGTAATGGGCTCGTCACTTCTTTATCATTGTGTGTCTTTTAATAAACTAATCAGAGATAGGCCTACTAGCAGGGGCGTCACGACTAGGGGGGGGGGAGGAAAGGGTGGACGTCCCCCCCCCCCCGAATGTTGTCGGTTAAAAATCGCCGCAATTTTTCGTAAAAACAGACAATATTTTTCTTGGAAACAGTCGATTTTTTTTAAAACAGTCGGTTTTTCGTAAAAATAGTCGTTCTTTTCTTAAATATAGTAGTTTTCCTTAAAATCAGCCGTTTTTCGTCAACACAGTCGTTCCTTCTCAATACTAGTCAGTTTTTATCTGCAAAAACAGTCGGTAAAAATAACCAGCTAGTCGAAATACCTTTCGCCCTTGCCCCCAAACATTTTGGCTAGTAACGCCTCTACCTACTAGAAATGTGTACAAGATGTGTAGTATGTTCAAGTTTCACAAGACTACCAGAGTGTCGGGGGGCTGTTGCAACGCAGCACACTTTTATTTATTATTCAATATACTAATTCGGCAACACATAGCAGTGAATTCCGCCAAACACAAGATGGGTTACTAAAACATCGTACTAAAACAGAATATTTTACGAGTTGTGTTTTTGCAGATATATTTGCATATATTCAAAAAATGTATACAACGAATATGTCAGCTATGATTCTTCATCAGTGATATTTCGGTCCTTCTTGGCAAGGGTTCTCGTCAGGCTGTCTAGCAAATCTAGCAGAGATTACAAGGTAACTGGATCTGCATTTTGTCGTTTTTGTAGTTACCATGGTATCTGATACCACGGTGGCAAATAATGTATACAACGAATACGTCAGCTACGATTCTTCATCAGCGATATTTCGGCCCTTCTTGGCAAGGGTTCTCGTCAGGCTGTCTAGCAAATCTAGCAGAGATTACAAGGTAAGTGGATCTGCATTTTGTCGTTTTTGTAGTTACCATGGTATCTGATACCACGGTGGCTTTGCAAAAACGACAATTGCCGAATCACCGATTGATACTCATATCACAAATGCCAAACTCTTTACCACTAATGTGACAAAAATTGAGACCATTGTGTTGCTGATGGTTGAAGGGAGATGAATTTTCCGATACCACGTTCAGTTACCACGGTCGTGTCCATGGTATCTGAATATCAGATACCATGGCAACTCGCCAGATACCCTGATAACTGCAAAAACTTATTTTGAGCGTGGTATCAGTTGCCACGGTAACTGCGAAAACCACTTTAGGCCGTGGAATCCGATACTGTGATATCTTTAAAACACAACTAAGGTATTTATTCCTATAGTTCCATTTCACATAATTTTAGAGTAGTAGGCTATATACAAAAGTTGCGTTTTTGGAGATACCATGGTATCTGTCACCACGGTAACTGGATCTGCAATTAGTCGTTTTTGGGATCCCAAAACGTAAGTGGAGGGATACCTATGACATCGCATAAGTTGTCCGTCTGTTCGTCCGTCCGTCCGTCTGTCCGTCCGTCCGTCCGTCTGTCAGCACGATAACTCTCGAAGGGAATGGGATATTGTGATGAAACTTGGTGTGAGGTTTCTTTTGGTCAAGAGTAAGGTCAAGTTCGTAGATGGGCTCTGTAGCCTCACATTTAGGGATGGGGGAGGGGGTTTAAATTAAGGGGAAAGCAAAATATTTTTAAACAGCTAATGTGATAGGTGATTATGGGGTAAGAAGGCATGCTGAGCACGATGGCGAAAACCTTTTTTTCGCCGGACAAGTAGTTAGCCCGGAATCCGGCCAAAACCGGAAAGTTTGTTAATAGAAAAAGTTTTATTCTAAGTTGATTAGATGTTTGATCTAAGGAAAGAAAGACATGGTGAACACGATTGTGAAAACCATATTCTCGCCGGACAAGCAGTTCTTCCGGAATCCGGCCAAAACCGGAAAATTTGTTAAGAGCAAAAGTTATATTTGAAGTTGATTAGATGTCCGATTTAGGGGTAGAAAAACATGATGAACACTATTATTAAGACCAGTTTCTCGCCGGACAAGTAGTTCACCTGGAATCCGGCCAAATCCGGAAAATGTGTTAAAAGTAAAAGTCTTATTTGTAGTTGATTAGATTCCGATTTAGGGGTAAGAAAAGATGCTGAATCCGTATATGACAATTGTTTTTTTTACCCGGACGCGTAGTTCACCCGGAATCCGGCTGAAACAGGAACATTGTCATGAGTTAAAGCTTTATTTGAAGTTGATTAGATGTTCGATAATTCGTTTTTGAGCTTTGTTATTTTGTCGGATAAGTAGTTCCCGAATTCGGCAGAAACCGGAAATTTGGCAGAAGTAAGCTAAGGCAGGAAGTTTCGATCAGTTTCGTCAAAACAAATACGATTTATAGGGGTAAACACACATGCTGAATCCATACATACATATATATCTGAACTTGGTTTTCTCAGATGATTAGCTATTTGGCATTAATCTGTTTCTGAATTTTTGTAGTAAAAATGCTTGACGAGTCTAGAGAAGACAGGACCCAAATGTCTGGATGTGATATTAAATTTTTGGGATCCCATCGAAACCTTTGGTCTTGTTGCAGTTGCCGTGGTATCTGATGCTACGATTGCTTTGCATAAACGACGATTTGCGCTTTTAGAAATCATCAAAAAATAAATTCTGATATCCGCAGATTATCCTTCTCTTTCTGCAGGAATTGCTCATCTTGAATGACAACTTCTTTCCCACCAATTCGACACAAAACTAGACTCCTGTGTAAGTGATGATGAAAGTGAGGTGAATTATTTAGATATCACGATCAGTTACCACGGTCGGATATCTGAATATCAGATACCACGTTACCTTGCCAGATACCACGGTAACTGCGAAAACGACTTTAGACCGTCGTATCAGATACCATGGTATCTGCGGAAACGCAACTATGGTATTTATTCGTATAGTTCCATCCCACAAATGTGGAGAGTAAATATAAATTTTTTTCTTTAATCAGTTTGTACATTTAAAGGACCTGTCTTACTTATAATACTAACGCAACCTACTTCCATAATCACTCCCTATATTTCTAAACCCGGAGACCCCAATTTCGTACGGTACATTCTAACTCCTCGAATAAAACCCCGCTGATTTTCTCAATTGCAGTGTTTTGCTACCTTCGATGTTGTCGACGGTTGTCTGCGAGAAGTTTTTCCATCAGAAAAACCGGTTATGTAAATTCTTTCCCTGTTTTCGCTACAAGTCAACGGGTCTCGGAAAAGGCTTAAAACAGCCAAAACCGTGGGTGATTTGTTGAAAGAACAACCTAGTTTTAAAGTATTCAAATATTTTAAAATACTTAAGTTGAAGAGTATATAGTGCGAGGGGTACTTTAAAAACACTAAGTATTGTTTCAGGCCAATTAAGCTGACTAGCCCAAATTGAATATCGCTAAAAGAAACTCAGCTGACTTGTCCGTTTAGTGACATGATATTACATTCAGTGTTGCCACTTTTCTCTGACTTTACATAAGACATTTTGCCACAAAAATCTGTGACATTCTGGCGCCCACAAAATTCAGTCCTTTTTATGGCACTTGCAGCCTCTGGCTCAAGTGCCATATACCGATCACAATTCCGTCTGTCGGTCTGTCGGTCGGTCCGAGTTTTTTGTCACACTTTTTCGAGTTAGGGTACTTCCAGATGTCCTAGGACAACAAAACTTGGCAGGCATATCAGGGACCCGACCAAACTAACCTGGAAATAATCAGTTTCCCGATCGGACCATATACGGGGGAGTGCGGGGCGCTGGAAAATTGAAAATTTAGGGCATTTTGTCACACTTTTCCGAGTTAGGGTACTTCTAGATGAGCTAGGACAATGAAACTTGGTAGGAATATCAGAAACCCGACCAAACGAACCTGGAAATAATCAGTTTCCCGATCCGACCATATGCGGGGGAGCTGGGGCGCTGGAAACTTGAAAATTTTGGGCATTTTGTCACACTTTTTCGAGTTAGGGTACTTCCGGTTGTGCTAGGACCATGAAACTTGGCAGGCATATCAGAGACCCGACGAAACAAACTTAGAAATAATCAGTTTTCTGATCCGACCATTTTGGGGGGGAGTGGAGGGCAGGGGAATCCGGGAAATTGAGAAGTGTGTAACTTTCGAATGGGTGATCGGATTGTAATGAAACTTCATAACTGAATAGAATATATATCTTTAAAGTCTTGACCGGATTCGGTAGCCAGGGGGGAGCTGGGGGGGGGGGGAGGAGACCGGAAATTTCAAGAAACGGTTAGAATGGAGGGATCGGAGTGAAACTTGCTGGGAAGAACAAGCATCTGCTCTAGATAAGTCCTTTAGACCATTGTACTGGATCCGGACACTTATGGAGGGGGGGGTCCCGGAATTCCGGTGATGGTGGTTTTGGGGATTTTTACGATGAAACTTGGCAGGCATATCAGGGATCCGATCAAACTGACTTCAAAATACAAATTTTGTCGATCTGATAATGGTGGGGGGAGTGGAGGGAGGGGAATCCGAAATTTTCAGTCATGCGTAATTTTGGAATGGGTGATCGGATTCGAGTGAAATTTAAGAATTGAAGAGAGGACATTTCTCCGATGATCTTTTCATATCCGGACCGGATCCGGCAACTATTGGGGGGGGGGAGGGAAAATACGTGACCCGTTTAGAATGGAGGGATCGGGATGGAAATTTGTGGAAAGAACAAACAGATGCTCTAGGTAAGTCATTTACTGAATCTGATTGGCTACGGGCACCGTGGGGGGCTGGGGGGGGGGGGTGGACCGGAAATCTCGAGAAACGTTTAGAATGATCGTATCTGAGTGAAACTTGCTGGGAAGCACAAACATCTGATCCATGTAAATCTTTTACATAATTTGACTGGATCCGGACACTTGAGGGGGGGGGAGGAGGGGGTTTCCCGGAATTCCGTTTTTGGGGGGATTTTCACGACGAAACTTGGAAGGCATATCAGGGACCCGGCGAAACTGACTTGGAATAAAAAAAAATCGTCGATATGATAATCTTGGGGGGGGGGAGTTGAGGGAGGGGAATCCGGAATATTGAGTCATGCGTAACTTTGGAACGGGTGATCGGATTCGAGTGAAATTTAATAATTAAACAGAGGACATTTTTCTCTGGTGATCTTTTTTATTTCCGGACCGAATCCGTCAATTATTGGGGGGAGGGCGGAAAATACTTGACCCGCTTAGACTGGTGTGATCTGGATCGAACTTCGTGGGAATGACAAACAGATGCTCTGGATTAATCATTTACAGAACCGGATTGGCTCCGGGTTTTGTGGGTGGGGTTGGAGGAGGGGGGGGGGGGTCTGGGATTCCGGTGATCGCGCGTTAAGGTACTTCCAGATGTGCTAGGACGATGAAACTTCGCTGGAATATTGGAGACTCAACAACATTTGCTTAGAAATTGCTACTTCCCAAATCCGATTATTCCTTAAAGTACCAATCTTGACCGCAAAGTAAAAAAAAATACTTTTAAGCAATATATGCATTTTCGTGATGCCCATCAGCCCATTAGCAGTTTTGCCTCAAGGGTTTTGCTTACAAATGAAGTTCCAGCTCCCTTATAGCGCGCATCTCAACCGCAAAGTCGAAACTTACTTTTGATCAATCAAATCATCTTGACACATGCAAATGCCATATGAGCTTACAGCTCTTGTTTTAGGTTTCGACGAAAAACTCTTAGATTTTAATAATAATAATAATAATATATTCTTTATTTCCATAATAGTACAACATATTTATTTATTTATTTATTTTGTATTTAACTTCATAATCCACCTTTACGGCATATCACAAAAAACAAAAGAAAAAACAAACAAACAAACAAAACGGAAAACACGAACGCTCTGATCACAAAGTTCAGCTAAACGCTAACCTCCATCGAATACAGACTTATTCAATGCGATCCAAGCGGGAATCGAGATTATGGCACAACATAAAATGGCTAGCAGAGGATCGTCATGAAGTAGCACATGTCAAAGCAGTGATGTACAATATATTCAGTATACGATAATAATGAATAGGCCTACATAGTACAATACATGTCACACAACAAAAATTAAAATGGAAAATAACATAAGGAAGCATCAAAGTTAAAATGAGAAATAAAATAAGGTGCGACTGATGATAAATATCGGTCAGACGGATTTATTAGGGGCAGGGTAATTTGAAGCCGATTTTTTTTTCAGTTTTTAGTCTAGTAATTTAAGGTTCCAGTTTTCTCTTATACGAGGAGCTAATAATCTTCAGGAAACAAAAAATCCTTTTTCCGAAAGGAATGGCCTTGAAATTTGTCAAAATGCTTTGAATCGCAGAACATGCGACATTTTGGCAGAATTGCCATTTCCTTTGACCAATTTTTCACAGTTGTAAATCTGGGGAGAATTCGAAAACCTGGAACAAATCGCAGAACTCTGAGACCAGGGGCAACACTGATTACCATTTATATACACTTCAGTTATTTGATTTTATGGCACTTGCCTTCCGGCCAAGTGCCATATACCGATCACTTTTCCGTCGGTCTGTCTGTCGGTCGGTCGTTCAGTCCGGTGTTTGCGAGTTAGGGTGCCTCCAGATGTGCTAGGACGATGAAACTTGGCAGGCATATTAGGGAACCGACCAAACTAACTTGGAAATAATCAGTTGCTCGATCCGACCATCGTGGGGGGAGGGAGGGGAGCCGGAATCCGAGATTTAGTGACATGCATAACTTTCGAACGGGTGATCGGATCTTAATGAAACTTGATATTTGGAAAGACGTCATGTCTCAGATGTCCCATTTCAAGTCCGGACCCAATCCGATGAATGTGGGGGGGGGGGGGGGAGTCCGAGGGGGAACCGGAAATCATGTGACACGCTTAGAGTGGAGCGATCGGGATGAAACTTGGTGGGAGGAACAAGCACAAGCCCTAGGTACATCATTGACAGAACCGGACCGGATTCGTACACTGTGGGGGGAGTTGGAGGGGGATTCCGTAATTCCGTTGATACGGAGTTAAGTTACTTCCAGGTGGGCTAGGACAAAGAAACTTGGCAGGCAAGTCAGGGATCCGATCAGAATAACCTGGAAATAGTCAACTTCCCGATCCGACCACCGTTGGGGGAGTGTAGGGAGGGGGAATCCGGAATCTTGAGGAATGTATAACACTGGAACGGGTGATCGGATCTTAACGAAACTTGATATTTGGAAAGACCTCGTGTCTCGGATGACCCGTTTAAAGTCTGGACCGGATCCGATGAATGGGGGGGGGGGGTCGGAGGGGGAACCGGAAATCTTGTGACACGCTTAGGATGGAGCGATTGGGATGAAACTTGGTGTTAAGGACAAGCACAAGAACGATCGGATTCGGGCACTGTGGGGGGAGTTAGAGGGGGGGGGGTATGGAAATCCGGCTATCGCGAGTTAAGGTATTTCCTGATGTGCTAGGACGATGAAACTTGGCTTGAACATTAGAGACTTGACATGTTGCCTTAGAAATAGTCAGTTCACCGACCCAACCATCGTGGTGGAGTGGAGGGAGGGGGAATCTGGAATCTCGAGGTATGTATAACTTTTGAACGAGTGGTCGGATCTTAACGAAACTTGATATCTGGAAAGACCTCGTGTCTCGGATGTCCCGTTTTAAGTCTGGACCGGATCCGATGACCGGAAATCAAGTGACGCGCTTAGAGTGGAGCGATTGGGAGGAAACTTGGTGGGAAGAACAAGGACAGGAAGTAGATACATCAGTGACAAAACCGGATCAGGTTCGGGCACTGTGAGGGGAGTTGGTGGGGGCGGAATTTCGATGATCGCGAGTTAAGGTACTTCCAGATGTGCTAAGGCGATGAAACTTTGCTTGAACATTAGAAACTTGACAAAATTGGCTTAGAAATTGTCACTTGTCAGATCCGACCATCCCTTAAAGTACTAACCCTAACCTTAAAGTACCAATCCTAACCACAAAGTACAAAAAGCTTTTAAGCAAAGTATACATTTGAACTCAAGGGTGTTGCTCAAATACTAATTTTTAGCACCCTTAAAGTGCGTTTCTTAACCGAAAAGTAAAAAAAAATACTTTAACCAAACGATATATATTCATGATCTCCAAGGACCCATGATCATTTTTGCCTTAAGGGTTTTGCTTACAACTGAATTTCTTAAAATACAAACAATAATTTTGAGCAAAATATACATTTTCATGATTCCAATGAGCTTATCATCATCTGTGCTCTAAGAGTGTTCATTACAGATAAATCTCTAGCGCCCTTAAAGTGCGCATCATCACGGCCAAATGCACAAATAAAATAGTTTTTACGAATAATACATTCTCATGACTTCCAAGGACCCATGACCATTCTTATCATAACGGTTTTGCTTACAAGTGATCACAACAAACCCACGAATTCCTACTTTAATCCTCTGACCCAGTCTTGCAAGTGCCATATGAGCTTCCAGCTCTTGTTTTTTCCCTTGAGATCTGGGATCTGTGTTTAACAAAGCAAATCACGGAGAGTCCTTATTCAGTCCATTGTGTCTCAAGTTCGACTTCGTTTCGTACACTTCGTGTATGAAAACAATTATTTTGTTTCTTTTTCATTTCATTGCTCTGTCTTTGTGCACAATTGTGCAATATGAAGGGAAATAAACAGTAGTGGTAATAATCGCTGGAACCCCATTGAAATTTTTGCCCAACAGTCGAAATCAGGCGGGTGGTGTGGTCCACTTGGGGTTGGGGTTGGGGGGGGGGGTGAGGTCTATTAGGCCCGGTCTAATATAACTAACATAAAACTCATGTGCTTCTTTGTCTGTCATGACTTCGTCATTTATTTTGGCTTCCCCCTCTTTCCGATCACCAATCATGATCATTGTTTTTCCGTATGTTTTTTCATTCACTTTTTATGCTGGCGGTAACGAGCTAGCAGCTGGTAGGATCATCTGTAAACTCCCCTTACACCTGTCTGTCTGTCGGTGCCCAGCGGGTTTGGATTGATCACCGAGTTTGGCGCTGAATTTAAACAGGAGAGACAATTCTTCATTTTTCTACCGGGATGATCGGTCTTCCGGGATCTGACATACAGAAGCGATGAATGTACAGTCTGATGCTATGCCGTCGAGGGATCAGATGGATGGTGGGAAGGTGAACAAACCACGGGCTATTGTAGGACTTTTGGTGGTTTCAGTTTCGGTTTTAATTTGTTTCTGACTTCAAATTAGAAGAAAAATATCTTCGATAAACCAGAGTGGAGAGATAAGCTCAATTGCTGGTCATTATAATAAGATGGTAAAAGTTATACTGTGTATTTCGTAAATTAATTATCTTTCATGTTTCCCTTTCCTTTTTTCTTTTTTCCTTATTATTTACTCCGTCTTCGTGTCTTCTGTTTATTTGGACGGATCATAAACAAAATCATCATCGTCATCATCATTTTTTGTCCACAAGTTCGTTTTTCCAGCTTGAGCGGCTTTGAGCCTGAAGAGGACCCTTGGCAAGAAGGGCCAAAATATTGCTCTAACAAAATCCAGCTGACGTATCCATTTTTCACTATCAAATACCATCATCATCATAAACAGCGAGTTTTGAAGAAGAAATAAAAAATAAAACGTTCTTTCTGTGAATTCCACAAGTGGTGAGGGACCACTGTATTTCATTCATCTGTATTTGATTCATCTTTGATGACAAAGCACGAATCGCAGTAAATACAATATTCCAACATGGCTTTCGTCCTTATTTGCAATATATATCATGTCGAAGAGCGGGTTACCCACCCTCCGAAAACTGCTGCTCCGACTGAATACCGACCGAAAATATATTTAAAATACGTTTGTTCTATATTGTACCGGGTTTTTGTCAATAATGATAACAATAATAATATATTTGCAAATTGAATGGCAGGCCGTTAAGCCTCTACAAAATTCTTAATTTGCATTTCTTCTAAATTTGCACAAGGAGAAAATGTCACTTGAATAATATTCCGACCTTGTGTCGCCGGCTTGACCCTCTATTTATTATGATTTTTTTTTAAAGAAGTGTAATTCAAACCTTGAACCTTGAATCAAAGGGTGCCGGCCACAAATTAGTCGATTCCCGCTTCTAAACATACTGATCTTAGAGTTCTAACACGTAGGGCTTTTGCCTATCGCGAAGATTTTTGCGAGGATATTCCTCGGATACTCTTCTGCTCATTGTTGATGCTCTCAATTGTAAACGCTATCTTCTGATGCTTTAAAGTACAATGGGCGGATCAAACTAAAATGATGTCATATTACCTCCGTCTAGAATATAATATTTCGTCAGAAATCAGCCGATTCCTAGAGATTTTATTTTCGCCAGCTTATCGTTACGGCGTATTTTGCTGCCTGCCATCCTTCAATTTACTAGGTTTGACAGATATAAGCAGAGTTTCTTTTTTCTTATCAATTCGATGGTAGGCTATTATACACTCCAACTTATCTCTATTATTAACAAATAAACTTTTATCACTCCACATCCAGGAATCAAAACTTTTCTTTGGTACAACAAACAGCAGAAGTCTAATCAGATAGCATTTGAGCAATCTGCCAGCTGCAGAGACGGTTTATTTTAGCAGCCACAACACCCTTTATCACTCAGGTCTATAAAATGATTGATTTTGTGCGTGACCTAGAGTTTTCGAATTTCCGCGTCTTTCAAGTGCAGTCTTCGAAATCGTCTCCGCCAAGACGCCGAAGACAAGCGACGACAAAAAAACGGCTTATTTTCGAAGCGCCATTTTGGGGAAGTCACAATCTTTTATCTGTGAAGCATCTTATGAAAAATAAAGCATAATTAGTGCCCATTCTGCTTTAAGGGCAAACTCTAACTCTTGAAACCTCTTTTCTTTCTCCAACTTCGAAACCCCTTGAAATACTCTACATCATCGATTCGGGATGAAGATGGTCTGGCCTGGTCGACCCTACCAGAAGGATACCAAGTTTTATACTGAGAAAGTTGCTGGAGAAGCTTATCCACTTATTGGATTAATAAATAGATAA
The DNA here is from genome assembly GCA_030848855.1 of Branchinecta sandiegonensis. Classification (NCBI taxonomy): domain Eukaryota; kingdom Metazoa; phylum Arthropoda; class Branchiopoda; order Anostraca; family Branchinectidae; genus Branchinecta; species Branchinecta sandiegonensis. The sequence goes on from JAUPMV010000019.1 coordinate 8,070,054, forward strand.
ATATACGTTGTTTTTGCATCTTTCATACCTCTTGAAACGCTCCTGTCATGTATCCGTGATCAAACCACTTTTCTTTCTCCAACTTTGAAACCCCTTGAAACACTCTACATCATCGATTCGGGATCAAGATGGTCTGGCCTGGTACCGACCCTACCAGAAGGATACCAGGTTTTATACTACGAAAGTTGCTGGAGAATCTTATCCACTTATTTGATTAACAAATAAATAAATATGCTTTGTTTTTGCATCTTTCATACCTCTTGAAACGCTCCCGTCACGTGTCCGTGATCAAAATTGTCTCCCCTATGCCAAACAGTACCATAAGGTCTATGCCAGATTTTCTAAGGTGAAAGCTAAATCTTATCTTTTCTTTCTACACCTTGAAACAGCTTTTGTTTTAACACCTTGAAAAACTCTTCTTACTCCATCCGGGGATCAAGATAGTCTGCCTGACGCCAACACTTACCAGACAATCTATGACATTTTTTTAATATGAAAGCTGTGAAAGCTCAAAAATTTCATTTGTCTTCCCACCTTTGAAACCTCTTGAACCACTCCTTACTTGTCCTTGTTATGGATAGTCTGCCCTGATACACCTTTAAACGACTTGAAAAAATCTTCTTACTCGGTCCGGGATCAAGATAGTCTGCCTGACGCCAACACTTCCCAGACGATCTATGACATTTTTATAATATGAAAGCTGTTAAAGCTTTAAAATTTCATTTGTTTTTCCATCTTCGAAACCTCTTGAACCACTCCTTACTTGTCCTTGATACGGATAGTCTGCCCTGATACCGACACTAACAGAAGGTCTATGGAAAGTTTTCTAACGTAAAAGCCACCTATTCTAACTGTATCAGTTTCCTTGAGTGCTGTTCCAGGCTTCACTTTGAAAAGCAATTGAGGTTTTTTCTAGAAAATCTTTTTCTAAGATCAAGGGAAGTCACGTTCGTTTGAAAACACTTCTTGGGTTTCCGTTTCACAAATTTGGGAAGTCGAGACATCACGTAGTGGTGAAATGTAGGGAATAGATAAAAAGAGAAGATACGTTGACTGTGGCGGATTTTTCACGATAAAGACCAAAGGTGATTCCACGTTTTTGTGGATTGGATTGAGGACAAGTGCTCCGCGTTTAATCAGCCTTATCGTGGTCTAACTGAAAGCGACTTCGACTTTACTGCCGGTAGAAATCTGGGACCAACCTTTTTGCTGTGTCGAGCGCAACCTTTGTTTTTGGGATCCCAAAACGTAAGTTGAGGGATACCTATGACATCGCAAAAGTTGTCCGTCTGTCCGTCCGTCCGTCTGTCCGTCCGTCCGTCCGTCTGTAAGCACGATAACTCTCGAAGGGAATGAGATATTTTGATGAAACTTGGTGTGAGGATTCGTTGGGTCGGCGGACCAGTCGAGTTCGTAAATGGGCGTTGTAGCCCTACATTTAGGGGTGGGGGAGGGGGTTCAAATTAAGGGGCAAACAAAATATTTTGAAACAGCTAATGTGATAGTCGATTATGGGGTAAGAAGACATGCTGAACACGATGGTGAAAACCATTTTGTAATCTGACAAGTAGTTCGCCCGGAATCCGGCCAAAGCCGGAAAGTTTGTTAAAAGTAGAAGTGTTATTTGAAGTTGATTAGATGTTCGATTTAGAGGTAGGAAGACATGCTGAAGACGATGGTGAAAACCATTTTCTCGACGGACAAGTAGTTCGCCCGGAATCCGGCCCAAACCGGAAAGTTTGCTAAAATTAAAAGTTTTATTTGGAGTTGATCAGATGTCCGATTTAGGGCAAGAAGACATGCTGAACTTTATGTGAAAACAATTTTCTACCCGGACATTTAGTTCGCCCGGAATCCGGCCAAAACCGCAAAATTGTTAGAAGTTAAAGTTTTATTTCTAGCTGACTAGATAACCGATTTAGGGGTAAAAAGAGACGCTGAATCCGTGTGTGACAATCATATTTTACCCGGACATATAGTTCGACCGGAATCCGGGTGGAGTCGGAAAATTTGTTAGAAGTTAAATTTGTATTTGAAGTTGATTAGATGCTCATTATTGGGGAAAGAAGATACCCTGAGTTCGTTTTTGAGTTTTCTTTTTTCGCCGGACAAGTAGTTCTAGAGTTCGGCCGAAACCGGCAAATTGGCAGAAGTGGCAGGAACTTTTCGTCAAAACAGATATGACTTATACGGGTAAACACACATGCTGAATCCGTATCTGAACTTGGTTTTCTCAGATGATTAGCTATTTGGCCTTAATCTGTTTCTGAATTTTAATTGGAAGAATGTTCAAGGATTCTGGCAATGACTGGATCTGGCTAAGACAAGACCCAGTTGTCTGGATCAGATATTGAATTTTTGGGATCCCATCGAAAAGTTTGGTCTTGTTTAATTAAGCCCTCGCACTGGTCGTTGTGACTCACTGTCGTCATGGGCGTTTTTCCACGATCCAACCAAGTGTTTGTGGCTCGGTTGTGGCTCGAATTTTTTTTTATTTATTTATCTGTGACCCGCTTTTTGGGACAACAGCGGAGTATGAGTAAATACCCATATTAAAACACTAAACAAAACAATGTAAATAAACCTGACTACATTCTTTTCATATAGTTTTAAGACCTAATCCAAACATTCTGTTTACCTTCTCTTACTGATCGCAAGCCAAAAGTTTATTTAGATTTGAACTTGATTGCCGGGTTGCTGTTTTGGCTCGAGAAAAAACTCACGCAGAACGTCTTCTTTTCCAGATGACGAAATTTTCCAGGTTTGATTAGCAAAAAATTATAAGACTTCATTGATTTTTTTTTTTTATGTCTTGAGGAGTACCACACTGGCCTTGGTTTTTTAATTTATTTGTATTTTTAATAAACAGTTGGAGCATTGGATGGAAATTATTATTTTGATCCTTGGCTGTCCCGGATAATCGACTGAGATTTAGTCCAGACCGAATAATTTCAAACCTGGGAAATTTGGTGTGTGTTTTTTTAATTTGCTCATTGTTTAACGGTGTTTTTTTTGTGGTTTTGAACAGTTCAGAATGGCAGTAGGGATTGTTATCATTGTGTGTGAGGTAGAAAGACCATTTTTTGTGGTCCGCTCCACGGCCGTTTGTGCGACCCAAAAGTTTTTTTCCACGACACACCAGATTTTCGTGGCGCGCTTTGTGGCTTGAATTCGACAAACAACTGTCAAGGTGTTTTTCGATTTTGTGGATTGACGGAAATTCGCGTTTAGCAGCAAAATAAAGTATGAATAATAAAATCAAGTAATTTATCACATAATAGTAAGGACGTAAGCCTAAACCTCTATTTATTTTGGTTTTGTCTAAATTTTATTGAAATTTCCGCAGAAAAAAGACAAAACTGCGTTTCTATGAGGTTCAACTTGTGGCTCGACTGTGTGGCACACAGTCGCGTTTCCGCGACAGACAGTGAGAAGTGTGTGGCCCTCCATCGTCCCGCAGGAAAACGCCGAGGTCGGATAGAAAGTCGATTAGTTCATTCTGGTTAGTTCGAATCGAGCAAGCGATCTGGCCACGTGGCAATCACTGTCCCTGTTGTTACAAAGAAGGAAATTGAAACAGGAGCCGAGCCCACCTCGTTTTTTCACGGAACCCATAAAATGAGAAGAGTAATTTCTAGGCGACGCGACGCCACCGGATTCGACGTCAAGAATCGGGAATCCGCGCAGTGTAGACAAAAGGCTAAAGGAATATTCACTCGACCCCCCCCCCCCCTTAATGTGGACTAGGCTTTACTAAGTCTAGGCCTTAGACTTGCAGGGTTTTTTGGATCGATCGATCTTCCGCGACTTCGCCGACGAGCTCGTGTCAACACCGAGCTCCTCCCTCAGCTCTCACACTCAGTCTAAGCTTTTTTCGGGTCACTTGACTGTGACTTGACTCAACTCAAGGTACGTGCTCACACAAGTCATGTAGGCTACTTCTGAATCCCGGGATTCGATCATCCCACGACCGTACCAAGTCCTGATTTTAAAGTAGCCTATACCTGTAAAGAATAGTTCTGAGTTTACAGAATCTTTTTTTTACGTCGAAAGACATTCTTAATACAGGATACCTTCTCTCAGTATTTACAAAATCGGATTACGTTCACAACTTAGCCTTTTGTTTTTGTAACAACAGAGATTTTGATACAAAAACATTGAAAAAAATCGAATGACAACTTATTCTCTGCTTGGCAATCCTAAAAAAACGGCAGAAAATAGAAATAAAGTAGTACAGTAGAATGGAAAATTGTAAAGGTCCGAAAGAAAGTGTAAGTGTTATACAAATAATAACAGTGGGTGGAAGTACTGTTGCCAACTGCAAGATATCCCCGGCCCCGCTGGGACGTATATAAGGAATAATGAAGTGTACGCTCGCGATGTATTTTATGAACCTCCTGGAGTTTTAAAGGATATAAGAAGTGCCAAGCTTTTGTCATGTAGATCAAAAGAAGCTTAGTTTGGTGTAATTGCAACAAGTAATGTACGGTGTTTATTACCCGATGAAAAATTGTTCAGAGGTTTTGGCAACAAAGCCATTCTAGCAAGATTGGATAGTTGTCGTAATTGGCGGCGGTGAACTCTTTCTGCGAGGGGTCGGATCTTTCAAGAGTCGATGTACTGTCCAAATACATGACCTGGGTATTCTTATTTTTATTTTTATTTTTTGCCGCGTAGTATCTTTTCGTTCATTTTCGCTATGTATTATTTGGCCAGATGAACTACAGTCAGTCAGAAGTATCATAACAGATAACACAAGGATGCGCAGTTTCAATAGACAACACTTCGGATCTGATCTGTTGTAATTTTGAAAACGTTGAAACGTCTGACAGTGTACGCTTCCACTTGCCCGCGCTAGCGCCAACTGTCTGAAATTCTGAGTTTTTGTTCTAAAACATACAACTGATAACGATCGACCTATCTAATTATTCTTCACTAGGCTATACTATCAATTCTATCTCTACTTTTAATTTTCAACACTTTCCGAGGGTTGCCCACTCTCGATTTTAATGTACAGCAAGTGCCCGGTGCTAGCACCGGCTGACAGCAACTGGCACCGGTTTCCACGTGTTAGAACATTCAGATTAGCATGTTTAGAAGCGGGAATCGCCGAATTTATCTGCGGCACCGGTGCCCGGAAGGGGTTCATAGCAGGTGTCGGGGAGTGGGTAACCCCTCGACACTTTCTCTCTGTCCTTATTTTTCCTTAATTATAACATTTTCATCATTTTTCTTCACATCTTTAAATTTCTTATCCTTAACATGATATTAGTTTCTTAAAACTTCTTACTTTAAAAATTCATTAATAATTGACAAATAACAAAAAGCTTTTTTTTACAAGCACACAATTTACAATTTCGAAAAAGAAGTCCGATACTACCCAAACAGATTTCTTGTACATTATAAAAGGGTCCTTCTGGCCTATGGAACCCTTCTCGCATTGGCTGCATTTACCTGGCTCAGTATTTAATATATTTCAAAACAAACTTTTCCAGAATACAGAGTTGGCTATATTCCGAAACCCCCCAAAAACATCAAACAAAAAACGCACTCGCCACACAGGTAACTTACAAACTTTCGATGTGATGATTTTCCTTTAAAGTTCAAATAAATTGTCTCAACACTATAATAATAGATATTAATTGGCGATTTCATTGCGATTTGCACTCTCTGTTTATGCCTACATGTTCATGTAACATACAAAATACTGCCTGAACGAGCGCCTGTATCGCGAAGACGCAGACGCTTTCCAAGGCACAAACTTGTTTTTTTGCCTTGTTGCATATCTCGGCTGCGGCGCCTCAGGTACTAGAAGGTTTCGGTGCTTCCCCGACATAAATACTTGTTTACCAAAACACATGGTTAAGTCGTGGCGTCTGCAAGACAGTCTTCGGAGTTGGAGCTTTTCGATACTTTGGTCATAATCGGACTGTTCCTGACCCAATCTTAATTTTTGCGGCTCGTTTCTGTACGCTCTCCAACTCTTCAGATTGCTCTTGGGTCAACCCTTCGTGCCAAGCAGGGCACGCGTATTCGACAATTGACCTTATGTACAATTTAGAACAATTTAGTAATGATTCACTATTAAACCGAAACGACAATTCAAAATACTTCTAACATTTAAATACTACTGCGCTCCGTAATGTATTTCCGATGTATTTTTGAGCTGGTACGTCATACTGCAGTAAAGGCAAGCATCTTTTGACGATAGTCAACCTTGGTAACTTTGGACGGTGTCACTTTTCTCCACTTTCTGTGGTAAAAGTGTACTGCTGAGCAGTCAAAGCGTCTCCTTAGGGACTCCTAAGGATATCTGAGGTTGTGTTGCGGGGTTTTTGCAATTCCAAAACGTTTGTGACGTGACGCATATGACTTCGCAAAATCTGACCGTCTGTCCTGTCCTCCCACTGAATCTGTCAGCATTCCTCCCTTGTTCATTTTTCTTTGAAAAAGATGAGAAACACGAGAATATAAGTAAAGAAACATAGGAAATTAACTAATACGAAAGGATAAAGAAAACAGTCACATCTACGCTGTAGCATCTCGAACGGGTGTCAGCTAAATCTAAGCCGATTATACAAGGTCCGGGACGTCAAGTCTCACTGCATGAGGATGTCATATTTTCCATTCCCAAACCTAACTGATTGTCCCTAGAGCGGTTTATAAACGTAGACGCTTCCGGCACCTCGCTGGCCGCTCGGCTCGATATAAATATATTCAAAAACATGGTTGAATATTTTTCAGTATATAATCACTCTGAAGACGTGTTATTAAACCACTGTAAATTTGTGATGTACAATACTCGTTCCTGCCGCAACCACAAATTAGTTTAGAAGTTCTACGTCCAAGATGTCATTCGTTCACTAGAGAAAACGCCAGCGTCACTACTATGTACATCTCGTCATCCTGGTCATCGAGTAAATGATGTTTTTCATGAATTTTTCAGGCCAGGTTCGAAATTATGTATAAATTGTGTGTGTTTATATGTTAGTTATCTTGTGTTGTTTTTCGTTGTTCTCTTTACTTCGCTACCACCTTGTGTATTTGGCGGGTTACAGATAAAATAAATAGACATATATATTTAATCGAATTTCGCAACTTTGTTCCCGACGGCACTTCTACCTCACCAGTACCAAATAACCGACTGGGATTTAGTCTAGACCCCTGAACGTGTCACGAAACAGACGCAGGGGGGGGGGGGGGGGGTCATAACGAAAATTGATTACAGCCCGATGAAAAATTTATCTCAAAATAGTATTATGAAGTTGTACGAAAAAGTAGCATGCAGTACGAACTGATGCTACTACATGCTTCTATGTCAAGGTTACCGTGTTACTGCATTCTGCTGCATGCTACTATTAGCAAGACTGGATGCTACTATAGCAAGACAGGATACTACTAGCCTACTTAATATTGGCCCAGTTTGAGGCAAATTAAATGCCACTATTCTTTGCTATTACATATCAACACATGCAACTTTTTCGTACAACCATCATACAACTAGAGATACAACTACGCAGGCTAGAAATTTTTCATCGGGAGGCTACTGGAATTGTGGGAGTCATATGTGTTGAGAGTGTGTATTCCCTCGCACAGACTTACCGCTACGTCGCATTATCATAAATATCATCACTGTAACAGGGAGCTGAGACTGTTGATGAACGGAAATGTGCGAAGGCATCAATTGAGTAGCGCGTTAATGGGTCAAAACTCCCACTCCCGTTATGGAGACCTAAAAGTTCACCTATAGAAGAAGGGGCGTAATTTAAGGCGGGAAGTGGTCAAGAAGAAATACATACCACGTAAAGTTTGGTGTACACATGAATGAATGAATTAACGTTTGATTTTCCAAAACAAAATGCATGTAGTTAAAATAAATTCAGATTCAACTAAGAACAACAATAAATTCTTTTTACAAGTAAATTGTAATAATAATTGCAATAGCAAATTGTAAGAGAATAAACAATAAAATGAGTTAAGAACCAATACGCAAAACCGAACTCAACAACAAAACGAGCTCCAAACTAATCCTCCGGTCCGGACTGACGAATCTGCACAAGAAAACGGTTAATGCACAAAAAAATGAATAGATAAGAAACTCAAATACCGAAATCAATTAAAAATATTCAACCAAAATAAATTTCAAATAAAAAAAACTAAAAAAGGATAAGGATTACAAGAAATTGGAATTCGAAAATGAACGACTAAAAACAACAAACTACAAAATAAAAAAACATGAAGGAAAGGTCACAAATTATGTTTCACACTTGCAACTTTCATTTAAACTTCCCATGATCTTTCGTCATAATTTCAAGAAGGTCCTACCATAAGTACGACATAACATAGTCCGACATACATACTGGGTGTGTCCAAACTTCCGGGAGGGAGGGTCAAACTTACTCATGTGTTCCACAGCCTCTTAGCAATGATAACTTAAAGCTAGAGGCGTGATTCCAATTTCTGTCTTCTGAATGTGTTTTTTTATGTTTTATTTCTTTTCTTCACTAACTCCGCTTTCAGCAATAGCGGGCTATACATAAATTACTTACTTATCCTGTATGTGTAAGTGTACCCAGCGTAAATGTAGCCAAAGCGGTAGCCTACTCGTCAGTTATTACGTTAGAAGGCTAGTGTTCTGATAGTTGGTCCGTCATAAACTAGAAGGTAGTGCATAGAAGGATCATAAGTTGAACATTCCCTTACATCCCTAATTCAGACGACATTCGTGGTTTCTCCACATTCGACTGGCCTCGTTTTCCTGCCTCCTTTTCCTGGCAAGCTTTGCACGGTCAGCGCTTTCTGATTACCTGTTTTACGGAACTAAGACGACGGGGAAACGGGACGGCTTTCGGATAGTAAGCAGTTTTAGGGGACTGAGCTTCATGTCTTTTATAAATCCAAGAAGAAATTCGTCCGACAGCGAGGATCGTTGGTAATGTCCGCGTCCCTCTTCTGGGTTCTGACAGACTTTTCGATTTGATTAAACCTGCTATTCCACTGCGGATATGGTGTTGAATTTGTACCCTTTTCTGCTGGGTCTTACGACCCCTGTGCTGGCTTGTTATACATGCCAAGGCAGGCTTGTGCATATTTTGAAACATTGTACCCCCTTAGGCCTTACACCCATTTATCTATCGCCGGGTCTTTTGAGGAGTGAGCGCCCCAGCACAAATGATTTTACCAGGGTTGCCAGATCGTGGTAAAAAATTAAGCCGCGGCCTTTGAAAAATGCGCCAGAAAAATCTACACCTCCCAAAATCTCAATGATTATCAACATAGAACCCCAAAAAATTTTCAGCCCTTCGGTCGCGACGATTAAAACGACGTAAAATTAGTCAATTTGTCGGAAAAACGGTTTGTTTTTAGTAAAGATAGTCAATTTTTCTCATCACGCCAAAAAATCCCGGTTAAAAAGAAAAACAGCCATGTTTTACGCCACATGCCATTTGCAAAAATATTACCTCAAGTCCTTTTATTTTCTAGTTGGCTTCCTTATTTTTCTAATTCTAATATTGCGCATATTAAAACTACTTTTTTTAATTTTGGTAAATTTTTGTGTCGACTTTCACAATTCCATTCTACTTCATCTGCTATAAATTTATACCATTTGAAAGATCCACTTCAAATTATACGAAAAAAGCAACAAAGATTTCTGTCGAAAATGTCTTCTCTTACTCATAACCTATATTTAGTTTAACGCGTGTTTATAATTTCGTTTTCTTGTATGTAGTATTACATGTTGGGCCAATTTGTTTGTATTTATTTCATTTTATACTCTCCGATCTTGGAAGTCAATAAAATATTTGAATTAAATTGAATTACGCCAGTTTCCGACGAAATCTGCCAGTTTGGCGTAAAATCCGCCAATGTGGCAACACTGGATTTTACACTGATTGTTTTGTTGCCAGACCCAACTTGGGAGCTCAGGAAAGCAGTAGCGGGGAAGACTATTTCTTTCCTATTTATTCAACGAGCAAATGACGTGCTGATCCCTGTGGCTACCTTTTACCCCTCCGTCATCTCCTTTCATATAATCGACGTTACTCTGCTAGTCAAATGTTTTTAGAAAATAAAACTGAATCTTTTGATGTTATGAGGCGGAAAGCGATAGTTAGTTTTGTTGCAAGGTTAGAAGTTTCCGATAATCCACTTTTAAAGGCAATTCGTGAGAATGCAGAATGCCGTTCTGGACATTTTTACCGACTTTTCCGTCGACTGTGCTATTGCCCCGAGCCACCGAATGGTTAAAATGATTGTATATATTTAGTAAGAAAATTCATGTGTTAGTGTAATTTTATTATGTGATGTGTAATATCACGAATTAAATAAATTGATTGATTGATTGTTTGATTAGAGGTTAATCGAAGAGGGCTGAGATAGGACAGTCTACTTACTCATCAACTATTCACTAAAAAGGCTTGAAGGCCCGATGAAAATGCGTTGCTTCGTTGCTCCGCTATTCAGGAATGGTCGATTTTAATATAGTGGAATTTCCGTGGGATTTTTGGTACCTCTATGCGCTTGTATAGCTGTGGCGCATGCTTGACGAAAGCGATTTGCGAAAAATTAGTGTTCATGCTGTGCGCTGATCAAATGGCCACTGAAATGCCGCGTTTGTAATGAGATTCAAATTTTCAGCGACATAGTAGAGTTTTGCGTTGTGAGCACGGCCGTAGATATTCTGAACGTCATACTAGAGAACATAGTGAAAAATAAACAAATCCCTTAAAGTAATGCAAATACGCAGTGTATTCAGTTAAATGATTCAAAAATAAGTTGGCTTTTCAGTTAAACTTTAAGGGGTAGAATTAACTTTACAATCCTACTACTGTGACGAAGGCGAGAGTCCTTTGAGAGCTGGGGTGTAGTCGGAAGTCACAAAGTAAGCCTAGGCCCGTTGCTGAAACAACCTTTCGTGACAACGAGTCTGTCAATTTCGCCCGCTCATAGTTTTCCACTGAGTCAGACAGCAGACAGTTGCTTAGCGAGCACACATTTTCTTCTAAAAAAAAATGGCTAATTGTTAAGCGTAGATTATTTAAAATAATAAATCTTTAAAATAAGTAAATAGTCTACTGCCAAATATTTTCGTATACCAGTTGAACGTTTTTTTTTCTGATTTACCTATTGCTTGATTCTGTTTGAGCTTGCCGATGTATGTGCTCCCAGATTGTGCCAATAGATGATGCCATTGTCGTGCCGAGTCTCGGTTTCAAAACTCGATTGAGTTTGACTAAGTCCGTAACACGCCAGTGAGCCTCGGCAAGAACAAGAAATGTCACCCAACCTCAAATTGATTCAGATCGTGTGTTAACCAATCGACAAGGACAACAACGTTTGTTGTCATGGCGTTTCTAGTTCTTCGCAAGGCAGGCGGCGATTCTGCATCAGCACGAACAAGTTAGTCACCAAGTATACTATGACTAAGTCCAAAACACGCCACTGATCCTCAGGAAGAAGGAGAAAACGTTTCCGTAACGACTTAAATCCTGTGTCAAGCAATCACGGCGATCTTTGGTAGCAGCTGTGACACCGCTTCTTGCTTTCTTCCGTAGGTACCCGGAGATTCTGCATCGGAGGGAGAGATAGTCATCAAGAATATTCGCGACTTGGGTGGGGTACTCTGGGTAGAACTCATTTAAGCGGCGGCCCAGGATTGACGCAACTTGAATAAAACCTGTTAATGATATGATATGGATATGACACTATTCAAAAAGAGCATTTACCTTGCTGTATAGCATCAGCTCGAATCCGTTTACTCCGTAGTTGGACCTGGAGGCCAAAAAACCACATTCCCCCAACATTTTTTCTTCAAACTTGTGCCAAATTCCTGATGGATCGCTGCGGTCTTGACTTCCATCTCCTCTTATCATATCGCGATATATTCACACTCATTGCGTTTATGATCGATTACGGGAAGATAGCGTATCGACCACTTGATGGATGGGCATCATTTCCGAGCAAAAATGCCCTATCCCCTTGTGGTAATTGGTTTATGTAGAGCTATCAACTCATGTCTTTTCGTAGATTCGTCAAAGAAGGGTACTAGGAAGAGTGGGAGGGAGGGGGGCTTAGAAAAGAAGGCGATCCCTGTCTCGAACAAAAAGTACAGTCTGTAAGCATGATCGGATTCCCAAAAGGCCATTGTCAGGGAGGCGTCACTACAGAAGAATATACGGCTAAATGTTTACATTTTTTTTTAGTATTATTTTAGTTGGAATAACCTGCCGGCTGTCTTTAGGGAGTACATTACACTATATGGTTTACAAAAAAATTAAATTTTTTCCATTTAATTGATGCGTGTGAAAGGGGGACATTTGTTTCTTATTTTTTTCTTTTCATTTGTTCGGGTTGAATGGCTGTAACTTCTGTGCCTAATTAGTTTTCAATTAGATTTCGGTTGCGTGTTTTTATACTTGTTTGTTTGTTCTTGTATAAAAGTCATAGGCTAGGTGGATAATTGTGAGTTGTTCAGTTTATTTTGCATTTTTTTCGATTACGGGAAGATAGCGTATCGACCACTTGATGGATGGGCATCATTTCCGAGCAAAAATGCCCTATCCCCTTGTGGTAATTGGTTTATGTAGAGCTATCAACTCATGTCTTTTCGTAGATTCGTCAAAGAAGGGTACTAGGAAGAGTGGGAGGGGGGGGGGGCTTAGAAAAGAAGGCGATCCCTGTCTCGGACAAAAAGTACAGTCTGTAAGCATCGGATTTCCCAAAAGGCCATTGTCAGGGAGGCGTCTCTACAGAAGAATATAGTTACAGTTACTTTAGTTACGCTTAGAGCGTGTTCCACCCTCGTACCAATAGTAACTATTAGTTACTAAATCCGTTCCAACCTCACGAAAAGTTACTTCGCTGACCGTTCCGGCCTTCTCGAAATAGTAACTAATAGTAACTATTTGCTTACCACGCTCGGGAGCGTGGTAAGCGTAGTAACCACGAATCTCTCTCACGTGATTGGTCGGATTCACCCGTGGCATGATATTCCGCTGGGAAATAGAAAAATCGTTCCAGCCTTGACGACAAAAAGACAGAATTTGTGACGTCATGCGTGGTAACTACGGTAAGTAGGATGGAACACGCTCTTAGTGTTAGTGAATTGCAAAAGTTCTTAGGACTTTCTCTATAAGTTTAGGACTTTCTTATATAAGTTTCTTTAATTTGGTTTGGTAAAAAAAAAAATAAGCTACCTAACCTAGAGCGAAGAGCGAACCGCTTTTTTTATTTTGTTTTTTTTTTATTTCGTTTCGTTTTTTTATTTTCGTGTTTTGCGCGGGTTTTATTTCTGTCTTAGCGATGAGAGGGCGCAGGACTTGACAGAAGGAGCGCATCGGAGGGGGTATTTTGTGATTTAAGGCGTAGAAACCTGTAAATCCGGCCCTGTCCGTAAGCAAACCAACCGGTTCTGGTGTAACTTTAGATAGGCTAGAAAGTGCATTCGGACTGTTTGAACACGGTGAGTGGTCCCAAAACATATTTAGCTAAAAGGGACGGGGATAGACCACTGAGGGGATAGACAGATCTGACCTTTAGTCTTCGTTTGGTAATCGGTTTATGTAGATCTTGACTCATGACTGTTTCGACATACATCAAACAAGAAGAGGACGGCTTGGAATGTGATGAAAAAAGACGATCCCTGTCTGCGAAAAAGTATAGTTCATAAGCAAACTAGACGAAAATAAGCTAACGGATTGATCGGTTGTTGTAGAATGTAAAGCATGTGTCACTATGCAGCAAGGTATTTCATCAAAAGCGTTAAAAAATGATCTTAAAAAATAAAATTTTGTCACTAGTCGTTTCATCCCGTCATATCCTGTATTAGTTTCATCCACCTTAGCGGCACTAAGATCCATTTGTAGTTAAATATTTCTCATTTTTTTTTTTGGCGGATCAGGCTCCCGCTCCCCCAGAAATAGTGGTTTTCAAATTTGTCCGTTGCCTTTCGGACAAACCTGCAGTTATTGTAGGTTCGTTTTTTCCGGCAACAGCTGAAGAACAGTCCTAACTGACTTGTCCGCGTTGAGTCATTTTTTAATACATGACTCCCAGTCAGCTTGGACTGAAGAATTATTTAAAACAGCTACAGCCTGAAGAGTACCCTTGCCAAGAAAAGCCGAAATATCGCTGAAAGAAGTCTCAGCTTACTGATTCGTTAATTTAACTCAGCAATGGTTCACAATCAGCTGGGACCGAAGGAATACTTCAAAATAGAAAAGACTAGTAAACAAAACTTAAACCAACTCATCGCACTAACAAACAAACAGGAAATTATTACCTTTAAACTGCAGCTTCTAGAAAAATAAGGATTCATCCTGTAAAGTTCGCCCCATAGTTGATCTAGGTTGATAGGTACGTATGGCTTGTCTTTTGATGCAAGCTTCAATCGCGTCAAGTATTGGTACTGGACTCCATAAGCCTATTGCAGATTCCACCGAGGGGCTACACACTCTTAACATGACTGCACAGCAAGTCTCCGTGTCACGGACTTACACAGAATTGCAATAAGCCGTGAATGCATTCTTAAGTGTATCGAGAAAGTTGGAACATTTGGAAAGTAAAGAATAATTATTGAATGGTTATTGGCTAAGTTTGAACAAGAATCAAATTATTCATAAGAAGAATGGAGGTAAATAATGTCAGAAAAGTAAACTATATAATAGTTATTGTCAGTAATCGATTGTATAGATGAAGGATGCTATTCTTTCGATCTTTTTTTTATGAGTAGTTGATTTGATTCTTAAGCTCTTGGAGAAGGTATTATTATTTTGGTGATCGTATAGAGCCATTAACAAGAGCAAAATGACACTAAATGACACTAGGGAGTAGCGCCAAGACTTGAAAAAAGTGACACACGCTCGAGTAGCAGCAACACTAGCGATAGGTAACGACCCTGCTGAAACCCAGTCAGTCCACTCAGTCGTGCACCGGTGCACCAGCACAAGTGCTGGCTCCGGTAACTCCTTTTGCTTGGATACCCTCTATTTGCTAGAAATACACCTCTAGTTAATTCCCTTTCAGTTAAAGATCCTGCCCTGGCAATTCAGCAGAACTTTGGTAATTTTGTAGCTAAAGCTAATAATAGGCTATTCTGACTCTGAAGAATCTGTTTCCGTTTTTCGATAAAAGTGAATAGTTCAGTACAGTGTGTTGTTTAAAGTACGTCATTTGTTATTTATTGTTTTGAAACTTATTTGTGACAGTGTTTTTTAAATTTATTTTAGTACTCCTCATTATATATTCTTTGAGGGAAATAAATAAATGAATGAAATGAATAAATACTCCAAACACAGCAAAAAGTCCCCTGTTTCCTCGATGTACGCAGACCGCACCTTATTGAATGTACTAGAATTTTCTAAGCCCGCAGCTTTGTCTCGCTTTGAATGTCGCGAGCGTACCGGGCGGCGGTACGAGTGAGGCCCGTTTCTGATGCATGGAACGCATAGGTCTTGGCGCTACTCCCCAGTCCTATTTTGCTATGGCCATTCAAGATATTTCTTTCTTCAAAGGACCTGTCTTACCTATAATACTAACGCGACCTACTTCCATAATCACTACATATATTTCTAAACCCGGAGACCCCAATTTCGTACGGTACATTCTAACCCATCTAACAAAACCACGTTGATTTCCTCACTTGTCGTGTTTTGCTACCTTCGATGTGTATCACGCTGTCGACGGTTGTCTGCGAGAAGTTTTACCATCAGAACAAGACCAAAGATGTCGATGGGATCCCAAAAATTCAATATTTGATCCAGACAACTGGGTCTTGTCTAGGCCAGATCCAGTCTTCGCCAGACTCCTACATTTTTACTATTAAAATTCAGAAACAGATTAAGGCGAAAAAGCTAATCATCTGAGAAAACCAAGTT
Organism: Branchinecta sandiegonensis; assembly: GCA_030848855.1. Taxonomy (NCBI): domain Eukaryota; kingdom Metazoa; phylum Arthropoda; class Branchiopoda; order Anostraca; family Branchinectidae; genus Branchinecta; species Branchinecta sandiegonensis. The sequence goes on from JAUPMV010000019.1 coordinate 8,085,929, forward strand.
CAGATATGGATTCAGCATGTTTGTGTTTACCCCTATAAGTCACATCTGTTTGGACGAAAACTTCCTGCCTTACTTCTGCGAATTTCCCAGTTTCGGCCGAATTCCGGAACTACCTGTCCGGCAAAAACAAAGAAGCTAAAATCGAACTCAGCGTATCTTCTCCCCCATATCGAACATCTAATCAACTTCAAATTAAAATTTAACTTAAAACAAATTTTCCGGTTCCAGCCTGATTCCGGTCGAACTATATGTCCGGGTACCAAATGATTGCCATACACGGATTCAGCACCTCTTCTTACCCCTAAATCGGATATCTAATCAACTACGAAGACTTTTAACAACTTTACGGTTTTGGCCGGATTCCGGGTGAACTACTTGCCCGGCGAGAAAATGATTTTCACCATCGTGTTCAGCATGTCTTACTATCCCTAAACCGAACATATAATTAACTTCAAATAAAACTTTTACTTTTAACAGACTTTCCGGTTTTGGCCGGATTCCGGGCTAACTACTTGTCTGGGGAGAAAATGGTATTCACCATCGTGTTCAGCATGTCTTCTTACCCCTAAATCGAACATCCAATCAACTTCAAATAAAACATTTACTTTTAACAAACTTTCCGGTTTTGGCCGGATTCCGGGCGAACTACTTGTCCGGCGAGAAAATGGTTTCCACCATCGTGTTCGGCATGTCTCTAAAAATATTTTGCTTACCCCTTAATTTAAACCCCCTCCCCCACTCCTAAATATAGGGCGACAAAGCCCATCTACGAACTCGACCTTACTCTTGACCCAAACAATCCTCACACCAAGTTTCATCAAAATATCTCATTCCCTTCGAGAGTTATCGTGCTTACACACGTACGGACGGACGGACAACTTTCGCGATGTCATAGGTATCCCTCCACTTACGTTTTGGGATCCCAAAAACCGGTTATGTAAAGTTTTTCCCTGTTTTCGCTGTAAGTCAACGGGTCTCGAAAAGGCTTAAAGGACACCTGAACAATTAAACCATACTTGAACACACCATGGAGAATACATTTACAGACATGGCCACAGAGAGCATTCTTCTCCTGAGCGTGACCTTTTCAAAATAGGGATGTTCGTTTCTGGAGGTTTGCACATGCAGACTCCAAGACAAAAAGCGCAATTCATTCAAATCTTGTACAGCGCTGGCCGGATCGTATTGGAATTTCATATACGCTTGGGCTTAACTGGTTAAAAAATATTCCAGAAGAAGGGTTAATTGGAGACATTTGTTCATTTCTAAAATTGTTCGGTACTGAAATAAGGACAGATGCAAAATGGAGCAAAAATCCTAGCTTGGAAACACTATTTCGTATTTCGATTGGGTTTTCTGCAGGCAGGCAATGTTAACGGAAGTCATACAGATAGGGATGATACTTGGTACTCTTCATTCAGGGTTCCTTTAAAACAGCTAAAACCGTGGGTTATTTGTTGAAAGCACGGCCTAGTTTTCAAGTATTCAAATATTGTAAATTATTAGTTGCGTTTTTGCGGTAACTGGGTATCTGTAACTCTGAACAATTGTTGTTTTTGCAGTTACCGGGTATCTGTTACCCTGGCGAATTGTCGTTTTCTCAGTCACCCAGTAACTCTGGTATCTGGAACGGAGTAACCCTGCCGAGCTCGGGGTTACCGAAATTCAGTAACCTGGTAACTGCATACTTTTCATCCCACAAACAAACGAAATATGTCTTGGGAATTAACTGCCTTTGCAAGGGGCAAGTTTATTCTGATGGACGACTCTGGCACGGTTATCAGCTTTTTGCCTGAAGAAGCTGTTTCTAATGGATTTGACCTAGGTAGGATTTCAGTTACCGGGTATCAGTAACCCGGTATCTGAAGAAACGACAAGAGTGCACTCAGTTACCGGGTAATAGTTACTCTAGGTTACCGCAAAAACGCAACTATTGTAAGTTGAGTTGAGTAGTGAATAGTGCGATGGGTCCTTTAATAACCCCTTACCCTGTAAGTTTGTTAGGCTTTGGCCTGTTTTTGAACGGGACGGCGGCGAGTACGCCAACTAGGCTATGGACATCCAATGAAGTGACGCCCGGTGCTTTGCCGTACTCGGCGACCCTGCATTGGTACAGTCAGTTGCGAAGTGCAAACCACAGCTTTATCATCTAGGTCCTTAAAGTTTAACCGAAAAGGGCTGGGATAGGACAATCTAGTTCCCCATCACTTATTCATTAAAATTGACTTAAAGACCCGCTGAGAATGCGTTACTTCGTTGTTCCGCTATTCACAAATAATCGATATTCAGATAGTGGAATTTCCGTGTGATTTGTGTGCTTGTACTTTTGTTGTATGCCTTACGAGAAAGATTTATAATTTTCTTTTGTTCAGGCACTAAGCAATCTTCACCAATCTCACCACTGCCCACTGAAAAGCCCCGTTTGTGTCGAGACTAAAATTTTCCGCGTCATAGTAGAATTTTCGTAGTGGGGACAGCCGTAGATATTCTGAACCTCAGACTAGAACAGATAGTGGAAAATACGAAAATCTTTTAGCAGAATCCAATAACTCAGTGTATTCAACTAAATGATACAAAAATAAGTTTGCTTTTCAGTTAAACTTTAAGCTGTGTTGCAAACGGAGGCTGGACATTGGTGCTCAACAAGAGAGTGATCCCTCGAATTCCATTCGTTTCCCATTAATTACACGCAGGATCAAAAGAAACACTAGTTTCTATCGCACAATGTGATATTTTGTTTCAACAGGCCATGTAAAAAAACAAATACGTTGCGCTCTCAAATAAATCACATACTCATTAAAACATACATATTTCTTACATAAAGTCTTCTCCATGATTCGCTGCTGTCCGGATGAACCTCGCTACATTTTTAATTACCCCGAAACATTCATTCTCCATTAACTTAATTAGCCCATCCAGTATTGTCTCGGTGTTTGAAACAAACCTGATTGTAGGATTAATCTAACAAATGTGATGTAATGCTCTATTTTTTCTTTTCATAGCTTGGATCTCGTTTCCTGCAGTATCCATTTTTTGCTCCCTTTTTGTTTAGACTTCAGACCAGCTTTAGACACGTTTTTCCTCGGAATAAATTCCAAATTTAGATAAATGTGACACCGTATGGGTTTTACGAACAAATAAATTTGAAAGGGATCAGATTACCCGCCGAGATGTGCTTGTGAAACCACCAGCATTTTTGTCTCCCATGCCAAAAGGACCACTAAATTTCGATTATCTGGATTAGGTCTAGATTTATTTACGTCGAATGTCATCTGCGCCTTGAATTAATACGTGTGTTATAGAGCTAGGCCTACTTGGGGTTGTTGATAGAGGAAGTTTGTTCTGGCCCTCACGCATTTGTAAAACTAAATAAATGGATCTGTTTCGGGATTAAAGAGGGCCTCAAAGATGAAACTTTTGAAGGAAGAAATTAGATTAGAAGTAGTCTAGTGCAGATATTGAGATTTTTCTCATGACAAAAGGGAAAGAGTAGGTGCCAATTTTTTCACTGAAAGGAGTAGGGTAGGAGGAGAAGGAGTAATTTAAAAAAAGAAGGCCATCAGCAATATGAAGGCCATAGCAATATGATTCTGCTTAAATATTTCTTCAGCCCAAGCTGACTGCGAATCGTATTTGACAATGGAAAACGGATACGTCAACAGAATTTTATTAGAGCTGAAAAATGAACTTTCTTACAAGTTAATTTTACAGCTTGACCGGCTTGAACCTGAAGAGGACTCTTGCCAAGAACGGCCGAAATACAAGTCTGCTTAAGAACCAACTCCTCTAAATTTCGCGATACCTGAAATCTTTCCTTCCACATTTACACAACTGCACATACGATCACTTCCTCAAGCAAGTAAGTAAGTAAGTAAGGTTTATTAGACAAAACTGGCTAGAAGCTAATTTAATTGTCTTTACGAACTATCATTCTTTTAACACTCACAAGTTACATAACGGGACTCAAGGTCTGTTACTTGAATGCGTCTAACCCCCTTGCTCGCCCCCTGAATACAGTCGGCAACACCATAATTCATACATTTTCTTTTCCTATAGGATTTAAGTTTATATTCTTTCTTATTATAATAATTATAACTCGGTTTCTAGTTCATTTAGATAATACTGGGTAAAGTTAGGACATTGCTGGAAGAAAACTCTCATCTGAAATCCCAGAAATAGGACTCAAGCAAAGACACCTGCAACCCCTCCCCCCTAAATATCTTCTTTTCATTCCTAACTGCAAAATAATCCTCTTGATACAGCATTCCCTAAGCTTCTCCTTATATTTAAGAACTATCCGTAATGGAGTGTCAGGGTCCCAGGGGCTTTGAAAGCCGCTTACCATTCGACTTACCAAAGAGCAAGATCAATATTTTCGTGCCTTAAAGAACAAGATAAAGTATAATACGCTTCAAAAATAAGGATCAGGTCCTAGAACAAGAGCTGAAAGCTCATATGGCATTTCCAAGAATAAGCAAAATGTTGGCGGGAGTTTTTTGTTTGGGAGTTTTGTACAGAGTCGAATATTATTTTGTTATACACTAGTAAGTAAAAAGTACTGTAAAAGGCATTTCTAGAACTCCTCTTCTTCGTTGGGCGGTTCAATGGTCTTCAATATGGTTTCGACATTTATATCAAGTACGTTTCTTCTTTGAATTGTTGCTGCGTAATTTCCCGTTTTAAAGGCGCTAGAAATGCATCTGTAAGCAAAACCCTTGAGGCAAAAACGATAGCAGTTTCTTAGGGATCATTGATATATAAAGTTTGGTCAAAAGCAGAACCCTTTTGGCACAAATGATCATGGGTTGAGATGTATCGTTTGATAAAAAGTACTTTTCGTCCTTGCGGTGAAGATGCGCACTTTAAAGGAGCTAAAACCTCATTTGTAAGCAAACCCCTTGAGGCAAAAATGGTAATGGGCTCATGGGGATCATGAATATGCATATTTTGCTTAAAAGTATTTTCTTAATTTGCGGTCATGATTGGTACTTTAAGGAATGGTCTGAGTTGGAAAGTGGCAAATCTTGTCAAATTTTAAGTATTCCAGCCAAGTTTCATCGTCCTAGCACATAGGGAAGTACCTTTACTCGCGATCACCGGAATTCCGGACTCCCCCTTAACTTCCCCCCACAGTCGCCTGAGCCAATCCGGTTCTGTAAATGATTTATCCCGAGTATCTGCTAGTTATTCCCACAAAGCTCCATCCCGATCTCTCCAGTCTAAGCCGGTCGCATATTCCCCCCCCCCCCTCCCCCCCAGTTGTTGTCGGATCTGGTCCGGACATGAAAAAGATCACCAGAGACATGTCCTCTGCTCAATTATAAAATTTCATTCAAATCCGATCACCGGTTCCAAAGTTACGCATGACTCAATATCCCGGATTCCCCCTTCCTCTACCCCCCCCCCCCCCCACGACTATCGGATCGAGTAAATTTTTATTTACAAGTCAGTTTGATAGGGTCCCTGAAACGCCTCCCAAGTTTCGTCGTGAAAATCCCCAGAACCGCCATCACTGGAATTCCGCGAAACACCCCTCCACCCCCTCCGACCCAAGTGTCCGGATCCAGTCCAAATGTGTAAACGATTTATCTGGAGCAGATAAATGCTACTCATTCCCAGCAAGTTTTACTCCGATCCCTCCATTCGAACCATTTCTCGGGATTTCCGGTCCCCCCCCCCAACTCCTCCATAGCTGTCGAATCCAGTTCGGACTTCAAATGGAACATCAGACATATGTCATTTATTCAGGTATTAAGTTTCATTTCAATCCGATCACCCGTTCGAAAGTTACACCCCACTCAATTTTCCGGATTCCCCCACCCTCCACTCCCCCAAGATGGTCGGATCGGGAAACTGAGTATCTCCAGGTTGGTTTGGTCGGGTCCCTGATACGCCTGCCAAGTTTCATCATCCTAGCCCCCCCCCCCTATTCTATATCAACCCCTACCAAGGTCCAACAACAAATTTTGCCAACCTGTTCGACCTTCGGTTCATCTATCTCTCTCCGAACGAATTCTTGCAAAGAATCCACGAGCAGAGTGTGATGAAAGAATGACTCATCCATGCGCAGAGCTATACTAGTGCGAAGAAAGGGTTAGGGGTTTCACAAAAACTAGAAAAAGCATTTCGGGTGTCCCCCTCCAACCAAAGGACAGGAGCCCTGTCTGGCTAAATTTTTCTCCTTCTTCTTTGACTTCCAGTAGACCTTTTCCGAAAAACAAATAGTGGCCTTCCTGGAAAAAAATACAAAGACGTTTTGTTCCGAGTTTACAGTAAAAAAAAATTAGTTCTTACATGAAAAGACGTGCTTAATACAGGAATACTGCAATCCTGCTGCAATTACTAGACCCATCATCCTTTCTCAACGCTTACGAAGACAGTTTTTTTTATCTTTGTTTTTATGGCACTTGCAGCCTCTGGCTCAAGTGCCATATACCGATCACAATTCCGTCTGTCGGTCTGTCGGTCTGTCGGTCTGTCGGTCTGTCGGTCGGTCCGAGTTTTTTTGTCCCACATATCCGAGTTAGGGTACTTCCAGATGTGCTAGGACAATGAAACTTGGCAGGCATATCAGGGACCCGACCAAACTAACCTGGAAATAATCAGTTTCCCGATCCGACCATATGGGGGGGAGTGCGGGGCGCTGGAAACTTGCAAATTTAGGGCATTTTGTCACTTTTTTCTGAGTTAGGGTACTTCTAGATGAGCTAGGACAATGAAACTTGGCAGGAATATCAGGGACCCGACCAAACGAACCTGGAAATAATCAGTTTCCCGATCCGACCATATGCGGGGGAGTGGGGGCGCTCGAAACTTGAAAATTTAGGGCATTTTGTCACACTTTTTCGAGTTAGGGTACTTCCAGATGAGCTAGGACAATGAAACTTGGCAGGAA